>JAVRXN010000001.1:4885000-5347500 GCA_033556935.1 Timema podura
TATCTCCCTATGCCAAAAGTTAAAGGTATAAAGGACTCGTTCCTTGAGGATCTTTGATCGAAGGAAAGGATTTAAACCAGGATTTGATTCTCGAGAGGATAAACTTTATGTCGAGACAGTGAAGAATACGTGGACATCGCTCTGTTTGTTCAGGGAACTGTTAGTGCTCTGTCCTTGGTTCCAACTTTTGGCACCAATCATCTATTATATATATGGAGGGTTCGGCGCAGTAACATTCTATCACACAAATAGTCCGCTTGCTCTAATTAGCGGCACTCACTTCGATGGTCGCTCACTCTCGCCATAGACTGGGCCGTCGTGTTCTGAGGGTGGTTTAAAAAAATTGTTTTCCACTCACACTCACTTTCTCAAAGTAAATGCGGGTATATTTCCTCTAGATTCAACCAGCCCCATCCCTAACTCACCGGCGTAATTATCACATAAGAATATAACATAACCTAAACAGGCAGTAAGGCGCGGTGCTAAAAAGAATATTAATCATATTTGCTTCTTGACATTTTTTTATTGGAAAAAGAAATACGCCCTTTTTGTACTTAAATGGTTTGTATTTTCGCGACTGTAATGTATTATGAATCGCGCAGAGGCCTTATTGCATTGGTAAATTATACAGCCCGTTAATATGTCCCAAACTCATATACAAGAGATAAAATATAAACTCTTTAATTATTTACATTTAATGGAAGTTAATTTATTACAGACGGTAGCCATAGTACTAAACTAAGCGTAGGCTACCAAAAAAAAAAAAAAAAAGAAAAGTTAACTCGGTGAAATAATTTTAACAATTTTATTTGTGCCTCTTTATGTTTGTTCGGTTAGAAAACATAAAAATATAATTTACGGTTCGTTTAGTATTAACAACAACATAAAACCATTTGAGTTTTTTTTAATCGCTTTGAGAAAATCTCCCTATGAAATCTCAAAAGGCCGATAGTAAAATAATTCCTCTCGCTTGTAAATACCACCAGAGAAACCTGAGGACGAGCCATCATTTGTCTTAACGACGTCGCCAACTTGGGTCAACTTCCTCAACTATCTTGCGGAGCGGGTTGCATCTTAACTTGACGTACACCACTAGGGCCAGTTCGTGTCGTCCTGTATTTAGAGTGTACCGCCACACTCGGTTACACTGGGTAACAAATAGAACAGGAGGAAATAAAATGAGTTGTTTTCAGATCCAGGATAATCGAGACTCAGCTGTAAACATATTAAATGTGTGTAGCCTCTCGGAATCGAAGCAGGTACTCCAGACTTGTGATCGACATTTTCCAGACACACATCCTGTGATCCTGTTTTACCTCCCGACATATAACAACACGTGAGATGGTCGCTAGCCTAAACACGTGATACAGCAAAACCAATCAAAACTGGACTTATGAAACAATCAAAATTCAACCGTATGCGTCTCGAATAAGGGTTCAACTTTGCAATTATTTCTTTTTTTGCCGACCGAGATTCGAACCCTGATCTCCGCATCATCGGCAGTCTAATCTACAGCGAGAGTAGCGCCTTAGACTAAAAGATCACAGACGCGGGTAAAGGCACATAGCCCAACCCTCTTTATAAAAAGTTTAGTAAAACATTTGGTTCCAGGAAAATAAAAAGGGTCCTTTTGAAATAACGCGAGTGATAAAAACAATTTAAGCCGAGTAATCTTGTAACATCTTCATTTGCATGTCCGTGAAGAAGTTTCTTTCATCCTCCCTCGCACAAAATAAACAACACTCAATTCCGGCTTTCTTTTCACTCGCGATGAAAAAAAAAAAGAGGGAAGATACTAATCACGCGCATTCTTTCCAAGCATAATTTATTATTCTTTCCAAAAAGATGTAGAACAACGTAGAATCGCGTCGCGCCAAGAGATGACGCCAGACTGCGCAGTGGACTACTGCGCACATACAGTGTCCGGTGCTGGTTATCGTCTAGACGCCACGCGGGAGGGGGTGGTAAGACACAGGGTGGAGGCGCCACATACTTTCCCACACTGAGGGGGTACAGGGAGGGTGTTGTGGATAAATGTAACACGAGACTTGAATTCCCAAAGGGGGTGAGCGAACTGCGTGTTGAGCAACAAGGACGTATGTCCATTTCACTACCGCCAGCCTTTTAGAAAATATAAACATATTTTTACGGACAAAATTTATATAAATTACAATAATAATATGATAAAATGTTCTGTGTTGATAATATCTATCAAAAGTAACAGCTGCAGATCACATGACTTGACGTATGAGCACATGAGAGTAGATCTAGTAACTTTTATAGCCGTTGGCTAGTGTTCTTCCTATGAACATCGGAATGTACCCTGAACGTTCTTGATTCTGACACCGGAACATGATTATGAAATGTTCCGTATCAGTGTCGTGTCGTGTCGAGAGTGTTGCCAGCGTAAGCAGAGCTTGTTACAACTGTTCTTGTGATATGTTCTCCCTCACTCTGTCCCCATTTGACTATCATATACACAGACTTTGTTCTTAACACCTCACATGGGAATGTTGACACTGACCGATAAGTACATCTCAGTACATCTCAGTACACGCAGTACTGTACATCTAAGTACACGCTGTAGCACAGTCCACCCCCCACTAAAGAGCGTGGCTGTATATAAGGATGGAGTTAGGACGCTGTTGCACGCGAAAGGTGGGTGCCGCCCGCAGTTTCGTCGCGAGATGAAGAGCTTGTGTGTGGCTCTTTGGACCATTTCCCACACACACTAGAACATTGTATGAGCCCCTGTAACATGTGTGACGAGACGGGCTCTTAGCTCCTAATAGGCCGGGCTCAACCTCCATGTATTACACGTCCAGGGCCACCCTAGTTGCCGACAGAGGCTCCTCATTACCTCGTCATTACTATCACGTGTTTCTTGCAAGTAATGAGACACAGCCACAGTAACCAACGCGGTGATTAGCACAGCCCGACAGGACTGACCACACAGTAATCTCACCTCTTCATGACTGACCACACAGTAACCTCACCTCGACACGACTGACCACACAGTAATCTCACCTCGACACGACTGACCACACAGTTATCAACCTCGACATGTCTGACCACACAGTAATCTCACCTCGACATAACTGACCACACAGTAATCTCACCTCGACACGACTGACCACACAGTAATCTCACTCGACACGACTGACCACACAGTAACCTCACCTCGACACGACTGACCACACCGTAATCTCACCTCAACACGACTGACCACACAGTAATCTCACCTCGACACAACTGACCACACAGTAATCTCACCTCTTCATGACTGACCACACAGTAATCTCACCTCGACACGACTGACCACACAGTAATCTCACCTCGACATAAATGACCACACTGTAATCAACCTCGACACGACTGACCACACCGTAATCAACCTCGACACGACTGACCACACCGTAATCTCACCTCAACACGACTGACCACACAGTAATCTCACCTCGACACGACTGACCACACAGTTATCTCACCTCGACACGACTGACCACACAGTTATCAACCTCGACATGTCTGACCACACAGTAATCTCACCTCGACATAACTGACCACACAGTAATCTCACCTCGACACGACTGACCACACAGTAACCTCACCTCGACACGACTGACTACACAGTAATCTCACCTCGACACGACTGACCACACTGTAATCAACCTCGACACGACTGACCACACAGTACTCAACCTCGACACGACTGACCACACAGTAATCTCCACCTCGACACGACTGACCACACAGTAATCTCACCTCGACACGACTGACCACACAGTAATCTCACCTCGACACGACTGACCACACAGTAATCTCACCTCGACAAGACTGACCACACAGTAATCTCACTCGACACGACTGACCACACAGTAAGTATGGCGGCGGCGGTAAGGACGCACCAAGCCAGTTTTTTTTTCAAGTTTCCAGGAAGAGTGTCAAAGCGGCCGCTTGTAGTTGTCCTGCCATGCAAGACATGACAAGACTCCAACTCTGAGACGTGAGGGGAAGACGATGTACCCTTAACTCCAGTCTTTACACTTGGAGGGCGGAACAAACCTAAACAAGTTGTATGTTTCATAAAATTATTGAGTTTAGTTTTATAACGTTATGTTAATGATATGAATTAAAGATACTTCGGTTTGCTTGTAAGTGAGGGCTAGACGCTACCTGATTATATGAGACGGACCTTGGAGTTTGTTGGTGGAGTGTGGCGCCTCCAAGTGGCTGTTTTAGAGAACTATATACACTCTTAATATTGTTAGCATTGTGAGATGTTAGTGGAAGAGAGACTTTAGTTTACACAACACAGGAGAGACAACCTTATCTCATGGGGGTAGTCTTGCTAGATTAAACCGTGACAAAAACACTAACGGTTCGGCCAGACTGACAAGCGTGCTAGCAAGCGCACAAGCGACTGGGTGGCCAGACTGGCTAGCGCGTGATTAGCAGATAGCTCTCGATAGTTGTTGACGAGGAGGTCCGAATCTTGGCTCAGTGAACTGAGGGTGGTTTTTGACAAGTGATTTATTGTTGTGGTTTTCTCATACTCTCTCCACGCTAATGGTGATTCTTATTTGTAAAGGCCTACTTTGATAATATTGAAGTATTTTAACAGATCATTTTCAATATAGTATTATACATATACATGTATATGTATATATACATATATACATGTTATATGTATATATACATATAGGTATGGTTTATGATCTTACCAATTAAATTAGGCTGTTAGTAGCAAGTGTGCTAAACCTATCATAATAATAAAAATGTTAAAATGAGAAGTTTTGCTAGCACTCAATGAACCAACATACAATAATATTGCTTAGCGCCTGTAAACTAGACTGTACCGGCTCGAGCGCGTGCGCTTGAAAAATATAACCAGTTCTATATTTCAAGCGTCCGCGCTCCAGTCTGGCCACCTCTCATTACAACCCATTGTTCTATTTTATATTTTAGCCGCTCGCTCAGTCTGGCCGCCCCCTTAGACTAGACTTTTAAAAAAAATTTATTTGGTAATCTAAAACAGATGGTCTTCCCAAAGTGTGAACACAAAATTAAAATACAACATTATTATTTATTAAAAGTGTAACCTGGTAATTTTGGTGTGATACTTGAATGTCTCTGTATTGTGTGGGGAGAGATAGAGAGTAAGGAACACAAGTGGTGGATCAAGGTAAGGCGGAGGTGTGGGTAACATTACTGTGCTAAATGTCTCCCTACTCTCTCTGCAATGATCATAGGTCCTAGTGAGGAGTTGAGCTCTTTACTCAGTACCCCATGGAGAGGTGTGGATTGTTAGCTCAGCAGGTGGAATAGTTAGTGAAAAGGAGCCAGGATCGTTACTCGACAGTTTAGAGGTGAATTAACGGAATATAACGAATAACTCGCTCTTGTGTTAACTTACCTGCTGTCTTTTTAGTGAGCATTATGTTGTAACTGTTTCAAGACTGTCCCCAATGCTAATTGGTTAGAGGCGGGCAAACAGCCTTACTGACATGTAAAAAATAAAAGTGATAACAATCAGAATAAGTGATATGTAGATGTGATGGCAACCAGAAGAAGTGAAATGTAGCAGTGATGACAAGAAGAAGAAGTGAAATGTAGCAGTGATGCAACCAGAAGAAGTGTAATATAGCAGTGATGGCAACCAGAAGAAGTGAAATGTAGGCTGCTGTAAAAGTGTGGCTCGTGTCAGGGTTTGATTGACAGCCATGTATCGAGGGTGTGCAGGAAGGAGTCAACTGCCCGGAACAGAACCGCCCTCCGGAAACTGACCGTCCATCAGACAAGACGCGATGTGCGAAACATTTCCCTTTCTTTTAACACCAGAGTTATTAAAGACTTGATCCAAGGGATTGGTATGAGGAGGGTCATTTTTTAGAAGAAACGCACACCCATAAGTGTGGAGATGGATGAGGGAAGCACAATGAATCCTTCACGAACTTCCAGGGTCGCTACAAGATGTTGTTCGCGACACCGGATGTTGAATAAAGACTGACAAGATCTACTTCCTATCCAAAAACGACAGGCTCATCATCTTTTGCTCAACCAAGAAACTTTCCGAAAAAAAAAAAAGCTGTTCCATGTTCCGAAACTACCTCGTTCCCATTTTTAAGGAAAATAACAAAAAAAAACTTTTTTTTACTCAAACACAAAATAAATAAAGAGAAGTATACTTTTATCCCCTCCCCCACCCCCACCCTCCCTTTTATTGAAAGATACTAAATAGCAGTTAACCAAACCACTTACACACATGAATGAGGAAAATAAACCGGGTTTTTTTGTCGAGAGAATTGAGGGCCGGCTTCTTTCTTTACGGGCGGGGGCTCTAGTGACATTTCGAAAAGGAGACCATGGGGGCTAATGATACACCGGGCCACTTGAAAGAGGAGGAGGATCATCTACATACCCCTGATGGGGTAACATGTCGGCGTCCCTCAGATGTTCTCAGGGAGTCCCTGGTTACAATGACCCGGTATTAGACGGGACAGTGACCCCTGGCAAGCTAGGGGCGTGTCGGAGGGGGAATGAAACAATTATTATTCTTTCTGTGAGGATAGAGAAGGTTCAATTACGCGGAATGGAATCTGGAATAAATGACGACTAAAGTGAAAATAAGGGAGAAAGTTCAACTTCATACTCCGAGTAAGGGGTGTAAACTAGCGTAGATGTATTACTAGTGGCAGTTTCCATTTCTAATGACGACTGCATTTTTTTAAATACAAAATATTTAATATATTTTACACTATTATTAAGATAAAGTTCATGTCTAAAAAATATTTAATCTTTCTTAAAAGCAAAAACATCGGTATTCCTGTGATCGAGTGCACCGAGACACTAGTCTGTAGTACTGAGACACTGTCTGTAGACTGAGACACTGGTCTGTAGACTGAGACACTAGTCTAGCACTGAGACACTGGTCTGTAGCACTGAGACACTGGTCTGTAGCACGAGACACTGTCTGTAGTACTGAGACACTGGTCTATAGTACTGAACACTGTCTGTAGACTGAGACACTGGTCTGTAGTACTGAGACACTAGTTGTAGCACTGAGACACTGGTCTGTAGCACTGAGACACTAGTCTGTAGTACTGAGACACTGTCTGTAGCACTGAGACACTAGTCTGTAGTACTGAGACACTAGTCTGTAGCACTGAGACACTAGTCTGTAGTACTGAGACACTGGTCTGTAGTACTGAGACACTAGTCTGTAGCACGAGACACTAGTCTGTAGCACTGAGACACTTGTCTGAGCACTCGAGACACTAGTCTGTAGCACTGAGACACTAGTCTGTAGCACTGAGACACTGTCTGTAGCACTGAGACACTAGTCTGTAGCACCGAGACATGGTCTGTAGCACTGAGACACTAGTCTGTAGCACCGAGACACTGGTCTGTAGCACTGAGACACTAGTCTGTAGCACTGAGACACTGGTCTGTAGCACTGAGACACTGTCTGTAGCACGAGACACTAGTCGTAGCACTGAGACACTAGTCTGTAGCACGAGACACTGGTCTGTAGACACTGAGACACTAGTCTGTACACTGAGACACTAGTTAGAGCACTGATACACTAATCTGGAGCACTGAGACACTGGTCTGTAGTACTGAGACACTGTCTGTAGTACTGAGACACTGGTCTGTAGCATGAGGTATACAGGAGATTACTGACTAGGACTACAATGAATGTTCCTGCCGTGGTCGAGAGCACTAAGACAAGGTCTTAATGGTCCCTAGCTGTAGTACCGAGACACTAGTCTGTAGCACTGAGACACTAGTCTGTAGCACTGAGACACTAGTCTGTAGCACTGAGACACTGGTCTGGAGCACTGAGACACTAGTCTGTAGTACTGAGACACTAGTCCGTAGCACTGAGACACTGGTCTGTAGCACTGAGACACTAGTCTGTAGTACCGAGACACTAGTCTGTAGCACTGAGACACTAGTCTGTAGCACTGAGACACTGGTCTGTAGTACTGAGACACTGGTCTGTAGTACTGAGACACTGGTCTATAGTACTGAGACTACTCACGTTGTGCAGCTTGTAGTAGAGCCCGCACGCGTTGCAGACAGGTTCTCCATTCTGGTTCCTCCTCCAGAGCGTGGTGGTGGTAGTCTTACAGTTGGCACAGCTGGTCCCCGCCCGCCTCGCGGCTGACTGTAACGACAGTAGAGCAGAATATACACGATATTACACCTGTAGAAACAGCAGCACCGTCTTATACATACAAGGTGTGGGGGAGAACATATCACAGGCACAGTTGTAACAAGCTCTGCTTACCCTGTCAACACGACACAGATCTCGCGAGACTGTTAAAACAGCACCATATCTTCACACTGCTGTATTTCTTATGGTAATGTCAGTTCTGAAGCTTCCAAACCACTGAAACAATCCTCAACTATCTCAGGGTGTTCTGCTGTGACCTTCACACTGCTGTATTTCTTATGGTAATGTCAGTTCTAGCTTCCAAACCACTGAAACAATCCTCAACCATCTCAGAATGTTCTGTTTGACCCTCACACCGCTGTATTCTTATGGTAATGTCAGTTCTGAAGCTTCCCAATCCTCAACTACTCAGGGTGTTCTGTTGGACCCTCACACTGCTGTATTTCTTATGGTAATGTCAGTTCTAGCTTCCAACCACTAAAACAATCCTCAACTATATCAGAATGTCTGTTGTGACCCTCACACTGCTGTATTTCTTATGGTAATGTCAGTTCTAGCTTCCAAACCACTAAAACAATCCTCAACTATCTCAGGATGTTCTGTTGTGACCCTCACACTGCTGTATTTCTTATGGTAATGTCAGTTCTGAAGCTTCCAATCCTCAACTATCTCAGGTGTTCTGTTGTGACCCTCACACTGCTGTATATACCTCAACCAGTCACTTTGATATCAGAACTGAGACTTTCCGAATGAAATGTCCTTGATATTGAGCTAATTTAACCATTTTATTGTTATTTTTTAAATGATAAAACTTTAAATTGCATTGTTTTTAATCCTAGAGAAATCTGTCGCTACCTTTCATTTACAGTTTGAAATAACCCGTGGTTTCAACACCCCATTAGATGCCCTCCTTAAGATTTTATGTTTAAGGATAGGTGCTGTCCTAGGTTAAGTTCATAATATGGCAATGTAAAGATGTGTTGTTATTTTTTAAACTGCACGATAAGTTGTGGGAATCAAATACTACAAACACAAAATAATAATCAATTAGCCCTCTCCTCCCGTTATTTTATTTACAGTCCAATTTATGTAGGAAAGGTCCTAGCTAAAAGTTACTAAATCTACTTGCACGTATTCATACGTCAAGTCATGTGATCTGCAGCTGTCACTATTGATAAATATTATCAATACATACAAAATAATAATAATAATATACACATAGTTTTTTTCGAAACATCTTTCAAACCCTTAGCCCGGAGGTTAATAACTCGTGAGTTACTAGCTCCGGTAACTTGTAGTCTATTGTAAGTTATGAGTTGCAAAAAACTAATACAAAAAAGTATCAAGAAACTGATTGAGAACATGAGCTCGTTACATTTGTTGGTCGTCCATCATGCGCGAGTTAACACCAACGGAAATATCGTTATTACCTGTGGAATATTACTAGGGGAAGAACAGGTGAAGAAATAGGTAAGGAATAGATGAGAGAGAAGAGAGAGAGCACTAAGAGCTTATTAAAGTGCTTCTCATGATTGGTGGCGCAGCCAAAAGGTGCGAAGAAATGGAATGTAGCTTGATGCAAGACAGACACAAGTCCTCTATTAATAAGATTAATTTTGTTCTTTTGACCAGAAAAAAGGTCGAAACAGAGATTATGCTCTATCTCACTCCAGTACCCTCCATCTATGAAATTACATATGGGGGAAGAGAGGAATTACGAGGGTTACTTTTTATGATGGTGAGTGTAGGGGGACGCGAGAAAAGGTAAATGTTTTTACGGTTTTTATAGCAAAACTTTTTTTGGGGGTCAAAATAAATCAAAATTGCTCCAGTAGAAACATAGTTTAATTTTCTTCACACGGTGATATCAACAGTTGTTGAATATGTATCACGAGCATAGCGACATTAGACGAGGAACTTTTTAAATGATGAGGAAAAATGGTCGTTAAATTCCAGGATACCTTCGAAAGATACTTTGTTTCTACTGGAGCAATTTTTAATTTATTTTGAGCAAAAACAATGTTTTTATTTGAAAACTACAAAATCAATAAATGACCTTCTATCGCTTCCCCGCCTTAAATGTAAAGCGAAGATTGAAACATGTGAAGAAAGGTCGCAGCTGAAGATAATGATTATGTTGCCATCACATAACACAAGTTTCAATTTTTCAAAAATTACCCACTAAGCTTCTCAGTAAAGATAAAGGTTTAGAGGATAAACAAAGCCCACAATATAATTTTATGTTAATATATTATCTGAATGTATATCTTCTTACGTTATAGATGTCATTTAATAATAGTTTGTGTTAAAATACTGCTTAGTGGCTGTTATAAAATATTATGTGTAGAAATATATCATTTCTAGCGAGATATTGCAAGTCTGTTGTAATAATCGGAGTTTTCTTCTTTCTTCTAAATGTTTCCAAGAGGGGAAGGTTATGTGGTGTCGAACTACATCCCTAAGCAGGGGGAACTGTAGCGTGGAAAGGGGCAATCCTTAAATTACGTAAGGGTTTTGGAGGGAGGCTCATAATCCATCTTACATAAGGTTTTTTTTAAATAATGTTTATGGTGAGAGAAAATCTAACAAAAAAAGTTTTAGTCAGAAAACAAAACTAATTATAAAAATCTCACTTATATTTCATTTACTTGATGTGTTACACCTAATTTTACTGCAAATAAATTGTTCATAAATTTCATATAGCTCGCTTTATTACCAATCCTTATGTCTGGAAATAATCAAACGACTTAAATAACCTAATTTACCAAATCGCAAAAAAATAAAAAACGTAAGATGTGGTAAAAGGGGGCGGAAAATCTTACGATCCCTTACGAGGGGTCAAAAATCATGAAAAAAAGTCCTTAAGTAATTTAAGGACGGCCCCAAAGGAGGATGGATGACAGATAAACCCCAGTATATTAACTTATTTAGCACCGCATCTTACTAGCCGCATATATATATTTATTATATTATTATTATTGCCGTTTAGAGGCGTGTCGTCACATACATATTATGTACTAACTATGTTAGGGATGAGGAAGGTTGAATTTCGTCAACCCACACAAACATCTGTAGGGTAGAGTTGTGTTGCGTTGTACGAGGCCTTAGCACAATATGGACTGTGTGTGTGTGTGTGTGTGTGATCGTTAGTTGTGAACGCGCTCTAACGAGTTGTTGACATTGTTCCGATGTGCCCCGTGATTATATTTTATCGCTTCGTCATGCTCCATCCTAGGCGGGAGGGGGAGGTACAGGCGGGGAATATTATGAGCGGTCCTTGTCGGGTCATTCTAAGACCATTTACATGTCGTATGTCAGGACCATCCTAGGTCCTTTCACACAGATGGACTGTGTTGTCACTGAGGACTTACTAAGGACCGTTTCCGTGTCGTATGTCAGGACCATCCTAGGTCCTTGTCACTGAGGACTTACTAAGGACCGTTTCGTGTCGTATGTCAGGACCATCCTAGGCTTTTCACTGAGACTTACTAAGGACCGTTTCAGTGTTGTATTCAGGACCATCCTAGGTCTTGTCACTGAGGACTTACTAAGGACCGTTTCCGTGTCGTATGTCAGGACCATCCTAGGTCCTTGTCACTGAGACTTACTAAGGACCGTTTCAGTGTCGTATGTCAGGACCATCCTAGGTCCTTGTCACTGAGGACTTACTAAGGACCGTTTCAGTGTCGTATGTCAGACATCTAGTCTTGTCACTGAGGACTTATAAGGACCGTTCAGTGTCGTATGTCAGGACCATCCTAGGTCCTTGTCACTGAGGACTTACTAAGGACCGTTTCAGTGTCGTATGTCAGGACCATCCTAGGTCCTTGTCACTGAGGACTTACTAAGGACCGTTTCAGTGTCGTATGTCAGGACCATCCTAGGTCCTTGTCACTGAGACTTACTAAGGACCGTTTCAGTGTCGTATGTACGTTTCAAAAACCGTCTCAATTCATCCGGTCGCGTAGACACAGACGAATAAAAAGTATCAGCATTCATCGTCATTAAAACAAAGCTGAACCAACTTGTGTTCAGGATCAGACTATACCTCCCCTCCCCACCCCGTTCAATCAAATCATAGAGCACCGAACTGGAGGGTTGGTTAGGTTATCTTGGTCAGGGACAGTTAGGAAGCGTAGACCGAACCCTTAGTTTTCCATTCACATTCTGTTAATTGCTCCCGTGTGCCAGTAGGCTGCCAACATAACCACCGCAAACAACCCTAACATTGTCAACACATCAACCGGCTCACTTCTTCTCTGACACCCCGGATAATAGAGAGTTGGGGGCGTAAACATGTAATTTACTTGTGTCCTTTCATTTCTAAAGACAGACAGACAGTAGTCCAGGGGAAGTGAGGGGAGGAGGTTTGTGTGCGGTGCGATTCTGACAATGGTTTTTACCGGCAGGGATGATTATAGGTTTATTATTAGTGATGTCCGAATAGTAAACATTATTTGTACCTTTAACACACAGTTTTATTTTATGTGCATGATGAGTCTTACTAGCGTCCAATTTTCATATAAAGGTCCTTTTAAAAATACAAACACATATTTTAGCGATCAACAAACATTTCACTACATTATTTGTGTTACTTACGGGTTATAGATATTGATAATAATATCAATCAAAAGCGATAGCTGAACATCACATGATTTGACGTATGAACACGTGAAAGTAGATCCAGTAACTTTCTATAGCTGTTGTATAAGGAGCGCCCTGTGGAAATTGGGCTTTACCCATTTGATCTAACCCACATATTTACACTACAAAGCTGGCGAAGGTAGAATTTAAAATAAATGTACTCGCCTTTACATGACGGTAGTGTGGGGAAAACATATAGAACCAACCATCGTCAATAGCAGACACGGGACCGGGGTTCGTGACCCGCTCACCCTAGTACAAGTGATTTAGTCTAAGCCAAAGTGTCGCCTTAGACGACACGACCATCAACGTGAGCCACAGCTTGTTAACGAGTTAACCTAAATACCAGGAATAAGGAAGGTTTCTCAGTGTAAATGCACCCACATTTACGTGGTATAAGGGTGGCTGAATCACAGTGAGAGTCACATAACCCCAAAGTTCAGCCTGCCGGGATTATTATATAAGAGTATTGTGCCTGTAATCTCAGACTGATATATACCCTATCCCCCCCTCAACCCTTTTTCTGTAATTGTTCAGTGTGTATAAGAAAGAGCTCTTTTAATTTTCTCTGGGTTACCCTTTCCCTTGTGCTCTTCAAAGTTTCTGGAACTTCGCCCCAATAATCTCCCCCCCCCCCCCCCGATACCCATTACTATACACCTTCCTTTACTCTCGAGCAAGACCGGACTTTTATTGTTCGGGGGCCCAGTAAGAAAAATAGCTTGACCTTACATTCGATCTAGTCATTATTTCCGTGATGTTCGTATTGTCTACATATCACACACTGACTCTTCTCTGGGAGATAATTAGTGGATGATTGTCTAATATCACTCATTACTCTTCTCTGGGAGATAATTAGTGGATGATTGTCTAAATATCACTCATACTCTTGTCTGGGAGATTAGTGGATGATTGTCTAAATATCACTCACTGACTCTTTCTGGGAGATAATTAGTGGATGATTGTCTAATATCACTCATACTCTTATCTGGGAGATATTAGTGGATGATTGTCTACATATCACTCATGACTTCTTCTCTGGGAGATATAGTGGATGATTGTCTACATATCACTCACTGTACTCTTCTCTGGGAGATAATGTGGATGATTGTCTAAATATCACTCACTGACTCTTCTCTGGGAGATAATTAGTGGATGATTGTCTCTACATATTCACTTCATCTGTGCTCTTCATATTCTGGGAGATAGTGGATGATTGTCTACATATCACTCACTGACTCTTCTCTGGGAGATAATTAGTGGATGATTGTCTACATATCACTCAACTTTCTCTGGGAGATAATGGATGATTGTCTAACATATCACTCACTGACTATTCTCTGGGAGATAATATTAGTGGATGATTGTCTAAATATCACTCATTTACTCTTCTCTGGGAATAGTGGATGATTGTCTAAATATCACTCACTGACTCTTCTCTGGGAGATAATGCCTCTGTAAAAGGTAAGTCACATGTGATAGGATACTCCCATCTTAGCTGTTCCCATGGTTACATAAATAGAAGAACCTGCTTCTATCCCAGGTGGTGTATAAAGTAATTTACATGTGAATAAATATGTTTCTCTTAAGACACTAGAAAATTCTATAATAAATTCCTATAAGCCAGGAATCAAGTGAATTTTTAACGTTACTGGGTGGAATTGTCAAGCAGTAGGAGAACAAACATGGGAGGAGGAAAATACAAATGACAATACAATTAGTGTATTAACCCCATAATCGTATTCACAAAGATCCATCCTACGGTCTTATAACAGTTACCTTTCATTTTCTGGGGATTTAGCTCTTAATGTTCAGCCGAGATATGTGGATTTTTGAACTTTTCAAATTATGTTTACAAGTTGTATAGGTCCATAGAAAATAGTTTTGTGTCATTCCAGTAAACGCTAAACACGTGAACTGTTTTATCAACATTCAACCTAATCGCAACATCTGATTGCCAATAACTCAGCTACCAAGACAGCCCCCTTGACCTTGTGCTAGGTTACAATTTACTGCCGCTACAAGCCAACATCCAGAGGAAGAATATTGTCTGCCAGTTAAATAAGTGTATATATCTACTTTCACGGGTTCATACGTCACGTCATGTGATCTGCAGCTGTCACTTTTAGTAAATATAGTAAAATCATCAATTTTGTCCACAAAATATGTTTGTATTTTCTAAAAAAAAACCTTCATAAATAAAAGTGAACTCTGGCATTTGGCGCACTTTCTACTCATGTGAACGCAAAGTCTAACAAAAACCCCAACAGAATGAACACTTGAATTGAAACTTTTTTCCTACTCTTTTAAGACTAGTCCACCCCCTCTCCTACTTCCATAATATTCCTCGTTTTTATAATCCACCCCCCGCCCCATCTTTCACAAGGGTTGACACGGAAGCACTTAAAGCACAGAACAACCCCTATTCTATCAGGGCCTTCAACCCCCATTTACCCTCCAGCTCCCGAGGATTTCCATTTAACTGGAACTTTTTACGTTAAAATATTAAAATTCTTCTTCGGCCTCTTAAAAAATTATCATCTGGTAAACTTTTTTTAGTCACCTATCTCCTACAGTGGTTAAAAATAATTTTTAGCCTAGTGTTAACGACACAGGACAATTATTCGTTTGTATTTCTTTCGTCACTAACATCTTATTGGGAACGTTATAAAATATTTCAGGTTGGCTGCAAAACTGATATATTTCGTGACTTTTTCCTTTTTTCCTTGATGTTTTCCTCGACATTTCCCGTTTTTCCTCGACATTTCCTTGTTTTCCTCGACATTCTGTTTCTCGAGTTCTCGTTTTCCTTGACATTTCCTGTTTTCCTCGACATTCCTTTCCGAATTCTTGTTTTCCTCGACATCCTGTGTCCTATAAGCTGTGGCAGCCCCTCTGAGAGATAGCTAGTTTATCCCCGATGTCCCTGGTTGAATTCCTCGCCCTCTATAGTGTAGTGATCAGTTGCTGACACACAAGAAATAAGACAGGCGAAAAGCGATGTATGCCATCGCTCGGAATGGACCCTTCTTTCTGGACGGCACATCCTTTTGTTCCACGGGAACAGTTAAAAAACATATACTTTGACTTTTTCTTCAAGGGTGGAAGAACAATTTTTTTCTACTTGTGCCTTCCGACGGGTTTCTTTCGGAGGTAACAAGGTATAGTATTTGAAAATGCCATTTAAAAGACAAAGCTTGGTTTGTACCGAGTTTATTTTTAAAGTTTCTCAAGAAAAAAAATCTACCTTTTTTTTTTTAGTAAAATCATTTGAGAGTATTATGGTGAGATGGTCGTAAAACATGATTTGTTTGGTAATATTATTTATTTAGGTATTTACCCGGCCCTTGTTCTAAACAACGGACGTAAATTGGTACACCAGGAGTGTCAAGCTCATTAGATCTTAAGGACCAAATTGGAAACTAAACATACTGAGGGGGCCACATTAAAAAATCAATATCAAGTGAAAATAATTCAAGCTTAGTACCTTATTAATACTAAAAGAAAAGAGTAGGCCTCTATTTGAAACAATAAGAAATACCTTGATTATTTTACCAGTTATTAAAAATCTTTAATTTGCGGCGATGGTGTTAATGTCGGTGTTAAAATCTTGTGACGCAGTCTCTATTATTCCTGTCGACAAATGTGTGTCCATACGCCGAGACCTCGTGTTGTTTTTGTAGATATTAATGTTAACATACGTCTTTGTTCTCTCAAACACTCAATTTGTATTAATCTCAACCTCACAAACGTTGCAATGCATGATGGTCCGCGGCCCGTGAGTTTGACGTCACTGCTCTATAAAATGTATTTCCTTCTCTTAAGGGTCCCGCCTACCAGAGCGCCGAGTAGCGTTACAGTCGTCCAGAAATTCGAGTTTTATTTAAGAAGGTGTTTGTTATTTAAAAATGGAGGTTAAAGGTATTATCACCTCCCAGGAGTATTATACATTTTAGTTTTTATAGTTCAAACAACTTGTGTAAACGGGTAGAATTAAGCAATTTTTAACGACGTTAGTCTCATTTTTATAGGAAGAACCTTATCCGACAGCTAGAAAATCTACTAGATATATTTTCACGTATTCATACGTCAAGCCATGTGATATACATCTGTCACTTCTTATGGACATTATCGATACCTATAAAATGTGTTATCAATGGTGACCGTAGTAATATATGTTTGTATTTTTAAAAGGCCCTTCTTATGAAAATCCTACTATAGATTTATTTTTCCTCAAATAAAGTCATTTTTTAACAAGACCGTATTTTAAAATAATTGAGGATTGTTTTTGTGGTTTCAGAACTGACATTATCATTAAAAAAAACACACCTTGATGTGAGGATATTTCCTTTCAAGTAGGTGGTGCCCTTAAGTGCCCCGCGGGTCAGTCGTAAAAAAAAAAAAAAGGAAGCGCCATGAGGCCTGTGCGGTGGCCAGCCTGGTAATAACCAACACGAGGGACAGGTGGTAACACTGTCTTCACCACAAACCAACACTTGAGCGCATGTGCCAAACCACACAACACACACACACACACGCGATACCTAACCTTGGGGGGGGGGGGGGGGGGGGGCACACTTTACCATTTTATTGTGTGGTCGAGGAGAGTGTAACCGGAAGTCGGTCAGTTACAAATTGATTAGTCGAGTCTGACATTAACAGATAAAAAAACAAAATAAGTCCTGTGTTCTATTCCGTGACTTAGTGGTTTGGGAAGTCTAAGACGAGGTTTACAGGATCCCGGTTTGATCCTAGTTGAGGTATAAATAATATAATATTTGTGTGGAGGGGCAAGGGTTGAGTGTTTTGTATACTTTTACTGTCAGAGTTAAAGTTAGTCTGTAAGTCAAGTGCCGATACGATTTTATTGCGCGTTTAGTACCCCAATACAAATGTAGGTTACTATCAACAATCAACATTTCAAATCTAGTAAAAAAAAAGGGGGGGGGGACTATTCGTATTTGACCACAGAGATAAAACCAAAAGAGAAAACGAGAGCTGATAAGTTTAATGTTAAAAACGTAGAAAGTTTGCGGCAAATTCTTCAAAATCAAGTTGAAGTTGCTATAGCTACCGAATAAATATAAATAGTCTGGCTTACCGATCATAGGGACGTCATGGTTTGAATCCCTGCCAGGTATGCTGAGCTTTTTTTTTCTATCCAAAAGGTTTCTCACTCTCCTTTCACGCAGATGAAGGTAGATTTCCTCTAAAATGTTAACTTCCTCATCCCTACCTCATTATTGTACATAAGCGTATAGCCGAAATGGTAGTAAGGGTTCGACCAGACTGACGAGCGCGTGATTAGCAGATAGCTCTCGGCAGTTGTTGACGAGGAGGCTCCGAATTTTGGCTGAGTGAACTGAGGGGGGTTTTAACAAGTGATTTAGTGTTGTGGTTTTCTCATCCTCTCTCCACGCTAATGGTGATTCTTATTTGTAAATGCCTACTTTGATAATATTGAAGTAATTTTAACATATCAGTTTTACTATATTATGTATATATACATATAGGTATGGTTTTCCTAGCACTCAATGAACCAACATACAATAATATTGCCTAGCGCCTGTAAACTATACTGTACCGGGTCGAGCGCGCGCGCTTGAAAAATAGAACCAGTTCTATATTTCAAGCGTGCGCGCTCCAGTCTGGCCACCTCTCATTACAACCGATGTATTCTATTTTATATTTTAGCCACTCGCTCAGTCTGGCCGCCCCCTAAGACGCGGTGCTAACATATATCTATATAAGATTAAACTTTGTAATAGAACGGAATCTACCATAATTACGATATCAAACGCTGTCAAAATGATTTTCTGTCCCCAAGATGATTGACGTTTCGGACACCCGACATTCTCTTTGTCAACGTTATACTGTGTATAGGCTATATAATCATGAATTTATACCAGAATAAGATGTAACACTTACGTCACTTAGGAAGTTTCTTAAAACTCTGCCAAGTAGGGGGGAAAAACCCACTGGTTTACATCGTTCTGATCTTGTCGAACGATTCGTTAAAAAAATACTTAACAGAGATAGCAACAAACCACGAACTTAATTAAACATCCTTGTTAATCTTTTCGCCTTGTTAGGAAGGGAAAAAAATAAACCGTATTTGGCCCACCCACCCGCCCCCCTCACTTTTATTCCAATTTTTTTCTCCTCCTCTGTAAACCTTTATTAGTTTTTATAAGTCAGGTGCTGGCAATGTTTTATACATGTTTTGGCTCCCTCGCTCCACACACACACACACACACACACACACACACACACACACACACACACACACACACACACACACACACACACACACACTCTTAATTACCGCGTGCGTTAGTTTTAATTACAAATTCTAGTTATTGGTATTTAAAAAATATTACTCCCATGTCTGATCAGTGCACACATCCATATCTTTCCTCTCTCTCTCTCTCTCTCTTTGTTTCTCTTGTTCTTTGTATTGAGCGTGTTTTTAGCCGGTGGTACTACCAGGGCTTGGAGCAACAGCGGTATAAGGACCCAACCCTCCAAGGGAGCGAAGGACGCGGGGAAAATAATTAACTTTTATATAAAACTAAAATGTTTTAACGAAAGTGGAAATTAATTATGGATACGGACAGCCGTAACTGAATATATATATATATATATGCATTTAAAAAATGTCCACGTCTTAGTAAGGTCTATCCCATTCTGGCTGTAGGTACACATTCATTATGATAACGTAATCGGGATGAGTAAGGTAGAATGTCAGAAAAATGTACCTGAATTTGCGTGGGGGAATGGGGAAACTATGTTTGAGGGGGAAAACTTTCAGTACACTTGACCGGATTTCAAACGCGACCTTCCTGTCACCGATAAATAAAAAATTCAGCCTCATTAAAAGCATGAATAAATCAAATTAAGCGGGTGGAGCATTTTTGTTTTAAATTAATTTATGTTTTATAATTTGTTAGATAGTTAATATGATTAAAATTAGGCGTTTAAGACTCAACGACTTCCATCCCAGAAAAAGAGAAAATATCGAGAATTTCAAGTGTATATCAAAGTGAAGTGCATCATGAGGCAACGTGAAGTGTATCATGAAGCAAAGTGAAGTGCATCATGAAGCAAAGTGAAGTGTATCATGAAGCAAAGTGATATTATCATGAAGCAAAGTGAAGTGCATTATGAAACAAAGTGAAGTGCATTATGAAGCAAAGTGAAGTGCATTATGAAGCAAAGTGAAGTGCATCATGAAGCAAAGTGAAGTGCATTATGAAGCAAAGTGAAGTGCATCATGAAGCAAAGTCAAGTGCATTATGAAGCAAAGTGAAGTGCATCATGAAGCAAAGTGAAGTGCATCATGAAACAAAGTGAAGTGCACTATGAATCAAAATTAAAAGTTTCGAGTGGGGCTTAAAAAAACTAGTATCAGAAACTCGAGGTGAAAATCCCGAAAGAGTACCCAACATGACGTCATTTGTCCACAAGGAAATGAGACAGCTGGAGTGTAGGGGACGCGAGAAAAGGTCAGTGTTTTTGTAGTTTTTATAGTAAAACATTTTTGGGTCAAAATAGATCAAATGTTTGTCCAGTACAAACCTAAAGAGTTTAATTTTCTTCACATGCTTATATCAACAGTGGTTGAATATCTGTCCCAAGGATGTCCTAGAATTTAATGACAACTTGTTCTGTTCATTTAAAAAGTTTCTCATTTAATGCTACTATAATCATGACATATTCAACAACTGTTGATATCGCCATGCGGAGAGAATTAAACTCTATATTTGTACTGAAGCAATATTTGATTGATTTTGATCGAAAGCAATAATTTGCCATAAAAACTGCAAAAAAACCTGGCCTTTTCTCTCGTCCCCTACACCCCCACATTAATAGGCCACAGTTTGTCACAACTAACGAGGTTATTACAAGTAAATTAATTACCATTTCACCCTGATCAATAAAGATTACGATCAACAACTTCATGATGGCACGTGGGGACAAAATAACGTTGTACGGAGTTAAGTTTAGAAACTAGAACCGGATCTTTATAAAAATGGTAGAATTTTATTAATATGGGCTTGAGTTTAAGCAAGGTCATTGGTGGGCATTATAACCGCGTCTTACTACCCGGTCGGTCTATACGCATGTGGTAACGATTAGGAAGCTTGAATTAAAGAAATTTGTCTAGAGGGAGAGTGGGGAAACTATTTAGTAAAAAATCCTCCTCAGTCAGCCTCCTTGACCACTCGACCAGAGAGGAGGCCGTTCCTTGAACTTGTCGACAGAGAGTTGGTAACAGTTGTGCCCCTCTTGCTCCAAGGACCGTGGAGGAGGGGGGCGTGTTCCAATTTTAACAACCTCATAACCCGAGTGCTAGGACTCCTATACCACCTGGGCCGATACACGGGGTATTGGTTCGAGACCAGACCAGGCCATGTCCGGTTGTTACGAACGTAGCCTGGAGATATTTGTTTGTGACTGGTTTTAACTACACCGTGTAAAAGAGTGGATACGGTATCATTTAGAGGAAATGTACCCACATTCGCGTGGGAAAATCACCTTTCAGTCATACAACCGGTAATCGTACCCACCTACCTCCCTGGCGACGGGTGAACCGAATCAGACGAGCCTAAACGCTACCGTAAGCCTATAGCCCGAGCGGTGTAGTAAGAGGTGAGCCTTAACTATATATACCTTGGTGTTAGCCGTTAAACGGGGAGGGAAATGTTACCATTGATCAAATGTTACTTAATCGTAAATTGTTTCAAATTCAAGTCATTGGACAAAAATATCTCGTTATCCTTAATCAGTCGGTAGCGTGTCTGCCTTATGATCTGAGAGTCCCGGGTTCAATTCTTGGCACGGTCGAAAGAATTATCATTAGTGAAATGTGGGTTGTGTGTGCCTGTTCTATAAGTTAGTTTGTAAGTTGTGTTGCTGATAAAATCAGTCGGTTAATAAAATGCACGTTAAATGTCTCAAATAATAAAAATTCAATCTCAAACAGCTGTACAACGTGATGAATATTTTCCAGACTTTCTTTTATGGGCTTATAGATGAACTTTCTGACCCTAACCGCCCTCTTATAATACCTTACCTGACACTTATAGGGCTCTACTTTAACCCTTTAAAAACGTTTCAGAAAGTGCTCGTCCTTAGTTTTTTTTAAAGGATGGGGGGTATAATATAAACTATTATAAACTTGTGTAACGATTTATTACCCCATAGTAAACCAGTGTATTTTACTGTTGCTGGCTGGCATTTTGCCAATGCCGTGACCACAGTGCAACAGCGGGCTATGTCGGGAAGAGGTATTGAGATGTAATTTGACGTTTATAGCCTCGGTACGATATGATCGCTCATTTGCATATCTGTTAACACCGGCATCAAATAATAACGGGTAAGCATTTTGATATTCCGTTTTGTGGAGATGCGATTCCAGGTCTAACCGTTGCGTGGACGCTAAAGTGATATTTGAACTAGAGCCTATAAAAAAAATAAGGTTTCAGTCTAAATTACACAACAATTCTACGCCATGGTCTGCCACATTTATGTAAAAGTTTATTTTTTAAATAGAGCTTGTACAATTTGCAAAGTTATATTTATTTTGATACAAAGAATGTTTTTTTATTTGTTGTACAACCACAAATAATTAGTTACTATATTAAGCGTTGACCTGTCATTTTTCAATGTTTTTTTGAAGTAATCAATTATTTTTAAAAGTTAAACCATCCGGTTTGTACGCGTGTGGACGAACTATCAAAATGTATTAAGTATGGTGAAGGTTGAATTTAGTGGAAGTGTACCCATATTTGCGTAGAGTAGAAAATAATTTAGGAAAATCCATCCTCGGTACACCCGACGGGAATCGAACCCTGATCTCGTCTCGGCAGTCTGGTCTACTGCGAGAGTGACGTATTACACAAGTGGTATTCAACTCGGGGTACAACAATTCATGATAAACCCTGAATAATCAGGGCCAGATTTAGGGTCAGCCACGAGAGACCAGGAAGTACGGACGTGCGATCTGGGAGTATTTTAGATGTAGACTATAAAATATCTATAGCTTGCATTATGAACCAACAACTTTGAGGGTATGCGAACAAAGAAAGATTGAATACCACTGGATTAGACCATTAGAAAATTAGGGATGAATGTTCACCATAACTGTAGCTCTTATTTAAAGGTGAGAGGGTAAAGAGGGGGAGGGGTGAGAACGCAATATTAGAGAAGTATATTTTAAGTTTTTATAGCAAAGTTTATTCTAAACAATACATAAAATATTGCTTCTATATAAACATAGAGTTTAATTTTCTTCAATTAGTGATATCAACAGTTGTTGACTATGTCGAAGGTGTCCTGGAATTTAATGACAACTTTCTCATTTATTTGAAAAGTTTGTCCTCTAATGCTGCTATGCTTATGACAGATATTAAACAAATGTTGATATCACTAAGTGAAGAAAAATAAACTCTAATATTTGTATTAGAGAAATATTTTGGCCAAAAAAAATGCTTTGCTATAAAAAAATCGCAAAAACCCTGGCCTTTTCTCTCGTTCCCTGCACCCAACCTTAAATGACATCATTTGATCCTATAGCAGTTACTTTTCGTTTCTCGGACATTTAGCTCTTGGACTATTCATAATGGTCAACTTTCAAACTATGTTTACAAAGCTACATAGTGAAGATATATATAAAATAGTTTGTATTCATTCTGGTAAACACCAAACTCCAACACTAAAGGTTTTGTCAATATTTAACCTAAGCGCAACATCTTATTTGCACCGTCTGTTACCTTTAAAAGATGACGCGGGTGAAGGGATCAGGAACATCCTGAGTGAGGTTCGTGTGATACAGCCTCGCGATAGACGAGGTTCGTGTGATACAGCCTCGCGATGGACGAGGTTCGTGTGATAAAACCTCGCGATGGACGAGGTTCGTGTGATACAGCCTCGCGATAGACGAGGTTCGTGTGATACAGCCTCGCGATAGAAGGTTCGTGTGATACAGCCTCGCGATAGACGAGGTTCGTGTGATACAGCCTCGCGATAGACTAGGTTCGTGTGATACAGCCTCGCGTTAGACGAGGTTCGTGTGATACAGCGTCGCGATAGACGAGGTTCGTGTGATACAGCCTCGCGATAGACGAGGTTCGTGTGATACAGCCTCGCGATAGAAGGTTCGTGTGATACAGCCTCGCGATAGACGAGGTTCGCGTGATACAACCTCGCGATGGACGAGGTTCGTGTGATACAGCCTCGCGTTAGACGAGGTTCGTGTGATACAGCCTCGCGATAGACGAGGTTCGTGTGATAAAGCCTCACGATAGACGAGGTTCGTGTGATACAGCCTCGCGATGGACGAGGTTCGTGTGATACAACCTCGCGATGGACGAGGTTCGTGTGATACAACCTCGCGATAGACGATCAACTCGAGTCATTTCCCTTAATCCTGTTTGAGACCGACTGAGGCTTTAAGGCGACCGCCTCGGTCAGCGAGAAATTATCAAACGCTCTAAGGCCACATGCCTTTAAATACAATGTTTTGTGTAGTTTTCTGTCTACGCTTATACTCCATTTCGCTCTTCACTTGCAACCCCTCTGTTTTGTCAATAAATAATAGGGTAAAGGAAACCACTAAACGTCTCATCTCAAGGTGAAGAGGAAAGCTCACCGCTAGTTTCTGTTGTGAGCCTCTCTGAAGATGACTGTGTGTTTATATCGGTAAAACTCGACTAAACAGAACTAATAAATAGTATACAGGGTGTCCCGTAACAAGGGGACACACACCTTGTTTCAGAGTTATGTTAGTAGTGTGGAGAAATATAGGTATATACCTAGTTCTCAAAATGTCCACCTTCACCCTGAGTGCGAGCCAGCAGTCGTCGAGTATAAAAACACCAGGTGTTTGGAGCAACCCAGAGAAGATACCTAGTCAACAGGTCGACAGATATCGAGTGGCAGTAGCTCGGGGACAAGGTCATACGGGTCACATGTTTATATGAGCTCCTGTCCACATCCTTGATAACCACTCGGGTCAAGCACATGTACTTATTACGCTAACAGGTTAAGGATGAGGAGGGTTGAATTTAGAGTAAGTGTAACCGCATTGGCATGTATTAAGAGTGGAAAACCACCCTTAGTACACTCGACCGGGATCAAACCATGATCGCCACCGAAGCGGGTTACGGTGCACCCAGCCTACCAAAAGTAGTCCTCTGAACTCTTTGAACCCACGACCCCTCTTGTTAGATTCAGCGCCATATTTTCATCCCAAGTTCCGTCAGGTAGGAATCGATAAATATATCGACCGACCAATTTGGGGAATGGAAAGTTGTGTTACAATGAGCTACGAGAATACCACTAGGAGCAACAACAGCACTAGTGACACAAGCTACGAGAGTACCACTAGGAACAACAACAGCACAAGTGACACAAGCTAAGAGAGTACCACTAGGAACAACAACAGCACAAGTGACACAAGCTACGAGAGTACCACTAGAAACAACAACAGCACAAGTGACACAAGCTACGAGAGTACTACTAGGAGCAACAACAGCACAAGTGACACAAGATACGAGAGTACCACTAGGAGCAACAACAGCACAAGTGACACAAGCTACAAGAGTACCACTAGGAACAACAACAGCACAAGTGACACAAGCTACGAGAGTACTAAAGGTTCGGAACGGAGGTCGGATGCACTTAAGGTGTGTTTTGCCTAAACGGTTGCCCACTTCTTACAAGCAAATGCGGATACACTTTCTCAGAGATTCAACTTCCTTATTCTTAATCACATATGCGTACAACCGAGCACGTAGTGAGAAACAGTGACTTTTAAAAAAAAGGAAAGAATAACGAGAAATATTCAAATATATCCCCCCATTTCCCCTTCTCCTTCATTACTTCCTAACAAACTTAAATATAGTCCAATTTTCATTGGAGGCCCCTTTAGAAACTACAAACATATTGTTTTACGGTCAACATTGATTACATTTTACTATATTATTATTATCATCTCATCATTCATCATATTATTATTATTATTATTATTATTATTATTATTATTATTATTATTATTATTATTATTATTATTATATTATATTTATGGAAGGAGAATGGAAAATCATTTAGGGAAAAAACCACCCTCAGTACACCCAACCGGGATAAGAACCCCAATATCCTCATCATCGGTAGTCCAATCTGTGATATATTCTCCCCACAATGTCCCATTTGACCAGGTTAGCAGAGCTTGTTACAGCTGTACCTGTGATATGTTCTCACCCATTCTGTCCCCATTTGACCAGGGTTAGCAGAGCTTGTTACAGCTGTACCTGTGATATGTTCTCACCCATCTGTCCCATTTGACCAGGGTAAGCAGAGCTTGTTACAACTGTACCTGTGATATGTTCTCTCCCACTCTGTCCCCATTTGACCAGGGTAAGCAGAGCTTGTTACAACTGTACCTGTGACATGTTCTCACCCATTCTGTCCCCATTTGACCAGGGTAAGCAGAGCTTGTTACAACTGTACCTGTGATATGTTCTCCCCCACTCTGTCTCATTTGACCAGGGTAAGCAGAGCTTGTTACAACTGTACCTGTGATATGTTCTCCCCCACTCTGTCCCCATTTGACCAGGGTAAGAAGAGTTTGTTACAACTGTACCTGTGACATGTTCTCACCCATTCTGTCCCCATTTGACCAGGGTAAGAAGAGTTTGTTACAACTGTACCTGTGAATGTTCTCACCCATTCTGTCCCCATTTGACCAGGGTAAGAAGAGTTTTACAACTGTACTGTGATATGTTCTCCCCACTCTGTCCCATTTGACCAGGGTAAGCAGAGCTTGTTACAACTGTACCTGTGATATGTTCTCCCCCACTCTGTCCCCATTTGACCAGGGTAAGCAGAGCTTGTTACAACTGTACCTGTGATATGTTCTCCCCCACTCTGTCCCCATTTGACCAGGGTAAACAGAGCTTGTTACAACTGTACCTGTGATATGTTCTCCCCCACTCTGTCCCCATTTGACCAGGGTTAGCAGAGCTTGTTACAGCTGTACCTGTGATATGTTTTCCTCCACTCTGTCCCCATTTGACCAGGGTAAACAGAGCTTGTTACAACTGTACCTGTGATATGTTCTCCCCCACTCTGTCCCCATTTGACCAGGGTAAGCAGAGCTTGTTACAACTGCACCTGTGTTATGTTCTCCCCCACTCTGTCCCCATTTGACCAGAGTAAGCAGAGCTTGTTACAACTTTACCTGTGATATGTTCTCTCTCACTCTGTCCCCATTTGACCAATCATACATATACTCTGTTTTACACACCTCACATAGGAATTTATGTACGTTGATAACTGACCAATGAGTGATGAGAACAATTTTAAAATAGGTTTACAGTTTAAACTATAACTCTGCTTGCCTTGTCAACACCCCACGACACGTAACATTTCCAAATGTTTTGATGAGTAATAAATTCACCTTTAGTACGGGATTCAAACCCTTCACCTGTGTCGGTGATCTGCGTTTGGGTTACTTCTCATCGGTCACGTGGCCGTTCAGTTAATTCAGCACACAAGACATTTTTGTTTATAGATATCAGCCATTTCTTATAGGTTCGGGAATCGTGCATTATTATTATTATTATTATTATTATATTATTATTATTATTATTATTATATTATTATTATTAATTGTGTTTTTATTATTTGAGGTATTTATCGTTCATTTTCTTAACCGATGATTATATTAACACACGTTTTATAAGCTAACTTAAACCTAGAACGGACACAACACATGGCACCCCGACCGTTAATTATCACTATGAAAGAGGGAAACCCCAACTTTTTACCAATGATACATTTTTCATCGACCCCGGGACCCTCAGCTCAGATTAAAATGGCGGTGTTTATGTTATGGGCACTACTCCTTAATCTCCCCCCCCCCCCCCCGTTGCACCAAGATGGATTGATAGGAACTTGCCACTGACATGATTTGATGTTGATTGACACAGTTATCAACATGCATGCGCACAACAGACCTATTTACTTATCACCGCCTCTTATATACCTGTTCAGGCTATATGCACTCTTACCTAATTAGGCAGGGAGGAGGAAGGAAACATTTTAGAGGTAATATACCCGCATTTGCGTGGAAAGAAGTGGGAAACAACATAGGAACGGGATTCGAACCCCAATCTTCCAGTAAACATCAGATCAGTATAACACGAGAATGACACCTTAGACCATTCTACCACCAAAACTTGTCTTGTCTGCTATTTTCAACATATTAAATAAAAAGTGACAAAAGCGGCCGAAGATTGCCGTCACGGAACAGTTCGCTCAAACAAATGCAAACCGATATATCGATACTATTTGATCGAGATATCGTAATTTTCGATATCTCCGTCAGAGAAAATTGTCATCACTGCAGTTGTTTTTAATTCCTGAATAATCCATCTAGTTAGAGAATACCTTCAGAAAATAAAGCGGGGTCGACAGAAAACAAGCGAGTGGAGTGAAGCGTGGGTACGGCGCCTGTTGCGGAGATTTGTTTATTACGACAGACAGACGGACGGACAGTGGCCTGCCATTAGCATGGAAATAAAACCCTTCAAAGGCCATCTTCCATTGAAAACATCCCCGTCACTTTATATTTAAAAGAAAAAAATCTACGTTATGTTCCAACAACTCGTTTACATTGATTATCGAAAGCACTAATGGAAAAAATGGTCAGCTTGTTAACCACTCGGTTTTTATGATGACATAAAATATCCCGTTTCGGTGTCATGCGTTGTTTTTTACTGGCGAATGATCCTTCGCGCTGTCTTGGGAGGAGAGGGATCGGCAACGGTCGATCACACGCCAATTTTTTAGCCGATCGCGTAAGAAAATTACACCGTCATTAAATGTTGATCTTTGATTCTTTTTAAACTCGAAAATATATCAAGACAACTTTCCAAATAATACTATAGTGTGACCAATGTGAACAATTTCCATAAGCCATCCTGATTGGTCATAATATTAGAGGTGAGGGCCAAAGATCACTTTGATTCGGTCATAATCCGTAATGCTATAATAAATTGGTCGACCTTGGTGATCTTGGGGTAAAGATCTCAAGTCAGGACCCGATGTTCAGGGGTTCAAACCCAGTCGCGGTCGACGGATTTTTCTTGAGCGATAGAAATCCGTAGCACAACTTCCTTCGGATGGTATAGTAAACCGCCAGTCCCGTGTTGAGAGAGGGTTGTAAAAGATCTCTGAAAAGTATTAAATAAGTGGCTAAATGTGTGGGGAAAAGAATTATTGCTATTTAAATGGAACGAATGTAATCGATATTTCCAGTGTCGTATCGTAGAGAGTTGCCAGTAGTACATATTCGTCGGGATTTTATATTCAAATTTTAACGCATATTTTTAATCATAGTACGTTAAATTACTACAAAATTTGAAGTAAAACTAGAATATAGAAAAAGAAACAATGACTCGTTATTATAAATACAAAACATATGTTGCAAAAATATAAAAATAAAACGTTTATTTTATCTTTATTATTTTTTAAACTTATTAATTTTTCGGTAAATATAGTAATTAAATAAACATCGAGCTAGAACTACACCACCTCTGTCAATACAAATAATACGAATGTTGAGTTGTTCAGTAGACATTTGATGTAAAATAGGCGCAATTAAAAAAATACATATTTTCATCTAATATAAAGTAGCTTTTCAAACGTTCTCTGTAGAAATATGAGAGTAACAAACAAACAACAAACAAACAAACAGACAGACAGTCCAAATGATCTTCCAGGCAGACGGACAAGTTTAAACACCTGTCTAAGTGATACGTTTAATCATACCGCGAGAGAAGCTCGGGAATAAAAAAAACTGACATTCTTTTATTTTTATGAGCGCGCGATTATAATCGGTCACCACAACCACGCCTACCATTTCCTTGTGGACTGTACAGCCACTTTTTTAAAACTGGAATGTAGAATAGAAACCCCCCCCGTCCCCCTTACCCCGTACTCCTCCTTCTAAACTTTCCTTCCTCCTCTATCTTGCCAGGGATATACAGAGTGCCCGTCTAACCTTTATATCACCAAACTAGGTAGGTAATACAGCTCAATCCAGACGTCTTAAGAGCCCGTCTCACCCCAGATAATACCTAACTTAGGTAGGTAATACAGCTAGAACCAGACGTCTTAAGAGCCCGTCTCACCCCACAGATAAACCTAACTTAGGTAGGTAATACAGCTAGAACCAGACGTCTTAAGAGCCCGTACACCCCACAGATAACACCTAACTTAGGTAGGTAATACAGCTAGAACCAGACGTCTTAAGAGCCCGTACACCCCACAGATAATACCTAACTTTGGTAGGTAATACAGCTAGAACCAGACGTCTTAAGAGCCCGTAACACCCACAGATAACACCTAACTTAGGTAGGTAATACAGCTAGAACCAGACGTCTTAAGAGCCCGTAACACCCCACAGATAACACCTAACTTAGGTAGGTAATACAGCTAGAACCAGACGTCTTAAGAGCCCGTACACCCCACAGATAATACCTAACTTTGGTAGGTAATACAGCTAGAACCAGACGTCTTGAAATTTTTATTAATTTTAATTAACTATAGTAATAAAAAGGTGACCTGTAAGAAAAAATATACAATTTTGACTAACACATAATTGTAATTTAAATACAATACATGAAACAAAAACAAAAAAGTCATTGTCGCAATGCGAGCATCACCGATGCGGGTGATACCAACCCTAGTGACGTGCCGATGAGACCGGTAAATATGTTTCTATCAGGTTGGTACGGGATTTTCACGCGGGATGTCTCGGTTCTGAGATTAAGGCAAATCTAAATAAACTTAAACCTAGCTCTTTTAAAAAAAAGTTATTTTTTATCATTGCCTCAAATGAAATTTTTTAAGACAATTGAGTGGTTTGAAACATCCAGAGTTTCCATTCTCACTACAGTGTGTGTGTGGTTATATTTATATTCAAGTAGGCGGTAACCTTAAACGAAACAGCTTTTTTAGAATATTCCCCCTCAAAGGCTCTATGAACGAAAAATATCAATAAATAATTCCACCAACAATTCATCAATATGTCTCCCAGCCTTCGTCCGTTTCTTAAAGCAACTTAATAAGAGGGATAAACATGTTAAACTTAAAGTTAAACTAATAAAATTTGAAAAATTGGTCATTCATCTTGTTTTTAAAATATTCTATTAGAACAAGGTTTGATGAGAGAGACATACGAGTAGTTAATATTGATTGATCAGCTCTAATCTATCCTGTCTAGAATGTCGAGGTAGTGACGTCACAGTGTCTTTGATGGGAGATGACCGTCATTTACACTGGTCTAAGGCGCGTCAAGAGACTTGACTGCTGATGACGGGAGGATCGGGGTTCGAATCTCGGGCAGGTGTACTGAGGGTGTTTTTTCTATATACGTTTCCACTCATATCTACGTAAATGCTTGTACACTTCCTCCAAATGTAATCTTATTAATCCCTAGCACAGTTAAGTAATTAGTACATAGAGCTAGGGTGTAATGATGTGGACTGGATAGAACTAGCTCGGGATAGGATAGGATGTAATGAGGTAGACTGGATAGAACTAGCTCGGGATAGGGATAGGATGTAATGAGGTAGACTGGATAGAACTAGCTCAAGATAGGGATAGGATTAATGAGGTGGACTGGGTAGAACTAGCTCACGATAGTGTGTAATGAGGTGGAATGGATAGAACTAGCTCAAGATAGGGGTAGGTTGTAACAAGGTGGACTTGATAGAACTAGCTCAAGATAGGGATAGGATGTAATGAGGTAGACTGGATAGAACTAGCTCAAGATAGGGATAGGATGTAGTGAGGTAGACTGGATAGAACTAGCTCGGGATAGGGATAGGGTGTAATGAGGTAGACTGGATATAACTAGCTCAAGATAGGGATAGGATGTAATGAAGTAGATTGCATAGAGCTAGTTCAAGATAGGTATAGGGTTAATGAGGTGGACTGGATAGAAGTATCTCGAGCTAAGGATAGGTGGCATATTGTAAGTGCGGCAATAAACTCTAGTTTCTAGCAAAGAGTATCCCAAACCACTGAGCTACATACTACCCACAGTCCCGTGACTGTACTCAAATTCCTCCCCTCCTTTCAACTGTTTTTTTTTCATCTTCACCGCCCCCCAACTGTTTTGACCTTATTTCCTTATACTATTTTTTTTAAATATATAAAGTCATTTTTTTTATTCTTCTCCCAGAAGTTCTTCTTTCGAACCGGTCGTGCGAGAATCAGAAGTATTTATATTTCGTTTTATTTTTTAATAAGCTCAGTTTCCCTTATATCAAATCGATCAATGTCAGATTTATTAACAATCAACGTCAGGCGCGCGCTGCCTAGCGGAACTTGCGGCAAATTACCAGCTCCGACAACTCTTTACCTTAAGATACTGATTGAGTGGGATATTTTGGGGCACGGACGGGAGGTAGGGACCAGCCCACCGCCTCATGGGGCATTCTTAGTACCGACATTTGAAATTATTCCTGTTATTCATTTGGTGCGAAATATTTGTTTGTTTATTATCCATTTGATGTATTTAACGTGCACTTTCTGATCCGACTGAATTTCTATGAGCGAGAGTGAAAGGTCCTACCATAATTTTGCGTGGAGAGAAAGAGAGTGGGAAACCATTTGGAAAAAAATACTATCCTCAGTATACTCGGCCGGGATCGAACCACGATCTCTCACCCATCGGAGGTCTAAGTTGTTTATTACCCGATCCGGTGGTCGAGTGGTTTAAGGCTTCCGACTCTTGCGATAGACTGGACTTCCGATGGCTGGGAGATCGGGGTTAGAATCCCTGTCGAGTGTTCTGAGGATGGTTTTCCACTCTGCTTCCACACAAATGCGGGTACACACCTCTAAATTAACCTTTCTTATTCCTAGCACATTAGCGTGACTCATTCATAGCCTATAGGCCTATGTGTGTTGGAGGAAAACCAATGAAGAGTAGGGTAAGTTTCAGAGAGCGGTAACTACGGAGCAGGCTACAGTTTCTGTCCGGTCTGTACCCACAGTACCCGCAGGAATGCCCACAAGACACCAACTGGATTGTGCTGTCTGCGAAACTTTGACAGATCATTGAGAACATTCACACCAGAGGATTGGGCCATCTGTAGGGCTATTAGCGTGCGATACTTTGACAGATTATTGAGAACATTCAACCACAGAGGGATTGGGCTTTGTGAGGGACAGTATAATACCTGCAACTGGCCGGTCTCATCATTCTCTAATGGTTTGACACTTTCCCTTTCCCCGAAAATAAAGGGTACATTTCCTCTAAATTCTACCTTCCTCATCCCTACCCAGACGAGTGATAAGACACTGGACATGAAATATAAACTGAACAGTAACTGAGACGATTTACAGTACATTCACACCAGATGATGAGAACATTAATGTGAATGTACACCCAGACCCTACCATCTTGTGGGCAACAACCCCAGGTGCATTGTGGGACCAACTTAACATCACGACCCTGTCCAGTTGGAGAATGTGTGATAGTCCTTTGTGACTCTGACAGTCATTCATATCTGGCAATCAACTGATGATTCTGGTTGAAATAAATAAATAACTCAAGTTGATGTGTGCGGGAATATCTTCGTAGGTGTCATGTGTGAGTGTGTTGTGGTTTAGTTAATATTCTTCAGCTCATCTCGTATGTTAATTGTGACCTCACAAACAAAGAAATAAGATGGCTCCTGCAAGACGTCCAGTAAAATTACCCTAATTCATTCTCTACGAGCATATAACACCTTGGACCTACTGAATATTGACACGAGCTTTGAACAGATAGTCCTGCAGACTCCAGAGTGAGGGAAAATGGGCAAGTTTGAACGATTCCCCCCCCCCCCAATGACCCCCAACGTCGCCATTACAGCAATAAGTCTTGCCAAAGTTGCGTTTACAACAGATTTTCTTTAAATAAATTTGTAAAAATGTATTTCTGAGGAGGGTTTTAAATGATAAACAACAAACTTGATTTGTTTTTCAAAGATAAATTATTTGAAGGTACGTCTGTCGGGATAAATAAATATATTAAATTAAGCGTATTACATTGTCGTACCATTTATCATCACCGAGTCTTACTACCTGTTCAGGTAATACACATATACGATAATTACTCTAACGGGGCAGGGATGGGTAAGGAAGCAATTTAGAGGTGATCTACCCGCAATCGCGTGGAAGGAGAAGTGGGAAACCATTTAGGCAAAAAAGCAACTTTAATAGACTCGACTAGGATACGAACCCCGATCTCCCTCTCACCAGCAGGCCCAAAGTCTAACATGAGAGTAATAACACCTTAAACCATTCGGCCACTGTAGCGTGTTACCATTGATTATTTTCCAAATGTTATCAGCCCAACCCACGGGCTGGTATTATAAATAATCCTGCTCGCATCTAGAGATGGAAACCTGTAGAAACAGGCACGTGGTCGGAAAACAAACACATCGCGACCAGAGATGGAAACCTGTAGAAACAGGCGCGTGGTCGGAAAACAAACACATCGCGACCAGAGATGGAAACCTGTAGAAACAGGCCGTGGACGGAAAACAAACACATCGCGACCAGAGATGGAAACCTGTAGAAACGGGCGCGTGGTCGGAAAACAAACACATCGCGACCAGAGATGGAAGCCTGTAGAAACAGGCGCGTGGTCAGAAAACAAACACATCGCGACCAGAGATGGAAGCCTGTAGAAACAGGCGCGTGGTCAGAAAACAAACACATCGCGACCAGAGATGGAAACCTGTAGAATGGCGCATGGTCAGAAAACAAACACATCGCGACAGAGATGGAAACTGTAGAAACAGGCACGTGGTCGGAAAACAAACACATCGCGACCAGAGATGGAAACCTGTAGAAACAGGCGCGTGGTCAGAAAACAAACACATCGCGACCAGAGATGGAAACCTGTAGAAACAGGCACGTGGTCGGAAAACAAACACATCGCGACCAGAGATGGAAACCTGTAGAAACAGGCGCGTGGTCGGAAAACAAACACATCGCGACCAGAGATGGAAACCTGTAGAAACAGGCGCATGGTCGGAAAATAAACACATCGCGACCTGGGAATCCCCTCTTGGCAAATAAATCCAGCGGCTCCATTTAACTGTATACGGTTCGAGTCAAATTGGGCCATCTCCTGTGACGGCCTCGACGCACGACCCAACACACCGAATTATGCGGTTCAGCGCATGCGCGCGCGGTGGTTGTGTGTGATCTGGTTTGCTGAGGCAGTATTGACTTTCCGGCAACCCCTATGCTCGGCGAGCAAAAGTGGAATATAATGCATCTCAGAGGGCATATTTATTCTTTGTCACTGGGTTATACGCGTATGTACAAATTACGATTGATGTGTTAGTGATGAGGAAGGTTGGATTTAGAAGAAATATACCTACACTTGCGTGAAGGAGTAGTGGAAAAACATTTAGTAAAGAACACCCTCAGTAGTTAGTACACCCGACCGGAATTTGAACTCAGATCTAATTTAAATATAGAACGGACACAACACACAGCCCCCGGCCATTGACTCCCTATCATCACTGGGGGACAAAGACCCCCTATCACCCCTGGGGGACAAAGACCCCTATCGCCCTGGGGGACCAAGACCCCCTATCACTCCTGGGGGACCAAAGAGCCCCTATAACCCTTGGGGGACCAAGACCCCCTATCACTCCTGGGGGACAAAGAGACCCCTATCACCCTTGGGGACAAAGACCCCCTATCACCCCTGGGGGACAAAGAGCCCCTATCACCCTTGGGGGACAAAGAGCCCCTATAACCCTTGGGGGACAAAGACCCCTATCACCCCTGGGGGACAAGACCCCTATCACTCCTGGGGGACAAAGAGCCCCTATCACCCTTGGGGGACAAAGACCCCTATCGCCCTGGGGGACCAAGACCCCCTATCACTCCTGGGGGACAAAGAGCCCCTATAACCCTGGGGGACAAAGAGCCCCTATCACCCTTGGGGGACAAAGACCCCTATCACCCTGGGGGACCAAGACCCCCTATCACCCCTGGGGGACAAAGACCCCTATCACCCTTGGGGGACAAAGACCCCTATCGCCCCTGGGGGACAAGACCCCCTATCACCCCTGGGGGACAAAGAGCCCCTATCACCCTTGGGGGACAAAGACCCCCTATCACCCTGGGGGACAAAGACCCCCTATCACCCCTGGGGGACAAAGACCCCTATCACCCTTGGGGGACAAAGAGCCCCTATCACCCTTGGGGGAACAAAGACCCCCTATCACCCTTGGGGGACAAGACCCCCTATCACTCCTGGGGGACAAAGAACCCCTATCACCCCTGGGGGACAAAGACCCCCTATCACCCTGGGGGACAAAGACCCCCTATCAGCCCTGGGGGACAAAGACCCCTATCACCCTGGGGGACAAAGACCCCCTATCACCCTGGGGGACAAAGACCCCTATCACCCCTGGGGGACAAAGACCCCCTATCACCCTGGGGGACAAAGACCCCCTATCACCCTGGGGGACAAAGAGCCCCTATCACCCTTGGGGACAAAGACCCCCTATCACCCTGGGGGACAAAGACCCCCTATCACCCTGGGGGACAAAGACCCCCTATCACCCTGGGGGACAAAGACCCCTATCACCCTCTGGGGACAAAGACCCCTATCACCCTGGGGGACAAAGACCCCCTATCGCCCTGGGGGACAAGACCCCTATCACTCCTGGGGGACAAAGAACCCCTATCACCCCTGGGGGACAAAGACCCCCTATCACCCCTGGGGGACAAAGACCCCCTATCAGCCCTGGGGGACAAAGAGCCCCTATCACCCTTGGGAGACAAAGACCCCTATCACCCCTGGGGGACAAAGAGCCCCTATCACCCCTGGGGGACAAAGACCCCCTACCCTGGGGGACAATGACCCGTTTAAGAAGTTGTGGTGGGAATCCCTCCCTGGTCTAATTATTTCTTACAAACTATTACACTCAGAGCCGTGTAGACTACCAGACAAACCTAGGTGAGTTTTATCACATCACATTCCGGGGATGGGCCAACGAGACGCTATGTACTTATGTACTAGGGATTAAGGAGGTCGAATTTAGAGGAAAAAGAGAGTGGGAAACAATTTGGGGGGAAAGCACCCTCAGTGCACCCGACATCGGCAGTCCCAATCTATTGCGATAGTGACGCCTTAGACTATACGGCCACCATAGCGAGTATAGTGGAAGTTGTTTATAAAAGTGTTAAGTGGGTGATAGATCCATTTTTTTACATTTGAACCGAAGCCGAATCAAATATTCCCGAAGAAAAATCGAAGTGTATATATGAAAAAAAAGTTTTATGCTGAAAAAATTAATACATATTTTTAATATTTATATAACTTTAGATACAATTTAGAAAATGTCTAATGCAGGGGTTAAGTGCCAGAAAAGGCCATGGCCTTAACTTCGCCCAAATAAAGGCGATATTATTATGATTATGATTATTATTATTATTATTAGAGGTACAGTAGAGGTAGAGGTTCTGCCTATAATATTTAAATTTACAATATTCTGATCTATTTTTTGCATATTGTTACTGCTTTTAACTACTCTTTAGTTATTTGTTATTAATGCTATTTTTTATTCTTATCATTATTAATTACTTTTCTTCGTAGCTATTCATCAGTATATATAATTATTTAGCTATTATTGTTTATCGTATTTTCTCGTGTAAATATATGTATTTGTAAGGTACTTGTGTACTTTTCAGTGCTGGCCTGTTATAGGTCTTACGACTGTTGGCCAGCACTAAAACAAAGGAAATTGAAATTGAAATTATTACTATTGCAAAATTGTTCAAAATGTTTTTTTCCTGAGCTGATAAATCAAGATACTCACATACAACATCTAATTTCCATATTAGCAATAATTTGTAATGGACAGAACCGCACGCACCGGCAGGAATTGAAGCTAAATGTGTGTTTTAAGTGTCAGTATTTTAATTAGTGAAGACACGTGACTTCTGAGCCACCCATCGCTTTTTATGAGGAGCCGGTGTTCTTGAATGTTCTAAACGAAATCGGAGGTTTATGAGTCCATTCCATTCCTATCAACTCCCCCCGATAGTTAGGGTGGTAGTCCACAGGTCTTGAGGTGCTTAGTTCGAGCTCGGGTAGTGCTGACAAAGATATTCGCCGTTTGTACACAGATTCGTCCTGCTGTTGTGGGTGCATTTTATTACTGGTACTGTCCTAGGTTAAGTTGTGTGCTACTGATTCAGTGCCGCATGGTCTAAGGCGTCACTCTCTCAATATACTAGATTGACGATGACAGGGATATCGGGAATCGAATCCCGGTCGGGTGTACTGAGGTTTTTTTTCCACTTTCTCTCCACGCAAATTCGGGTACACTGCATCTAAATTTAACGATCCTCATTCCTAACTTACTAGCGTAATTAGTAAATATACCCGTAGCCTGAACAGGCAGTAAGACGCGGTGCTAAAAAAGGTGCATAGTAAATATAACAAAGACCCATAGCCTACAGAACGATTTTCATAGAAAGATCCTCTTATAAAACACAAAACTCTTTTATTGCAGTTAACAGTGAAACATTTACTTTATTATTATTATTATATTATTATTATTATTATTATTATTATTATTATTATTATTATTATTATTATACATTTATTGATTATATCTTTCAATTGTGTAAGCTACAGATCACAAAACTTCACGTGAAATTGAATCTAGTAACTTAAAAATAAACTTTAAATAAAACTAAAACTAAAAAAGGAATTCATTAGTATAGATTTTAATATGCTTAATAACGTAATAATTTAACAACCAAATTTAAATAATTTATTTTAGTTTAACCTACATATTATATTGTAAGCTAACAAGTATTTTATAATATGTAAAATTTTATTTCAATTAATTATTTGGGGTTAGTTTTGAAAATTTCTATACATGAACTCACAAACTCATAAATATTTAAAATTAAGTTTTCATCACAATAATATGCATAGCAACTGGATTGCAAGTTGAATAGAAGGAGTGGGGGTGTGTAAAACCACCCCTGTAAGGTGGGGATGCAAGTAATACGAGAAATAGTCTGCGTTTTTACACTTTTTATAGAGAACATGTTTTGGTCCAAATCAATCAAATATTTCTCCAGTAGAAAACAAGATTTTAATTTTCTTCACATGTTGATTGATATCAACAGTTGTTGAATATCTGTCACGAGCATGGGCATTAGACGAAGAGTAAAAGTTGCCATTACACCCTCAACAGATATTCAACAACTGTTGATATCAACATGATGTGAAGAAAATTAAACTCTTTGTATTTACTGGAGAAATATTTGATTTTTTTTACCAAAACAATATTTTGTTATAAAAAACTGAAAAAAAAACACTGGTCCCTTTCTCGCGTCCCCTACATCCCCACCTTAATAGAACTTCCATGAGAGTTTAAGATTTGATCTCTAGGTTTCTGTCAGAACTATGTTGCACGACTTGTGGTGGGAATGTATTAATTAACCAATACTCGCCGTGTATCATTTTAGCAAGAACATCCCCCCCCCCCCCACATTTCGACCAAGGTCTGAGCGCGCATTCATCCCTCGCAAAATGGAAGATAACGAAATAGAGAGAGAGAGAAGGGGGAAGAAAGGAAATGTAGGGTTATCAGGACATGCGTAGATAGGACTGCCACAAGAAGAGAGGGGGAAGGGGTGCTCAAGGCGCTACCCCCACCCTCCAACCACTCTCTCTCTCTCTCTCTCTCTCTCTCTCTCTCTCTCTCTCTCTCTCTCCACACACACGACAACAGAACAAAGATGCTTCGAGGACAATGCAAGGACGCTTTCAGGTTAGAACACATTTCTTACGTTCCTTTCGTGTCGGTGTTTTTTATTAACAAACTAGGGAGTCCCCCCCCCTCCCGCACTTCACGACCTTAATCCTGAACTCCACAGCGTCATCCTAAATCTTTGGACTTCTTCTTATCCTAAGGTGGGATGGTAAGGATATATAGTTAAGGCTAATACGTTTCAAGTTAAAAAAAAGAGTTGTTTGGGCCAAAATAAATAACGTATTGCTTCTTTTTTTTTCAAACCCCTGACAGATATTCAAGAAATATGGAGATTACTTTGTGTGCTAAATTAAACTAAGCGTATACACTGCAACAATACTTCATTTGTTTGGGACAAAAGTTTTGCTTTTTATCATTAAAACTGAAAAAACAACAACTAGAGATTAATTCGCGTTTCCTTTCCGCTCACCTTAAATGGAGCCGCTAGTAGCAATGGTGTTATAAGTAACAATAAAAAAAGATAATGTATCAAATGATTTCTAAGGGGGGAGACTGGGATACTTTTGTAGTTTTAATAGGAAAATGTGAGATTAATTCAAACGTGTTTTAATTATGAGCGCGGAAATAAAACTCAGCAAACCATTGCCAATGAATTGAGAGATTTTTACAGTTTGTTAAACTTGGTAACCAAACATTCCCCCAATAAAGCCAGTGACGTAGACTTGGAAATACATATCGTGACCAAAACATACTAATATATATATACATATAATGAATGATAATTAATGTCGGACAATCTCTGACACGCGAAGGAGCGATACACCTTCACCAAACGAGCATCAATCATTCAACATATGATGTCAAAAAGTGTCACTGCCCGCCCCCTCCCCCCACACTCTCAAGAAAATGGCCATGAATAGTTGAAAAACGAAACCACTGTGGACCTAAAATAGCTTGCAAAAATAATATCTATACACAGTTCAATATAGTCAGGTGGACACGGGAACACTGAGCTATAGGTCTACAGGAACACTGAGCTATAGGTCTACAGGAACATTGAGCTATAGGTCTACATGAACACTGAGCTATAGGTCTACAGGAACACTGAGCTATAGGTCTACAGGAACACTGAGCTATAGGTCTACAGGAACACTGAGCTATAGGTCTACAGGAACACTGAGCTATAGGTCTACAGGAACACTGAGCTATAGATCTACAGGAACATTGAGCTATATGTCTACAGGAACATTGAGCTATAGGTCTACAGGAACACTGAGCTATAGGTCTACAGGAACACTGAGCTATAGATCTACAGGAACATTGAGCTATAGGCCTACAGGAACACTGAGCTATATATCTACAGGAACACTGAGCTATAGTTCTACAGGAACACTGAGCTATGTTCTACAGGAACACTGAGCTATAGGTCTACAGGAACACTGACCTATAAGTCTACAGGAACACTGCGCTATAAGTCTACAGGAACATTGAGCTATAGGCCTACAGGAACACTGAGCTATAGATCTACAGGAACATTGAGCTATAGATCTACAGGAACATTGAGCTATAGGCCTACAGGAACACTGAGCTATAAATCTACAGGCACATTGAGCTATAGGTCTACAGGAACATTGAGCTATAGATCTACAGGAACATTGACCTATAAGTCTACAGGAACACTGAGCTATAGGTCTACAGGAACACTGAGCTATAGGTCTACAGGAACATTGAGCTATAGGTCTACATGAACACTGAGCTATAGATAACAGGAACACTGAGCTATAGGCCTACAGGAACATTGAGCTATAGGTCTACAGGAACATTTAGCTATAGATCTACAGGAACACTGAGCTATAGGTCTACAGGAATATGAGCTATAGGTCTACAGGTACATTGACCTGTAAGTCTCAGGAACATGAGCTATAGGTCTACAGGAACAATGAGCTATAGATCTACAGGAATATTGAGCTATAGGTCTACAGGAACATTGAGCTATAGGTCTACAGGAACATTGAGCTATAGGTCTACAGGAACACTGATCTATAGATCTACAGGGTTTGTCTAGTGCTCTGGGTCATTTATGAATAGAGACCCTGATTTGTGGTAAATATAATGATTGGGTTTCATTAAATAAAAAAACTCTATTACTGTATTAAAAAAAAGTAAGTAGATTATATTTTTTTGTTAAAAATGGTAAGAATTTATCTCAAATTGATTTAGTACGATTAAAAATATACTGCTAGGCATACTAGATGCACAACTCTTTTAGGGACAAAAATATACTGCTAGGCATACTAGATGCACAACTCTTTTAGGGACAAAAATATACTGCTAGGCATACTAGATGCACAACTCTTTTAGGGACAAAAATATACTGCTAGGCATACTAGATACACAACTCTTTTAGGGACAAAAATATACTGCTAGGCATACTAGATACACAACTCTTTTAGGGACAAAAATATACTGCTAGGCATACTAGATACACAACTCTTTTAGGGACAAAAATATACTCAGCCACGACGAGATGCGAAGGGCTCCACAAGGGTATAACTGTCACTGAGTTCAAGTCCCGGCCTCACTAGATTAGAACTGGTCAGGTATGTAAAGGGCCCCTTAGGGGTATGACTACCACCGGGTTCAAGCCCCGGCCACACTAGACTAGAACTGGTAAGGTATGTAAAGGGCCCCTTAGGGGTATGACTACCACCGGGTTCAAGCCCCGGCCACACTAGACTAGAACTGGTAAGGTATGTAAAGGGCCCCTTAGGGGTATGACTACCACCGGGTTCAAGCCCCGGCCATACTAAACTAGACCTGGTCAGGTATGTGGGTGTGGGACGCGATAGCCCAGATGTGTTACGTCAGACTCCCTCTGGCTCGGAGCAACAGTGGCACAACTCCACATCTTGAGATTCATACACCTCGTCTCCGGGACTTACTGAACCAGGGGGGATGATCAGGTTTGTGTCCTTACGACCTGTTCAATCATGTCCTGATAGCCACTTTCAGTCTGATGATTAGGCTCCCTACCTCCCTATTGGATCCAGGAGACCCCACGTGAGTCCAAATTTTTAGTTCGAATCCCATTCGGGAGACTGAGTGGTTTTCCCTAAAAAATTTCCACTCTTCCTTCACACAAATGCGGGTACACTTCAACATTCTTCATCCCTAACCCATTAGTGTAATTAATACATAATCGTATAATCCGAACAGGTAGTAAGACGCGGTGCTAAGACACTACTAAAACAGGAATGTCGGTTGCGCGGTTGTTGCCCGGGAGCCGAGTCGGTTCCAGCTCGTTACAGGCCGGACTGAATGTAGAGCTTGCAGCTCACAACACAACGGGAATTGTTAAAACAGGAAGGCAATTTAAAAACCAAAATAAAAGTAATAACAATAATACCTCCAGTAACGTAACAATAAATAATAATAATAATAATACTAAAAACGTTATTGGTGGTGCGAGCAAGTCCCTAAGGCGCAATACAACTAGGTCCAGAGTGTCATACGTTCATGATATAGTGTAGCAGCTCGGTGCGGGATAGTCGGCGGAGGGATACAATAGACTCTCTAGGCAGGGGTTGTATTCGAGTGAGCTCTGAACCAAGGATGTTTACTGGGAAGTATTTATCAGCTGCTCTCTTTTCTCACTAAGATGTTTGGTAAAACAATTTATTTTTACGAAAACATATCTTAGCAATGAAAGCTTATTATATATATATATATATATATATATATATATATATATATATATATATATATATATATATAATACAAACTCTCGGGTAGTATTTAAACAATGAATCTAAGAGAACCCATCCATTTGATGAAATGAAGATAAGTCCACTGAAAACTGTCCGGAGGGAGTTTTGATATTGTCTGGTGATTGTCCAATGTAACAATCGTCAGACTGCAATTACCAAAACAATATTGTCAATAGGAGACATATGATCATGGAGGCCTGTACAGTCGCGTCTAAACATTACAACTTGTATCAATACTATTTCTGATCAACCGTCCAAGTCACGCATGCAAAATATTGCTTAGAAATTAATATAAACATTTTGTAACAGAATCGAAGCCGTAGGATAGTTATGATCCTGACTGTACCAAACTAATTCACGTCACAAAACCGGTAAATGTGACTTAAGATTTATCGCGGACTAAGTTTATTTACTCAACAAACCTGAATGAAAATAACTTGTCTCGATTTACATTAAACTTTGTAACTAGCGCCTTCTGTTTCCTTGCAACCAGACACACGGTGGACGCGTGGACCAAGGTGTCTGTCTCGTCTTGTCTTGTTTGGCAGTGATGGGGTCCGGATTAGAGAACATTTTCCTCGGTGGTGGTTTGCGGTCAACTAAGTAGGGGAAGGTGCTCAATTAGGGTGGACAGCACCAATAGTCTATTACATGTATACATAAAGGGGGCTGTTAGCAAATATTTAAGCCAATACTAACAATATTTTAATGATATTATTTACTATGCTAACAGTAAAATCCAAACAAATAGTGTCAATTAGAGAGTGCCTAACATTTTTCAGATCATTGAATCCCAAGGGAAGAGAAGAGATTGTATTAGTTGAGGTATTAATTATAATATTGATACAATCAACCGCCAAGCTCTTCAGTCTGTCGGCGAGAGAGAGAATAGAACTGTTATGGCTCTAGTTGTATCTCGTGTGATAATGTTTCTGGTGCTTATGTCCTTGGGAGAAATTAAAATGAAGTGAAAACTATCTCCAAGACTTTGAGAATTCATCGAATGCATTCGTTCGGTTTGAATTGCTGGAATTGTTTTAAGGAATGAAAATTAACTATGGTTTTATCCATCCTAAATGGTTTCGAAATCTCCCTCCCTTCAAAGACCGCCCCTAGAACACAACCTCCCTTAACCCTATTATCATAAGAAACTAAGTCTCCGTGACTTGGAGACCCCAGTTCGATACCAAGTGATACCTCAAGCAATCTCCTATTTGTGTAAGCTCTGTCTTGTATAGTGCAATTTTAATTTGAAGGACCTTATCTGAAAGCTGGAAAGGTTACTAGACATAATTTCACGTATTCATACGTCAAGTCATGTGATCAGAAGCTGTTACTTTTGATAAATATTATCAATATATATAAAATAACAATAATAATATTAGTAAAATATTATCAATGTTGACCGCAAAATAAAGTGTCTGTATTCTCTAAAAGGCTCTTTCTATAAAAATTGGATTGTAATTTAGTGGAGTTTTTTTAGCACCACGTCTTACTACCCGTTCGGTTTGTACGCCTGTGAACTAATTACGCTGATGTGTTGGGGATGAGGAACGTTTAGTGTAGGAGACTTAAACCCATATTTGTGTGGAGGGAGAGTGTAATACCATTTAGTAACAAAACCCTCAGTAACACCCGACCGGAATCGAACCCGATCTCCCCGTCCTTGGCACTCTAGTCTATCGCGAGAGTAGCACCTTAGACCATGCGGCCACCGAAGCGGTTAGTTTATGATATTAAAACTCTTGGCTCTAAAGTTCGGATGTTAGCATATGGAGGTACTTTTCAAGGTAAGGTTTTGCTAGAAGCGCGTGTTTAGAAAGTGCACGTTGATTCAACCTCCAAACAGAAATAATGTGTGAGGATAGTCACGCAGACCAGGGAACATGACGTCACCTCCCTGTGTTGACAACTGACGGTTTGTGAGAGATCTTGGTAAGAAGGACCGTTTGGAAAAAACAAAACACAGATCACCTCACAATGTACACATATGAAAACTGTTTTAGTAACTTTTATTAAGTGTAAATAAGGTACTCTCCTATTGAAATTATAATGAGATACTACACACCCAGCCTCATGTCATACCACCCATATTATGTTTGAAAAATGAGCTGTAGAATACACCATGTAACTGTACAACCCCTTCATCTGCTCCTGACAGAATGTAACCAGGGTCCCTCCATAAGAACATTTAAAACTGATCCAACAGTCCTACTACAGTCACAATTTATATATGAAGAACCTTATGTGACAGCTAGAAAAGTTACTGTCACTTTGGATGGATAATATCAGTATCTATAGTAAAACAAATCGTATGGATAAAATAAATAAAATGTTGCTCCAGTAGAACCATAGTGTTTAATGTTCTTTACTTGTAGAATATCTGTCCTGAGTATAGCAGCATTAGACGAGGAACTTTTTAAATGAAGAGAAAATAATTGTCATCAAATTCCAGGACATCCTTCACAGATATTCAACAACTGTTGATATCACCGTGTGAAGAAAACTAAACTAGGTGTATATGTTTGTATGGAAGTAATATTGATCTATTTTTGAAAATGCTAAAACACCGACCTTTTCTCGCGTCCCCTACAACCTCATCTTAAGGGTGCCGCCTACCGGAGCCTAGACATAGCTGCCAATGTCCACATGTTTTTTTAAGACGCGTTTTATTATTTCAAAATATGTTTTATACCAAAATTGAGGCGAAAAGGTTATCAACAAGCCCCCCCCTCCCTAAAAGTTAATTACTCATTTTCAGACGAAACGTTTCAATCCCGAGATAAAACTAAACGGAACCTTCCTCAGACTAATGACGTCATTTTTCACCAGGATCGGAGCAGAACATTCTCAGATGATTGAGGATTGTTTTAGTGGTTTCGAAGCTCTATAACTGTCATTAACATAAGAAATACAGCGGTGTTAAAATATTTCCCTTCAAATAGGCGGAGCCCTTAATAAAACACACATTAACTGTAAAAAAAAACACAACTCTAAATACTGTGAGTGGTGGGGAGAAAGTTGTCTCGGCATTAAATTGTCCCCTACTTGAATATTCAACATGTGTTTTTCAACCAAGTTGGGGAAAAGAGAGTAGAAGAGTTTGGGGGGGAGGGGGGTTAGTTTAGGCAAGGGGGTGGGTGTAAGGCGATCTAAAAGTTCCCGTGTGGAACCCCCGAGTTAAAAAGATTGGGCGATCAGATAAGTTAATTGATAATTATCTGATGCTATTATTGCATTAGCAACACGCTGTTATCTTTCGGTCGATTACTCTTGTGGGTGGAAAAAGGGGAAGGTGGGTAAATAATGGCGTCTTGGAGAAGAGTTTATACTATTAAGTATGATCCACTAAAACGCATGCGCTCCCATTTAAATACCTATCAATTATTGGCCAAATTAAAACTGGCTTGAAAGCAACTGTAGGAGTCTGGAAAAATTAAAACACAGGTTTCAAATCAATTTGAACGCTTGAAACTTTTCACGAAAAACTTGGTTAAGAGTCCTTTAAGTCCTTAAAAGCTTACGTTTTGGTCAAACAAAATAGGTAAACCGGTTTTTTATGACATAAATAACGTTCGAAATTAGCTTATCTACATGAACCATGCCGTGTATTAGTCCAATACGATCTTTAGGGGAAACTAAACAGAAATAACTTAGCAATATCATAGAATAGGTAATATTTCTCAATAGTTTGTTACTAAATAAATTCCCCCCCTCCCCCCATTTAATTGTGAGGAATTCTCGGTTTTAAAATCATCTTCTAGGCCTACGTTTTGAGTTTTAATTGGATTGATATTTTATGATTACCTATAAAGCAATTTGGTAGACTTTTAACATTTCTAAAAGAATCCACTTAGATATTATATATATATATATATGTATTCATTACTAGAAAATGTTTATTAAGGTGGGCTTGTAGGGGACGCGAAAAAAGGCCAGTGTTTTTGCGGGTTATATAGCGAATAACTCAAATATTGCTCCAGTAGAAACATATCGATGGCTTAGTGCACAAACATTGTATGTCCACTTTTTGCTGATTTTGAGGTAGTGGTGTTTTCTGAATCATCAGAGGCATCTCTAGCTTGTGTACAAACATAGTATGTCCAAACAAACTGTAAATCTGTAAACCAATCATTGTGTGTCATGCCATCATGGTTATCAATAACAGGTTCACAAACATTCAAGTCCTTATATCTCAAAACTAATAAAAGTGGACATACAATAATTGTGCGCTAAGCCATCGATATAGTTTAATTTACTTCAAATGTTGATATCAACAGTTGTTGAGCATAGCGGCATTAGATGACAAACTTTTTTTAGATGAAGAGAAAAAGTTGTCATTAAATTCCAGGACACCAATGAGAGATATTCAACAACTGTTGATATCATCAGGTGAAGAAAATTAAACTCTAGGATTGTACTAGAGTAGTATTTGATTGATTTTGACCAAGAAATGATTTAATATAAAAAGTGCAAAAAGACTGACGTTTTCTCGCGACCTCTTCCAGCCCATACACAACACCACGTCTCCCGTCAGTTAATTCAGCTCTGAGAAGGGGAAATCTATATTTCACTAATGATACTTTTTTTTCGGACTATGCCACGAATCGAACCCGGGATTTTTACCCCAGTAGCCGACTAAGAAGACTCTAAGAAAACAGCTATGGCCCCAATGACTTGTGGATTCACACTTCCGCCGATGGACCAGAGCAGAACTGAAACGTGGTCACGTGACGATCTCTCAACCAATCACAAGACATCAGCGAGAACTGCGTTTGTCGTTCTGCGCTAGTCGGGACAAGCTTAGCTCTGTCCGAGCTTCTTCGTAAACTCTGCGTGGAAGACCCAATCAAATTTACAAAACTAGCCAACTCAATCAGTGCGCATGTGCCAACAAAGCGAGATGATAGCAGACTGCTGCGTCTACTGTTGTGAAATGATTTTAATAACTCGTTGAATGGAAAGTGTGCGATTTGTTTCACTTAACAAAATAATCCATCGTAACAATAATCTTGAATATCCGTTCATCCACTAGAAAATAAAATATATTGGTAACCGGCTGTTTATAGTTTGTTACAAAGCATTATGTGTCAACTAACTGGTGGGCTACTAGGACACTCAAGCAGATTCTGCTCAGTTTATAGCATCATGTGTCAACTAGCTGGTGGGCTGCTAGGACACTCAAGCAGATTCTGCTCAGTTTATAGCATCATGTGTCAACTAGCTGGTGGGCTGCTAGGACACTCAAGCAGATTCTGCTCAGTTTATAGCATCATGTGTCAACTAGCTGGTGGGCTGCTAGGACACTCAAGCAGATTCTGCTCAGTTTATAGCATCATGTGTCAACTAACTGGTGGGCTGCTAGGACACTCAAGCAGATTCTGCTCAGTTTATAGCATCATGTGTCAACTAACTGGTGGGCTGCTAGGCCACTCGAGCAGATTCTGTTCAGTTTATAGCATCATGTGTCAACTAGCTGGTGGGCTGCTAGGCCACTCGAGCAGATTCTGCTCAGTTTATCGTCGAACGTGTGAATCAAGCTTTATCGTGGCAAAGTGTGGAGCATCTATTGGTCGAGTTCAGAGGCCCCACTATCTGGGCCCCCTGATCCAAGTAGGAGAGGGGTAACCATGGACGGCCACGAGCAGTGATAGAGTTCAGAGGCCCCACTATTTGGGCCCCTTGATCCAGGTAAGAGAGGGGTAACCATGGACGGCCACGAGCAGTGATAGAGTTCAGAGGCCCCACTATTTGGGCCCCTTGATCCAGGTAGGAGAGGGGTAACCATGGACGGCCACGAGCAGTGATCGAGTTCAGAGGCCCCACTATTTGGGCCCCTTGATCCAGGTAGGAGAGGGGTAACCATGGACGGCCACGAGCAGTGATAGAGTTCAGAGGCCCCACTATTTGGGCCCCTTGATCCAGGTAGGAGAGGGGTAACCATGGACGGCCACGAGCAGTGATAGAGTTCAGAGGCCCCACTATTTGGGCCCCTTGATCCAGGTAGGAGAGGGGTAACCATGGACGGCCACGAGCAGTGATCGAGTTCAGAGGCCCGCTCTGAAAAGCAACCAACACACATACTACCGAACTGGAACAATCAATAATAAATAATCTATAGCTTGTTCCTAACTGTGCCACGGCCCGCCTTGAGGACTCGACGCAACAATGTACCATGTGACCTCCTCCACCCACGACCATGTCAGGTAGACTCGCTATAACCTGAGTGGCTCGGCTGATAGAGCCTTTCCTGCGCATGCGTGGATAGCAGGATTTTTATAGATACGTATTTTTAGCGGTCAACATTGATAACTTTTAATAAAATTACTAGGGCTACTTACTTTGTGGTTCATATACCTATCTTGAGCTAGTTCTATCCAGTCCACCTCATTACATCCTATCCTTATCTTTAGCTAGTTATATCCAGTCCACCTCATTACATCCTATCCTTATCTTTAGCTAGTTCTATACAATTACTTCATTACATCCTATCCCTATCTTGAAATAGTTCTATCCAGTCCATCTCATTACATCCTATCCCTATCGTGAGCTAGTTCTACCCAGTCCACCTCATTGCACCCTATCCCTATCTTGAGCTAGTTCTATCCAGTCCACCTCATTACACCCTATCCCTATCTCAAGTAGTTCTATCCAGTCCACCTCATTCACCCATCCCTTCTTGAGCTAGTTATCCAGTCCATCTCTTTACCTCCCTATCCCATCTTGAGCAGTTCTATCCAGTCACCTCATTTACACCTATCACTTTCAAGTTAGTTCTATCCAGTCCACCTCATTACACTATCCTATCTTGAGCTAGTTGTATCCAGTCCACTCATTACACCTATCCCTAGCTTGAGCTAGTTGTATCCAGTCCACCTCATTGCACCCTATCCCTATCTTGAGCTAGTTCTATCCAGTCCATCTCATTACACCCTATCCCTATCTTGGGCTAGTTGTATCCAGTCCATCTCATTACACCCTATCCCTATCTTGAGCTAGTTGTATCCAGTCCATCTCATTACACCCTATCCTATCTTGAGCTAGTTCTGTCCAGTCCACCTCATTACATCCTATCCTTATCTCGGCTAGTTCTATCCAGTCCATCTCATTACACCCTATCCCTATCTTGGGCTAGTTTATCCAGCCCATCTCATTACAGCACCATCCTTATCTTGAGCTAGTTCTATCCATTCCATCTCATTACACCATATCCCTATCTCGAGCTAGTTCTATCCAGTCCATCTCATTACATCATATCCCTATCTTGAGCTAGTTCTATCTAGCCCATCTCATTACAGCATATCCTTATCTTGAGCTAGTTCTATCCATTCCATCTCATTAACCATATCCCTATTTTGAGCTAGTTCTATCCAGTCCATCCCATTACACCCTATCCCCATCTTGAGCTAGTTCTATCCAGCCCATCTCATTACACCCTATCCTTATCTTGAGCTAGTTCTATCAAGTCCATCCATTCACTATCCCTATCTTGACTAGTTATATCCATCCACTCATTTCACCTATCCCTATCTTGAGATAGTTCTACCAGTCCACCTCATTACACCCTATCCCTATCTTGAGCTAGTTCTACCCAGTCCACCTCATTACACCCTAACTCGTTCAGGTCCATTCTAATGTTATCTTCCCATTTGCGTATAGCTCTTCCCATTGGGTTTACCAGTCAATAAATACCCTGTACATGGTTATAGATTCTCCCATTTGCGCTGCATGTCCTGCCCACCGTAATCTGTGAAATTTCATTATCCTAAAATGTCCGGTGATGAGTAGAGGGCATGTAACGCAGATTTATGTAACCTCCTCCACTTTCCATTTACTTTATTCGTTTTTGTAACAAATATCTTCCCAAGCACTTTGTTTTGGAACACGTCGTCTGGTCGTCGTTATATGCTATTAGTGATAATATCTATGCTAAAAGTGACAGACAGCTCCAGATATAACGACTTGACGTTGTTTTATTAACGTTTGTGTGTGTCCGATACGGTTGTTCCTACTATCCGCGTGTTATGCTGTTTTCCCACCGAGAGGGGTTACGATACTACCTGCCGGAACAAAACAACTGGAGTAGTTTGTAGCCGAGTCGTCCTAGCAAGATGTAGGCTTGTTAGGAGCAGCGAGGACTAGTGTGATCATGTGTGATCATGTGTGTCTCTATGGAGGACACCACAGCTGCTTGGAACTCAAGCATGATCGCACGACTTACAGACTATCTCATCCTAGGGCACTAACAATAAGTGCCCATCCTTAGCACCAGGTATTTTAGGGACCGGGTATCCCGACCTCCCTGACCACTTGGGTTCAAGCACGTGATGTAAGCTTAGGACTAACGTATGGGCAGATGTAAAGAAGAGTTTCTGGCAATAATAGTAGTGATACCTTCATGGCAAGAAGAATAGTGATACCTTCACGGCAAGAAATAGTGATACCTTCACGGCAAGAAGAGAAGTGATACCTTCATGGCAAGAATTAGTAGTGATACCTTCATGGCAAGAAGAGAAGTCATACCTTATGGCTAGAATATTAGGCAGATACCTTCATGGCAAGAAAGAAATAGTGATACCTTCATGGCAAGAAGAATAGTGATACCTTCATGGTAAGAAGAGTAGTGATATCTTCATGGCTAGAATAGTAGTGATACCTTCATGGCAAGAATAGTGATATCTTCACGGCAAGAAGAGAACTCATACCTTCATTTCAAGAATAGTAGTGATACCTTCATGGCAAGAAGAATAGTGATACCTTCGTGGCAAGAAGAATAGTGATACCTTCATGCAAGAAAATAGTCATGGCAAGAAGAGAAGTCATACCTTAATGGCTAGAATAGTAGTGATACCTTCATGGCAAGAAGAATAGTGATACCTTCATGGCAAGAAGAATAGTGATACCTTCATGGCAGAAGAATTGAACCTCATGGAGAAGTAGTGATACCTTCATGGCAAAGAAGAGAAAGTGACTACCTTCATGGCAAGAAGAGAAGTCATACCTTCATGGCAAGATAGTAGTGAATAGGGATACCTTCATGGCAAGAGAATATAAGTAGATTACCTTCATGGCAAGAAGAATAGTGATACCTTCATGGCAAGAAGAATAGTGATACCTTCATGGCAAGAAGAATAGTGATACCTTCATGGCAAGAAGAATAGTGATACCTTCATGGCAAGAGAATAGTGATACCTTCATGGCAAGAAGAATAGTGATATCTTCATGGCAAGAAGAATAAATACTGGTCGTTCAACAACATTAGTTAAACGGTAGCGCGACTGACTTTTGACTCTGAAGGTCAGTTTTCGATTTCTAAACACGCGCTGTGGTGTTTTTACCCCCTCCCACCCAATATGGTGTCGAAGAATGAATACATCATAATAGATGAGATAACGTATTTTTATACCTCTTATGACTCACGCATGCGCACCGACGTATCGGCTCGAAACGTGACGCTTAGGTCATTTTTGCACGAGCGACTCAGACCAAGAGGAATGTTTTATTTTTGTATACGTTTAGTTAAGCCAGTTTTGTTTTGTTTTTATTTTGTTAGGTAAAAACAAAAGCATTAGAATATGGTAAGCGAGGTAAGGTGTAGTGACCATGGTTCCTAGACCTCATGCATGACCAGTGTATGCACATAATGAAGTAGGCACTACCTCCTCGAGAAGTACAGTCACCGGCACATTAAAATAGACCAGTGGTAGCTATGGTTGTACACTTGTCTACCTTGACGTATTACACTATGAACCGGACCTATAAGCTACACCATAATGGAACCAAGCAAGGTAAGGGTGTTTGTTACCTTTCAAGGTAAGCGATGGGTACATCGCGGATCAAGTAGCCGGTATATCTCCAACTAGAATGTTTCTTATCAAACACGTTAGTTCAGTAAACGCCCGCCACAGCGCCTCCTTTAGAAGGACAAGATTCTACAGACTGGAATCAAAGCAGGCATAAAGAGAAGGAAGGATACAGGTATAAAGAGGAGACAAGAATACAAAAAGAGAAAGAGCCATCAAGTGATACAAAAAGAGAAAGAAGGATAAAGAAAGTGAGGGAGGTGTAGAGAAAAATACACGACGGTATTGAAGAAGACAGTGTGTGTGTGTGTGTGTGTGTGTGTGTGTGTGTGTGTGTGTGTGTGTGTGTGTGTGTGTGTGGACAGAGAGAGACAGAGAGAGCACACGAACTTATGTCGTAGCTCTCCAAAAAAACTCTTTTTATTTTCCTCTCTCCCTTCTCTTATTATTACTTCTATTTTCAATTCTTTGCGATGTTTATCAGTGAGAGTAGTCCGAGTCTAGTCTTCTAACAATAACAGAAGCGCAGCGCAGCGCGGTAGCTACTGGCAACACTAGCGAACCCTGATGCTATCTTGTCATACTATCTCCAGAAGGGTGGGGGGAATAACTCATAACCCACGAGCAGATGTAGAGTAGAGGGGTTAACATAAAAAAAACAGAGAGGAGGAAGAAAGGGAATCTATTGTAAGAGTTTTTTATCAAACATATATATATATATACATAAAAAAAATATTTTATTACCTCAAAATATTTAAAAACAAGTTTTATTTGTTAAGTTGATATCCCTCGATGCTGCCATTGTGATGGGCCTGCCTCTTTTTCAATCATTAAACACTTCATTATAATAAGGGGAGGGGAGGGGAGAGGGGTAAGGGGCGGCTGTCCCAATTTATCATTCCCACATTCTGGCAAAAATGTGGACGACGACGACAACGAGGAGTTATTAGTGTAGCCTGCGCTCTAGTGGCAATATCAGCTACTAGTGGACTTAAGATTACAGGAAGAGGAGGGTGAATAGTTCCAACGCTTGGCTAAATGATCTTCAGCAGTCTCACACGGACACCCGGGTTCGATTACCAAAGAGGGCGTTCTTTGTATCTCTTAGATTGTTTTACCCCTTACTCTAACCAGTCGAATGGTGGTACAGTTTATCTAAAGTCCTCCTCCTCACCCTATTTCCTTCATTGAGATAGTTTTGTGGGTGACGGCCATCACGCTGCCTTTAAAGGGATCGAACACTCCAATTTCCACAAGAATGGCCTTATCTGACAGCTTGAAAAGTTCCCAGATCTACTTTCACGTGTCCATACGTCAAGTCATGTGAATTGCAGCCGTCATTTTTAATAGATATTATCAACACCTACAAAATAACAATAATAATAGATTAAAATGTTATCACTGTTGACTACAAAACAAATATGATTATGTTTATTAAAAGTTTCTTCATATAAAAATTGGACTGTAGAGCTGAGGAGAATTTAAAAAGTTCAAAGCTCCAACAATAAACAAATATTTTACTTTCATTTGTTCTCTACAAAATGTGATTGAAATAATGTCGTCACAATAAATTAGATTTGTTTCAAACAAAGATTGTTTATATTTATATTTAGTTTATAGTCAATCTTGACAAAGACCAAAAATAATGTCAACGATCATTAAAAAAAAAGTATATATTTGCTGTTCAAAAATGACCAATTTTGATTTTAATAAAATGAGTCAAAATATAAATAATATATTCTAACTGCGATAGTTTGTGGAGAACCCTAGATATAAATTGTACGGATCTTGCAACTCACCCTGACTTTCCACGTATGGAGGTTTGGATATAACATCTCGGTACAACCGACAGAGATTCAAACCCGGACCTCAATAGGAGAGATGTCTTGTTTATAGGCCCGCCGGTGCGGGTAACAATCTCTAAAAAATGTCCAATGATGTGATTTATTCTTTGATTTGATTTTTAATGTATATTTAATGGCAGAACTGAACAATCGTTTCATCAGGTTTCCCTTCCTCTCCCCAAGCGAGTGCTCGTGACCCTCAAAGGATGCCCTTGATGTCCAAATATAATACTGTCATTATTTCTCCTCATCCTGAGCTACATTCAGTCGATCATAGTCAGTTCTGACAACAAACCACTATTATTATTATTATTATTATTATTATTATTATTATTATTATTATTATTATTATTATTATTATTATTATTATTATTAGCACCACGTCTTACTACCTGTTCGGGTTATACGCTTATGTACAGTTACACTAACGTGCTAGGAAGGTTGAATTTAGAGGCAGTGTAACCGAATTTGTGTGAAGAGAGAATTGAAAACCATTTAGGGAAAAACATCCTCAGTACACCCAACCGGAATTCGAACCCCAATTTCCTCGTCATCGCCAGTCCAGTCTACTGCGCAGGTGACGTCATAGACCATTCGACCAGCCATTGGTAGGCACACAATCATTAATTAGGTTGCTCCTACTTATTATTCTTGATAAAAATCACGTACAAAAACTATTCTCATGTCTACATTAATCAGTGTTAATGTTTGGTTAATTAATAATGTTTAACGACCTCCTCCTGGATGTTTCTAGATATTTCAGCCCCCCTCCACCCCCCCCCCCCCATGAGATTGATAGAGGTCACGTCACGAGCGATCATGGCTCATACAGATTAGCAAATATGATTTTAAATTAGTTGAAAAAAATAACACCTGGACCCGGGAATCGAACCCGGGACCTTTGGGCTTAGCACGCTAATGCTCTGACCACTGAGCTATCCAGGATTCGTCCCGTGCTTAAGGTCATTCTTCACTCCTATTTAAGGCTGAGTCTGTAATGGACGAGAGGACTCGTTAGCTACATTATGAGCGAACAAACGTATTGAGAGCTATCACTCATTTAGATTAATTAAATTGTGTTCAGCCAAAGGGACACAGTGATTGTGTTACAATAAAGGGACACAGTGATTGTGTTCCCCCAAAGGGACACAGTGATTGTGTTACCCCCAAAGGGACACAGTGATTGTGTTCCCCCCAAAGGGACACAGTGATTGTGTTACCCCAAAGGGACACAATGATTGTGTTACCCCCAAAGGGACACAATGATTGTGTTACCCCCAAAGGGACACAGTGATTGTGTTCCCCCAAAGGGACACAGTGATTGTGTTACCCCCAAAGGGACACAGTGATTGTGTTCCCCCAAAGGGACACAGTGATTGTGTTTCCCCCAAAGGGACACAGTGATTGTGTTACCCACAAAGGGACACAATGATTGTGTTACCCCAAAGGGACACAGTGATTGTGTTACAATAAAGGGACACAGTGATTGTGTTCCCCCAAAGGGACACAGTGATTGTGTTACCCCAAAGGGACACAATGATTGTGTTACCCCCAAAGGGACACAGTGATTGTGTTACCCCAAAGGGACACAGTGATTGTGTTACAATAAAGGGACACAGTGATTGTGTTCTCCCAAAGGGACACAGTGATTGTGTTACCCCCAAAGGGACACAGTGATTGTGTTACAATAAAGGGACACAGTGATTGTGTTCCCCCAAAGGGACACAGTGATTGTGTTACAATAAAGGGACACAGTGATTGTGTTTCCCCCAAAGGGACACAGTGATTGTGTTACAATAAAGGGACACAGTGATTGTGTTTCCCCAAAGGGACACAGTGATTGTGTTACAATAAAGGGACACAGTGATTGTGTTCCCCCAAAGGGACACAGTGATTGTGTTCCCCCAAAGGGACACAGTGATTGTGTTACAATAAAGGGACACAGTGATTGTGTTCCCCCAAAGGGACACAGTGATTGTGTTCCCCCAAAGGGACACAGTGATTGTGTTCCCCCAAAGGGACACAGTGATTGTGTTACAATAAAGGGACACAGTGATTGTGTTCCCCCAAAGGGACACAGTGATTGTGTTACCCCCAAAGGGACACAGTGATTGTGTTACCCCCAAAGGGACACAGTGATTGTGTTACCCCCAAAGGGACAGAGTGATTGTGTTACCCCCAAAGGGACACAGTGATTGTGTTACAATAAAGGGACACAGTGATTGTGTTTCCCCCAAAGGGACACAGTGATTGTGTTACAATAAAGGGACACAGTGATTGTGTTCCCCCAAAGGGACACAGTGATTGTGTTTCCCCCAAAGGGACACAGTGATTGTGTTACAATAAAGGGACACAGTGATTGTGTTTCCCCCAAAGGGACACAGTGATTGTGTTACAATAAAGGGACACAGTGATTGTGTTCCCCCAAAGGGACACAGTGATTGTGTTACCCCCAAAGGGACACAGTGATTGTGTTACAATAAAGGGACACAGTGATTGTGTTTCCCCCAAAGGGACACAGTGATTGTGTTACAATAAAGGGACACAGTGATTGTGTTCCCCCAAAGGGACACAGTGATTGTGTTCCCCCAAAGGGACACAGTGATTGTGTTACAATAAAGGGACACAGTGATTGTGTTCCCCCAAAGGGACACAGTGATTGTGTTACCCCCAAAGGGACACAGTGATTGTGTTACCCCCAAAGGGACACAGTGATTGTGTTACCCCCAAAGGGACAGAGTGATTGTGTTACCCCCAAAGGGACACAGTGATTGTGTTACCCCCAAAGGGACACAGTGATTGTGTTACCCCCAAAGGGACAGAGTGATTGTGTTACCCCCAAAGGGACACAGTGATTGTGTTCCCCCAAAGGGACACAGTGATTGTGTTACCCCCAAAGGGACACAGTGATTGCAGCCTGAGAGTTGATATAATTACTATACAGAGAATTGAAGCCGCAAGGACAAACAGAAAAAAGATCCTTTTTGAATCCTAATACTTAGGGTGGGACGGAAGGGGACACGAGGGAGAACCAGTGTTTTGGCAGTTTTTATGGCGAAACATTCTTTTAGAAATAAATAAAGTATTGCTCCAGTAAAAATATAGATTTTTTTTCCACATGGTGACCTCAATTTTTTTTAAAATATCTTTCAAGAGTGTTCTGGAATTTAATGACAACTTTTTCTCTTCATTTAAAAAAGTTTGTTTGATAATGTCGCCGTGCTTAAGATGGATGTTCAACAACTGTTGATAGCAACACGTGAAGAAAATTAAACTCTAGGTTTGTACTGGAGCAATATTTTATTTTATTCAACCAAAAAAAAGTTTTGCCATAAAAACTGCAGACACACAGACCTTTTCTAGTGTTCCCTACATCCCCACCTTAAGGAGGAGGGAGGGTGAGGGTGGGGACAGACAGACAGACAGACAGATATTCGACTTAGCTTCATTGAAAGGTAAAATGGGTGTATTCCAGAACATTCCAAACCAGTGTAAAGGCATTTTCTTGACCACAGTTCAATTTTCATAGCAAGCACATTTTCTGTCAGACACGACAGTTGTTAGCTGTCATAGGGATGATGAAGGCAAAACTTGAGAGGAAATGTACCCACATTTTCGTGGAGTAGGAAATCGTTTAGAGGAGAACCGACCGGGATTCGAATCCCGATCTTCCCGTCACCGGCAATAAAACTCATCATTCAGGATAGCGGTTAGCACGACTCACCAAGGAAGACGCTAACATTTGACGATACATTATTCAAATTCTATAAAACAATTGGTGGTCTAGTGGTAAGGTGTCATACTTCTGAGCTGGGTCCGAGTTCAATCCTCGGTCCCGACACAGGTTTATATGATTGCCGAACCTTCCTTCCTTGACAGACGTGTATTAATCACAAATTGTGATGTGAGGAATGCCAGGCCTCCACCGTGGTTCGGATCCCACGTTAAACTGTAGTCTCCATTTCATTCACAATCACCTACATTACACATTAGCGTAAGTGCCTACCCGACGGCTATACTATATAATAATGATAATATAATAATAAATTAACAAAATAATATTCCTTTTTGGTAGCTGTACAGTAGAACCGTTGACGGCTGGATGATTATTAGTCTACATTCATCACATATATTATCTTTTCTGTCGTTGAAGAAATTATTCGGTTAGAAAAATAATGCCTGTTCTTTCGGTTAATTAAGTTCTAGTTCATATATTTTATTTACAGTCTATGCATATAAAAGCTGTTAGAACACACAAAATAAATGTTATTTATATAATAAAATACAAATACTTGTACAAAAATCTGATAAAGGCAATATAATAGTTCAAAATATATTTAAGAAGAAGGGCATAAATGCACTTCTAAAAATTAATTATAAAAATGTAGAACTTTAAGAATTGATAATACATTTATGAACCTAGAATATATCAATTCCAATTCGGTTCCTTAGAATAACTTAATTCTATCGTTCTAATTATTGATCCTAGTTAAGTGTTTCCAGAGTTAAGTAGCACGACAAGGGACATTGATCTTCTAAACTTTGTCACATAAGGAATTAGACCTCACTTTCTGTTCACATAAGGGACATTAGACCTCAATATTCTTGTCACCATAAGGGACATTAGACTCATACTCCCTGTTGACACCATAAGGACATTAGACCTAATTTCTTGTCACATAAGGACATTAACTTCAAACTAATTCCTGTGTCACCATAAGGGACATTAAGACTCAAATACTATCCCTGTTCACCATAAGGGATATTAGACCTCAACTACTCCCCTCTGTGTCACCATAAGGACATTAGACTCAACTACCCTGTGTCACATAAGGGGAATTAGACCTCAACTACTACTTCCTGTGTCACCATAAGGGGATATTCAACTCAATCTCCCCCTCTGTTCACCTAATGGGACATTAGGACTTCAATCCCCCTGTTCACTCATAGTAGGGATTTAACCCAACTAATGCCCCGTCACCTAAGGGGACATTAGACCTCAACTACCCTGTGTCACCATAAGGGGACATTAGACCTCAACTATTCCTGTGTCACCATAAGGGGACATTAGACCTCAACTACTACTCCCTGTGTCAGCATAAGGGTAATTAGATCTCAACTACTCTCCGTGTCACAAGGAATAGACCTAATCCTGTCGCTAAGGATTACTCATACTATCTGTCAAGGTATATCTCATAACTCGTCATAAGGACTGACTACTTTCCTGTCACATAAGGATGACACTATCGGTCCATAGGATTAACTCATATATCTGTGTCACCTAGGATACTAACTATCCCTCGTGTCATAGGGACTTAACCCATACCCCGTCACCATAGGGAATTAGACCCACTCCCCTGTCACCTAAGGACATACTCAACCCTCTGTACCAGGGATACATCCCCTGTCCATAGGACTTAACCTACTACCCCTGTACCAAGGAATAGACCTATACCCTGTTACTAGGACATAGCTACTACCCTGGTCCAAGGACATACTCACTACCCTGTTCACATAGGACTTAACTCAACCCCCCTGCGTATCACTGGACTAAGGTTCTGTTGTATTTTTGTCAGAAGCCAATTAATTGGGCCCGGCCACACTAAAAAAAACACCCGAAAATTATTTGTTTACTTTAGTCGGCCAGTAAATATTACAAAGAGGATAAGGGGGGGGGGGGAGGATGGATGTATGAGACAACCCGCCGCGTTTAGTTACTAGACAAGTTCGCATTATTTTTATTCCGTGTTTGTAAATCTACCCCCCTTCCCCCTTTTAGCTCGTGAAACGATCTCTAGCGAGTGTTGACGACCGCGTCGACTGGAACGGGTGTAAATCTGTTGTGGTTGTTGAATTTTACCTAAAATTATGGTTCGTTCTATTCGTAAATTCGTGTGGTTAAAAAAAAACTGGTTTCATATGCAGATTCGCGGCGTTTTGGTCGCGATTTTTTTAAATCTCGTTATGCAAATGGCTGTTCTGTGAAAAGTCAAATGAGCCATTTTCTAACGAATGCCGTTTGGCGGTTATCACAGAGTAAGAGACCCGCTTCGGTGTCCGCGTGGTCTGACGCGCTACTCTTGCCAGTAGACTAGACTGCCGAATACGGGGGGTTCGAATCTCGGTCGGTTGTACTGAGGGTGGCTTTTCCTAAGTGGTTTTCCATTTTTCCTCCACTCAAATGCGGGTACATTTCCTTTAATATAACCTTCTTGATCCCTAAAACCATTAAGAGTAATTTTTTACATAAACGCACAACCATAACGGGTAGCAAGACGTAGTGCTAAAAAAAAGAAGTTACAAATGATTGGTTTAAAACCACAATAAGACAAATGATATTGCGATAAAACATTATTTAATAAAATGTTAGTAACCCAGTGCTACCAACTCTCTCAAAGAAAATATCCCTTCACTTTGCCTGAGCCCACAAGTCCCCCCCCCGGATTGTCTACATCAGGGGGTGGGGAAATCTATAAGTTAGTGGCGGACGCTTGATGGAGGTTTTGACATATTTACCAGGACACGCCCCCTACATACGAGTACTACTGTGTAATATTGCTCTATTATTACATAAATAACTTAAAGGATGTACACTCGCTTCCCGTCAACAATAGAGCCCTCGCGTTTCTTACCGCCTAGAAAACATCTTGTTCGTTATTTCACAACGTGCACTTTCTGAACCGACTGATTTTATCATAAATATAGAACAGACACAACACCCTGTCCCCCGGCCGTTAATTCATCACTGTGACAGAGGGGGAACCCACATTTTACAAATTATATATTTTTATGAGAAGCCGGGAATCGAGCCCAGTGACCTTTAGCTCAGAAGACAGACACGCTACCGACTGATCCAAGGCGTTGGACAGCATTGTAGTAAAATACATGTAAATTATTATTCTATTTTTTAATAAAATATACTACATATTTATCTACTAATTAGACAAAAAATTCAAACATTGACACGAAACAAGTCGACCTCCGTGCTCTTGATGTAAAGTGCTCGCCTCAGGACCCGATGTTCGGGGTTCAAACCCAGCCGGGTCCAACGGAAACATCTGTAGCACAACTTCCTTCGGAGGGGAAGTGAAGCCGTCGGTCCCATGTTGATTGTGGCATGTAAAAGAACACTGGAAGGTATGTTAAAAAACCTTTTCCAGTTAAATTTGATAGGCCCTTTCACTCTCGTTCATAGAAATTATCTTGTGCTGATATAATCAGTCGGTTCAAAAAGTTCACGCTAAATACCTCAAATAAATTACGCAAAACAAGAGAGAGATTTTATCAAATTATTTAAATTGTCTTAAATGTATAGAATAATAATTTATATTTTTATTATTTATATTTATATTTTTAATATAGACCCATAATAGAAACCCGTTTATCTGTGACACCCTTTAAACTAAACAAAAACGCATCAATATTGAGGTGCGGCAGAAGGGAGCGAAACTATTTTTACAATTTTTATAGTATTGAAATTTATTGGCCAAAATAAATCAAATATTTCTCCAGTAGCAACATAAGAGTTTAGTTTTCTGCACATGCTAATATCAACAGATCTTGAATATCTGTCAAGGATGTCCTGGAATTTTGTCAAAACTTTTTCTCCTTGTTTAAAAAGGTTTGACAAAATTCCGGGACACCCTTGACAATATTCAGATCTGTTATATTAACATGTGCAGAAAACTAAACTCTATGTTGCTACTGGAGAAATATTTGATTTATTTTGGCCAAAACAATTTCAATTCTATAAAAACTCAAAATACTCGCGCTCCCTTCTGCCGCACCTTAACTGAAAAGCTTGGAATACAATTCTGCCCTGCACTAGACCGTTTAGTGGCGCTTCAACTAGTTTTTATTCTGTCTTTGGAACACAAAGAGTCACGTCTTATTCCTCACACTGTTTATTTGAACGACATATTGCGTGCACTTGTCCAATATCTTTCCATCCCTATCGGCCAAATATTACCCAATAATTACGGATTAACCGGGCTGTACCTGGTTCCGTCAAATTCGGATAAATGAGTGTCTAGTGTGTCTACCAAGGCCACATTTGTTTGGTTCGCAGCACCCTAATCATTTCAAGATTAAAGATTATGTAAATAAATAATTAAATAAAAATATAAATATTCAGGGACAGACAAAATAATATTTAACATACGATAGACAATCACCCGCCTCGATGGCGTAGTTGGCTAACGCGCTAGTCGTGTTGAGCTCGACTGCCGAGGACGGGGAGATCGAGGTTCGAATTTCGGTCGGGTGAACTGGGGTGGTTTTTCCTAAACGGTTTTCCACTCTCCCTCCACGCAAATGCGGGTGCACTTCCTTTAAATTCAACCTTCGTAATTCCTAACCATTAGCGTAATTAGTACTTAAGCGTATAACCCGAACGGGTAGTAAGACGCGGTGCTAAATATTATTATTATTAAATGATAGACAATCCCAAATGTATCTTTTAATAACTCGTTTCTAAATAAAACCAGATTCACAGTAAACTGAAGCAGGACGAACCCGTTTCGACAAAAATAAAATATTCACTGTGTGATGAAAGAGAAATGTTAACGTAACTAGAAATTTGTGTCATTTTGTAAATGGTTAACTAACCAAACTGGTAGATAAACCAAATGCAGCAGATCTTAGTTTTTGAATAACCTGCTTCAAGGTCGGCATTTGGTAACCGGACAGCATAAAGAAGGCGACAATTTCGAGCGAACAAAATCGATATTTGACTTTGACTTTTCCCGCCATTGGACGCGCAATAGCTTCTAATTAATGTCAGTATTAATTAAAATAACACTTTGTCACGGAAAGAGTGGTGGCCGGGCGCAGAGATTGCCCGTCGTAAGTTTACTGGGTACATCATCATCATCATCATCATCATCATCATTATTATTATTATTATTATTATTACTATTATTTACCGCAAGTTAAGGGGGTTGGTCTTTTGGATCTAGAGAAAGTGTTCACTTAGATTGTACAATCCAATTTTCATTGGAAAAATTTATTATTTGATAATTAAATTTACTTTTATAAATAATACAAATTATTTTAATTGTGTTGTTTAGTTTTAACTAACTATTAATTATTTAATTGATCCGTTTTTAAAATAGAAGGCTACACTTAAAAAAAAAATTTAAATAAATATTTTACATGTTAATTTATGTGCAATAAAAAGTTTAACTACTAGTTAAATTACTAGTTATAATTTTTGCAGCAGGGCCTATTTGATTTTATAGAGTTAGGAACAAGTTAGTAAAAGTTACTAGATCTACTTTCACGTATTCATACGCCAAGTCATGTGATCTGCAGATGTCACTTTTGATAGATATCATCAATGTCTACATAATAACAATGATAATAGTAAAATGTTATCAATGTTGATATCAAGAACATTTGTTTATATTTCCTAAAAGGCCCTTTTTATAAATATTGAACTGTAGCTGCGTTCCTATTCGTCCAAGAAACTAAAAGGCGAGAATGTTATGACTTTATGTACAGTAATGAGTTGAGCTAATTACTGGAGTATTATGACGGGGGGCGCCTTGGACCACACTGCCCTACACCAGGTAGAGTGACGATGAAGGGGAGATCGAGGTTTGAATCCCGATTGGATGTAATGAGGGTGGTTTTCCCCTAAATTGTTTTGACTCTACCTCCAAGCAAATTCGGGTACACTTCCTCATCCCTAGAATATTATCGTAATTAGTACACGTGCGGGTAGTAAGACGCTGTGATGAAAACATAAAACTTGTCCTAGGCCCACTACGATATGGAAGGGACCGTACACAGAGGATTATGGGGGAGGGTACTTCTTGACAGCTTGCGATCCACTTTGTAAGTTGGATGATTTCGACTTTCATCCCCCCGCGGAACAAAACAAAAACAATCGGGTGGGAGCGAAACAATTTCTCAAACAGTTCAAATTTGTATTGATGGATGGTTCCTTCCACCCCCACCCACCTCTACGTTCGATCGATAATAGAGGCTTCTATAGGCCCTGTGGCTTTGTTACGGGCCTATCTGGCGGCTATAGAAGTAACTAGGTCTACTTTCACGTGTTCATACGTCAAGTGCTCTATGTCTATATGTGTTGAAAGTACTGAGACTGGCTCTCTCATTCATCTCTAACTAGCCACCTACTAACAGAACCCATCACGGGCCTTGCAGAGGGGGTTTAACAGCGCGTGTTGCCGTAGACAAGGGGTGGCATATCCAAGATGGCCACTATCTGGTCTAGTGGGTTCGATTCTAAGCGGAGGGGTCTGAAATAGTTTAATATTACATATTTCCCGGAATACAGGAATTGATATTGCTGTTATAGGTAAAGTTATGTTTTATCAACAGCGGTGCTTTAGCTGTTTGAGGCGTTAGTCTCATATTGAATTTGGTTGCCATCAACGGGGATATTGGGGTTAGAAACCCAGTTGGATATATTCGGGGTTGGTTTTGTCACGTGCGATTTTACTTGTGACGGGAGAATCATAATGTGATTGTTACTGGGCAAATTTGTAGAAAAAAAATTAATTGAAAATTGAATAAAACGAATGGAATAAAAGGATGTGTGCTAACGGTTACTTCATGAGCGGTCACCTCGTACTGCTTACTACCCCCTTTTTTAAATAAATGTGTCTACAAAAAATAAAAAGTCACTTCGTATTGAAAAAAAAATAAGTAAATAACACAAGGCACCAAATGTTTTCTGTGGTTCAATTAGGGGTGATTCGCTCCTTTGTAGCGCCACCGGTCTTGGGTCTAGTTGTAGCTATTCTTAAAGGTTAGGGCATCCAAAAGTTTTAGTTGAAGGAACAATTCTAAAAGCAAATAAAGTTGATGGGCCAAATGGCACACTAAGTCTTAGCCTACATTTTTTTAGTTTTAATGAATTTATATTTTTTATTTGTTTATTTAGAAAACCATATATTAATGACTAAAAATACATTTTCAATATATTCGTTAATTTTGACCATATTTCAATATAAGCATAATCTAATAATTGTATTTATTTAAACTAAGTACACTATGTAAAACCCTTAGTGATCTAAAGCTAAATAAGTACTAACAATTAGAGGATTGGAGCTGTTTTTTTAGGTAACAGTCATTTAGGCCTACATCATAACATTCATTTTTCAATCAAATGTTGTAAGATATTAATACTGTTGAGGGCAACATTTTGATAAACTCTCTCCTTGGGTAGCAAACAAACAATCCGTGATTGTATCAAGTACTGAGCAGCTAAGAGTGATTGTATCAAGTACTGAGCAGCTAAGAGTGATTGTAACAAGTACTGAGCAGCTAAGAGTGACTGTATCAAGTACTGAGTAGCTAAGAGTGATTGTATCAAGTATAGTACTAATGATGTACAGTGAGCACTAAGAGTGATTGTATCAAGTACTGAGTAGTAAGAGTGATTGTAATCAAGTACTGAGCAGCTAAGAGTGACTGTATCAAGTACTGAGTAGCTAAGAGTGATTGTATCAAGTACTGAGCAGCTAAGAGTGATTGTATCAAGTATTGAGTAGCTAAGAGTGACTGTATCAAGTACTGAGCAGCTAAGAGTGATTGTATCAAGTATGACACTAGAGTGACTGTATCAAATACTAAGTAGCTAAGATGACTGTATCAAGTACTGAGCAGCTAAGAGTGATTGTATCAATAGATAGCTAAAGTGCTGTATCAAGTACAGCACTAAGAGTGATTGTATCAAGTACTGAGCAGCTAAGAGTGACTGTATCAAGTACTGAGCAGCTAAGAGTGACTGTATCAAGTACTGAGCAGCTAAGAGTGATTGTATCAAGTACTGAAAGCTAAGAGTGACTGTATCAAGTATTGAGTAGCTAAGAGTGATGTTCAAGTACTGAGCAACTAAGAGTGACTGTATCAAGTACTGAGTAGCTAAGAGTGACTGTATCAAGTACTGCGCAACTCACCAGCCTCCTCTTAGGTTTGATGAGCGGCCTGTTCTGCCCGTTCATCTTGTAGTACAACCCGCAGGCGTTGCACAGGTAGTGGCCGGTGCCATCCCGACGCCAGAGGGGGGTGGACGTGGCGCCGCAGTTGACGCACTCTCGACCCTCTGTACAGACACAGACACACACACAACGTCAGGATCACAACAGTGGAAATGTACGGTCTCCCTCCCCTCACCCCTGGGCGGGCAAGGGGCAACGACTCGATCCTTGTTATTGCTAAGGCTGGACTGTATATCTCAGGAAAACGCACTCGACATGACCTCGTTATACAATGACATTGCTTGGACCAAACATGGCGGATTAATGTGAGGGGGGAGAAGACGCGAGCTAGGCTCAGTAATATCGCAGTTCTTATGGCAAAAATAAATGGGGGAGGGGGAGGGGGGGGCAAACATATAAAATATTTCTTAAGTATATACATTTAGTTTTATTTTCTACACATAGTAGTCTGCACAGTACTTGAATATTTATAATGACTAATGAGCATCGTGGCATTTTATGAGAAACTTTTTAAATTGAGACGAAACCTCTTGGTCAGATTCGGCAGTTCTCATGTCTGATATTGAAAAACTGCTGATATTACCGTGTGCACAGAACTAAACTAAACGTAACCACCAAAATAATATTTTATTTATTTTGAACTCACGTTTCTTCTATACCACTTTAAGGTTATGTTACTATTCAAAATGAAATACAATTTAAAATAAAATATGAGCATGTGTTAAATGCATTGTAACGATAATATTCATTTTATAAGGTCAATATTAATTTATTTTTTAAACTAATTTGAACTAAAGTGAAATTGTGTTTCCCTTTCACTCCAGTCGTGGAACAATCTGGACCAAAAATGGCGGACTTGTTTAGACCTCGGCCAATCTGTCCGTACACTAGACCAACAAAAGGAACTGCACCACCGTGTAAAGAATGTGACCACAGCACTAAACCCTTGTGATGCAAACTTTTTTTTTTAAAGAGGAAAAAACTTTAATTTGATTACATGGATTTTAAAATGTATGCATTTTTATCCCCAAGATGGAACAGCCCAAAAGTTAAAAAAACTATATATATATATATATAGTGTTTTTCGAAAAATATACTATACAATACGCAACATTTAAAAAAAAAATTGCAAGGAAACCTAAATTTCAAGAGTCACTTATATGTATGGACATAAAGGCCTAATATATGCTAATTTATACATATATACATAGGTACATAAGATGTGGATTAATATTATGTATGTACTTTCATAAATAGAATCATTTATATACAAACAAACGTATATATATCATAAGCTGGGTCATGTAGATACATTTTATTTTAGAACAAGAATGTTGAATCTAATTAATATGAATTTTTCAGGTTAATTAATTACCATGCTTGTTTTGTGCAAATGGACGTTTGAAACAAGTGACAATAGCTTCCTGTTGTTGGCGTGACACTTAGCAATAAAAGAAGGTATTTCATCAACTAGAATAAAGGCAATGTGGGCATTTCCACAACGCGTATAGACCACATATCTGCATATCTACCCAAGCTGAGCAGGTACAGTACGTTCAAAATTATCAATAACAACATAAACTTAATAGATACAGGGTGTTAAAACATTATCAATACTATTAGAAACTTAGCAGGAAGAGAATATATAGACACCATTGGAAACTTAGGATTTAAAAATATGGCATGGATAAAATATTTTTTTTTTTTAAACCAAGAGTATGTCAAACAATAAGTTATATCTATATGTATATATCTATAGTCCCAACTATTTTAGTTGTGAAAATATTAATAACAATTCAAATTTAAAATTAATTTCTAATTCTACCAGTATTTCATTTGATAGTGTATCAATGCATTAAAAAGGATGACCTTGAATTAATTGAAACTATTTAATGTTTGTATAACTACCACATAATTAAGATGCATTATTGTGAAGCTCGTTTACCTTTTCTTGTTTGGCATCAAGTTCGAAAAAAAACTGGATTGCGTGTAGGTCAAGGTCATAATCTCATCTGGATATAGACCTAGTGGGGTAGGTGCTTTCCGTTTTCTCGCTAGACTAATGCGGGTGCATCTTCTTAATCCCTTCTTAATCCTTTCCACCTAAGTTTTAAACGTTACTAATTCTCACATCGTTTAAAAACGTGTATTTATACACTAAGTTTAGCCTGAAAGGTAGCAGTCTTACCTTGACTGCTTACACTATGACCCTATCTAATAATCTACGCCATAACGGAACAAAGCAAGGTAAGATTGCTTGCTACCTCGTTAGAGTCATCAACACTTTTAGTGTCGATCTAATAAAGGAACACCCTGTACTACTAGTCGCGCGTATTCGTGCATCCTTCACATATTATAGTGACATTGATTATGATAAGCATCTGGGCCGGGTGATAACATCCATCAGTAAAACCCACGGATAGAATTATCGCTTCACAGTAGATAATTTGAAATAAGTCAATGTCCACACACGATACCTCAGCTACAAAACAATGAACAGACCTTTATGTTTTTATTCACATGCACGTAAAACACATAAAACTCTTGACAGGGGTCGGAAATCTTTTGAACCCTGATCAACGTATAGGATTACTAAAGGTCCCGGGTTCTCCCATCGTTTTTCAAGTCTCTAGTTTAATTTTTTTTTCTATAGAATCTTTTACTATTTAAATTTAATCTTCCCTCGAATATTTGGTCTCCAATTTGATATAAACAAATCCACAATAGAAAAGATATATATATTATGTATGTATAGGTCTATTTTATTTATTATTTAGCACCGCGTCTTACTACCATTCGGGTTGTACGTTAAGTACTAATGACAGCTGATGAGTTAATAGTTGGGAAGGTTGAATTTAGAGGAAGTGAACCCGCATTTGCGTGGAGGGAGAGTGTAAAATCATTCAGAAAAAACCACCCCAATTCATCCGACCGAGATTCGAAACCTCGATCTCAAGGTGTATATGATTATATACTTATTATATGTATATACTCATGTATATGAATATATTGTATAATAACTCTACCCATATGGGCTATACCATATGCTATACGATATAAATAAAGCTTACGGTGTAGGGATGAGGAAGGTAAAATAAAGAAGAAATGCACTAGTAATTTTGTGGAGGAAGAGTGGGAAATTATTTAGGAAACGCCACCCTCGGTACATCCAACCGGGATTCGAACCCCAGATCTCCCCATCATCGGCAGTTCAGTCTATTGCGAGAGTAGCGCTTTAGTCCATTCGAGAACACCGAAGCGGTTAGTAATGTAATTAGTCGTAAAACTATAACTACTTTCGGTTATTTACAAAAATTACAAATAAAAATTGTTTCCCATTTAGATGAGTCAATTATTTCCTAGAAATATTCGTGCCGTGTATTAATATCGTCAGGGCTGGAAAAAAATATATAAAACTAGGGATAATATAAAACATCAAATATCGGATTACAATAATTAAAACAGATAATTGTTTTATCAACAACATTAATATTTTAAGAACACCAACATGATATTTTTTTAAATAATGTTTGTACGATTTAGTCACATTGCGCTAAATATTAAGAGCCCGTCTCATCCCCCAGATAACACCTCACTTATGTAGGTAATACAGCTAGAACCAGACGTCTTAAGAGCCCGTCTCACCCCACAGATAATACCTAACTTAGGTAGGTAATACAACTAGAACCAGACGTCTTAAGAGCCCGTCTCACCCCACAGATAACACCTAACTTAGGTAGGTAATACAGCTAGAACCAGACGTCTTAAGAGCCCGTCTCACCCCACGGATAACACCTAACTTAGGTAGGTAATACAGCTAGAACCAGACGTCTTAAGAGCCCGTCTCACCCCACGGATAACACCTAACTTAGGTAGGTAATACAGCTAGAACCAGACGTCTTAAGAGCCCGTCTCACCCCACAGATAACACCTAACTTAGGTAGGTAATACAGCTAGAACCAGACGTCTTAAGAGCCCGTCTCACCCCACAGATAACACCTAACTTAGGTAGGTAATACAGCTAGAACCAGACGTCTTAAGAGCCCGTCTCACCCCACAGATAACACCTAACTTAGGTAGGTAATACAGCTAGAACCAGACGTCTTAAGAGCCCGTCTCACCCCACAGATAACACCTAACTTAGGTAGGTAATACAGCTAGAACCAGACGTCACATCGTGGTAGTTTGTCTGGAGTCTATTTAAAAAAAAATTAAGACCAGTAAAACTAATTTTTTTAATATAACGAAATTGAAAGATAATAAATAAAAACCTCTATTTCATTCCACTCTTCCAGTTGTCACTTGAAGACTGGAGAAAGTCACACTTAGAAGGTATATCTGGTTCGAGCGTGGATATCAGTTGTCTGATATCACGGTTAATCGGAGGTGAGACGGGAGCTTAACGACTCGATTTAAATAATTATATGATAAACACATCGACAAGCTCCCAGGTCATTAATTTACCAATCAACGAAAGGAAACTTAAATATTACACCGCCAGGCGATAGTGTTAGGTGTTAAAAGGTTAAGTTAGTTTGTAAGTCCAGCCCTTAAAAACTATAATGTTGGGTGGTAAGTTCTGTTTTCTCTCTTAGGACTATTCGCATACATTATTAAAAATAAGGAATGAGAAAGATATGATTTTAGAGGAAAAGTACTCGCATTTTCGTAGAGAGAGCGCGATAAACCATTTTGGATCACCCTCTAACCCCTCAGTACACCCTACAGGGATTAGAACCCTGACCTGCCCATCATATCCACGAATGTGACCCAATTCAGTGGCCAAATAGTTTAAGGCGTCACTCTCGCGTTAGACTGGTCTGTTGATGACGGGGAGATCTGGGTTAGAATCCTGGTCGGATCTATTGAGGGTGTGTTTTTTATAAATGGTTTCCCACTCTCCTTCCACGCAAATGCGGGTAGATCACCTCTAAAATGCTTACTTCGTCATCCCTACCTGAGCGGGTAGTAAGATGCGGTGATAAGGAAAAACACTAGAATGGCGCACTAGACCGCACGACCACCGATGTGAGTTCCAGGGAAGGTATCGGACCTTTCGTTTGCCAGGTTCATAAACGCCAGAGACCAAGGCAGTAGGAGAAAAACAGGGGAGGAGGGAAATACTAACGTTAATATAATGTGTTGTGACCCTCCTATTAAATGACATCACTCTATTAACAAAGATCCATTCTACGCTCCTATAGCAGTTATCTTTTCTCGGGGATTTTAGGACTTTTCAGAGGGAAAATGTCAACTTCTGAACAATGTTTACACGTCTATACATGTATAGGGTCATAGAATATAGTTTTGTGTTCATTCCAAACTCGTGTTCTATTAGATGTTTTGTCAATATTTAACCATTTCGGCCACCCCACGAGTTTATCCTGGTCGAGTTTGTGTGCGACAGGTCGCTCGGTGAGTGGGTGTTTACTGGTTGTAACAATACAACCTCGCATGCCCGAGTGTCGTAAAGCCAAACTAGTTCTTTGGTAGCCAACATCTCGGGTCATGGTGGAATAACCAGGGACAATGCCATTATATTAGCATTCTGCTTTGTAATCACTGGTTGGTATAAGGCGTTGGACTCGCCATAGAATAGTGACGGAGATGGTCGTTGAGAGGGGTTTCCATATCGATGTGGTTTTATCCACCTCCCTGTACACTAATGCGGGTACACTTCCTATAAACTTTATTATTATTATTATTATTATTTAGCACCGTGTCTTACTACCCGTTCGGCTTATACGCTTAAGTACTAATTACGCTAATGGATTTAGAAATGGGGAAGGTTGAATTTAGAGGAAGTGAACCCGCATTTGCATGGAGAGAGAGAATGGAAAACCATTTAGTAAAAACCACCCCCAGTTAACCCAACCAAGATTCGAACCTCAATCTCCCCGTCTTCAGCAGTCGGGCTCAACACGACTAGCGCGTTAGCCAACTACGCCACCGAGGGGGGTTTCTTATAAACGCTCGTCCAAATGTAACCGTATTTGCGTAAAGTGAGAGTGGAACACAATAATAGGAACCTCTCCCAGTCTTTGCGTCAGACAAAGATGTGAGATAGAACATTATTATTATTATTATTAGCACCGCGTCTTACTACCCGTTCGGGTTATACGCACTTACGCTAATGTGCAATGGTAGGGTGATTGTGAGATGAAATGGAGGACCTACAGTTTAACGTGGAATCCGAACCACGGTGGAGGCCTGGCATTCCTCACATTCACAAGTTGTGATTATTACACATCTTGTCAGAGGTGAAGGAAGGGTTTGGTAATCAGATAAATCTGTGCCGTGAGATAGAACATTTTAAGTTTGTTTTTTTTAAATATACCGAAACGTTTTTTCCTGGAAAATTTCCCGTAATATAACATTTTCAATTTTTTTTTTTTTTCTGTGAGAAAAATCCCGGTTACTAAATGAATTTCAATTAAGAAATAAGAGCGCTTGGTGGATGAGTGTTTCACTACTATACATGTTGATACTTGAATTTATAATAAAATCCTTAGCAAATACACCCCCTTCCCCTAAGATTTAACGATCTGCAGATTTTTACCGAAACATTTTCATCTTTAATTGTCATTATTCGTTAGTTTATAATTTTGGTTATTATCAATAGGATAGTAAAAATATGTTTTAGGCTGTCTTAAGTATTTTCTCGCCCCCCCTCCCCCCTATTTGATGTATTTATGTGGTCTATATATGTAATAGTCTCTAGGTACCAGCTGCCCTCACCTACTTAGCAGCTCTCAAGCCACCACTGCGGAACATGTTGCTATCATATGTGATGTGTGGTTAGACGAGCTGGTTCTTGCACCCAGGGCTGGTAACCTGTATCTGAGACCGGTAGTTTTATTGGCACCATGATTGCCAATTATGTATATCTAGTGCAGACCCTGCTGTGATATGTTCCAATCCGGACAGTTGGCAACATTGTGCAAGGGGGGTCCTTTAAAGAACACAACAAATATTATGTTCACATCGTTTCCGGTTGTGTTCGACTGAAATCAAGTGTCACTATAAAGTGGGGAGACCTCCCTAAATTTTCGTTTTAACCCCGCGCTGCAGGGCCACAGCCCACAAGCTTTAGTCATAACTGTTTTAAATTAACTCATTCAAAGGGACAAGATGAAAAGAGTGGGTTTTAAGAAAACTGCTTAAATACCCACTGTCTGGATTGAACGGATTTATATAATCACCCCAATACATACTTTCAGGAAACGAACCCAGTCTTTCTGTATAAGAGTGAAGTTCACTAGATACTATGGTCAGAACACAATATATGTATATGTTACACCCCAATGGTGAAACTGTCCATTTTACGAACTGGGCACAAATTGAATTAACGATTGCCCATTTCATGAACTGGAACTTATTGTACTATCTACTACAAGCTTAGATGAAATTTGTTTTAAATTATATTAAACTAGCCCAACCTAACTTAACCTAAACTTCCAGTCTAAAAAAACCGACTAAAAGTTAACTTCAAAAATAAACCTGTTCTTCACTTGTCCATTTCACGGACCAGACAAAAACCTGTCCAGTTCATGAGCTGGATAACGATTGGAGCTGCACAGTTCATGAGCTGGATAACGATTGGAGCTGCACAGTTCATGAGCTGGATAACGATTGGAGCTGCCCAGTTCATGAGCTGGATAACGATTGGAGCTGCCCAGTTCATGAGCTGGATAACGATTGAAGCTGCCCAGTTCATGAGCTGGATAACGATTGGAGCTGCCCAGTTCATGAGCTGGATAACGATTGGAGCTGCCCAGTTCATGAGCTGGACTATTTTTTGGTCAGTTCGTGAAATGGTCAGGGAGAAAGCCTAGTTAGTTTACGGAAAAGGCAGAAATTGCCCGAGTCATGAACTGGGCAAATTCACGAAAGTGGTATAATACAACTACAGCGCCTGATTTAGACTAGAGACGTTAAGTCCCGGGGATGGAAACAAATGTTGGAGGCGCAACATTAAAAAAAATATTTTCAACGTTTCGACATTATAATATAATATTCACAATATTAACTGTGAGATCAATGATAAGTGTATTAGCTAAATAAGGAAATGGTGCCATAACGATAAATTAGATTTATAATCCCGTATTCGGCCACTAGATTCGCTACGCTAGTTTATTTATTGAAAATCACGGTCTGAATTTGTTTGTTTGTCGGGTGACCTGGCGGTCTAGTGGTACGGTGTCAGACTTCTGTGCTAGGGTCAGGGGTTCAATCCTCGGTCCCGGCACAGATTTATCTGATTGCCAAACCCTTCCTTCACCTCTGACAAGATGTGTATTAATCACAACTTGTGAATGTGTGGTATGCCAGACCTCCACCGTGGTTCAGATCCCACGTTTAACTGTAGGTCCTCCATTTCATCTCACAATCACCCCACCATTACACATTAGCGTAAGTGCGTACAACACGAACGGGTAGTAAGACGCGGTGCTAATAATAATAATAATAATAATAATAATAATAATAATAATAATAATAATAATAATAATAATAATAATAATAATAATAATAATAATAAATAATAATAATAACAATGTTTGTTTATCTGCAATCTATAGAGCCACAAAAGTGATATTTTTTTATTGGGACAGTTCGTGGCGCCCTTGTCACCTCCCGTTAAATATGGGCCTGTATTTTACTAAATAAGGTATATTTCAACATATAAGTATTTTTATAACAGCCAATAAACATTATTTTAGTACAAACTAGTTATTAAATTATATCTATAACGTAAACAGATATAAATACAGAGCTGTAAACATAAAATAATTTAGTGGGCTTTTTTTTATCTAAATCCTTCTCTTTACCTAAATACACATTATGAATAGTTATTATTAGCACCGCGTCTTACTACCCGTTCGGGATGAATAGTTAAAAAGAGTGTTATGTGACAACAACAAAAACTAATTTTATCTTCGACTTGGACTTTGTTTCGCATTTAAAAAGTGTCCTTCACACCCTCGCTAGAGCAAACGAGTCGGAACATTAGCGGTAAAACTGTTACGACGTAGGTCATACGCCCGTTTAGAAAGGAGCGAAACATTTCTCAGTTTCCAAACAGCCAGCAAGCACTCCTCACGGACGTGACGGTCACGAACACACTCACGACAAGACCACACCTTCTCTAAATGTAAACACGAGCGGCGGCCGCCCGGTTCAAGGAACACCTGCCCGCCCCCGCCCGGAAAGGTCAGGGTTCGAATCTCGACAGGATTAACTGGGAATAAATGTAATGTTATTATTCCCATTTCAATATAAATAATTGTATTTTTTTAAAATATATCCTAGTTTACATACAACTAATTATTTTACATTTTTAAATTGTTCAAAAATATCTCTAACGATTCTGTACAAAATTGGTATTTGAGGACTATTTTACATGACAAATAAAAATGTATGTTTATTTTTCTAAGCTAAATTAATATGAGGGTACCTAGTTTAATTGTGCACTAATGCGATTACATTTCTTCTTAAATACCCTCCTCGTGCCCACCATCTAAATGAAGTGGAACCTATGGTGTTCATCCGCACCGGTGTGCACACGGACAGAGACGTCAGTCTCATCCTGTCTTGGTTGCCCAGACGAGGAGGCCAGGTTTCGAATCTCGGACGGGTGTATTGAGAATTTTTTCCCCTAAGTGACTTCCTAACTTTCACTCCATACAAATGTAGCTTCACGTCTTTTAGATGCTACCCTCCTCGTCCCTCCACGGATAGCCCGGACGGGTAGTAATACTTGGAGCGTGATGAAGTTAACTCTACTAATTTAAACAAAATATATTAGTAGAGGCTATCGTGAGCTCCGAGTCACGAACACCGTCCCCCATAGCGAGAAGATTAGATTGATACCAGATCGGGAATCGAACCAAGTCTCTCAGATGGAGCTTGACGCTTCCTGAGGCGATCTTGAGCAAGGATGAGGTGGCTGGACATAAATAATTACAGTCCAGTTTCTATGGGAAGAACCTTATATGACCTACTTTCACGTGTTCATACGTCAAGTCATGTGATATATACTGTAAATAACTATAAAATATGTTTGTATTTTCTAAAAGTCCTCATACCAGAATTATAATTTGAGAACATCCTCTAGTTTCTTATATCCACCGAGATTTGAACCTACCTTCCCCCCCCCCAAAAGCAACCTGACTTAACGAGCCTGACACTTAGCCCGCGTGCCACCGATGCGGTACGATACATTTTTTTTGTCAAAGAATCTTACTACCTGTTCGGGTTTACGCTTAATACTAATTACGTTAATATGTTAGGGATTAGGAAGGTTGCGTTTGGAGGAAGTGTACCTACATTTGCGAGCTACGAGCGGGGTAGTGCTGTGCGGTTATTAGTAGAGTGGGCCTTTATTTAGTCTATTATTCCTTCTATTCTTCTCTTCTAAGGCTACGGCCACACTTGGTCGCACGTATGACCGTGTCCTTACAATCGCTGTTATCTGCTCCTACCATCTTTTCCTTGGTCTCCCTTGTAGTCTCTTCCTTACAAACTACATCTTCGTCATTCTCCTTGGGATTCTTTCCCTTTCCTTCCTCATTACATGTCCATACCATCTCACCCTTGCTTCCTCTACTATCTCATGTACTCCCTTTCCCCCCAACTCCTGCCCAGACATCTTCATTCCTAATCCTACTTCTCCCTGTTACGTGACAAGCCAAGAGTCCGTCAGACTCGAGAAATATTTCCCATATTATGTCGACTTGTATGTAAATCGTCCCTAAAAGCTGTTTAAATCATAGTGTTTTATTTAGACCAACACACCCCACGGGGTTTGAATGGGGTTCTTAAAAAAAACACCTCCACCCCTTCGATTTCCCACACTTTCTGTCTCCTTCCCTCGGGCCTCTAAAAACAACCCCCTCAACAAAGTAAAGTGAACAGTTTTTGAAGACCTGCTGGATGTATTTAGTCCCTGACCCACCCTCGGGAAATTAACCGCATCATCTCCTTTACCGGAGGGTGGCTGGGGGCGAAACGGGGCTAAGGGCAGTCTTACTACCCTTATAACACAGTCTAACCTTATCTGAGCGCTAGAAAATATACTAGATCTACTTTCACTTATTCATACGTCAAGTCATGCAATCCGTAGATGTCACTTTTGATATATTTTATCATTATTATAAAATAACAATAATAATATAGTAAATTATTATTAATACTATCACCACGTCTTTCTACCCGTTCGGGTTGTACACACACTAATGTGTAATGGTAGGGTGATTGTGAGATGAAATGGAGGACCTACAGTTTAACGTGGGATCCGAACCACGGTGGTAGGCCTGGCATTCCTCACATTCATAAGTTGTGATTAATACACGTCTTGTCAGAGGTGAAGGAAGGGTTTGGCAATCAGATAAATCTGTGCCGAGACCGAAGATTGAACCCCAGACCTCCAGCACAGAAGTCTGACACCTTACCCCTAGACCACCAGGTCACCTAAAATAATATAAATATTGGCCGCAAAAAAAAGTTTGTATTTTCTAACAAGGCCCTTCCTATGAAGATGTAACTGTATATTCACCGTTGATCTATATTTGTGGGATTTTAAGGTGGGACGGGAGGAACTGTGGCCTTTTATAACAAAAATCATAAGTTTTTTTGCTGAGTAAAATAAAGTATTTCTTGAGTAGATAACTTACATTAGTTACATTTTCTACACAGAGTAACCTCGACAGCTCTTGAATATCCGCCATGAGCATCTCGGAGTTTTAACGGGTATTTTTTAAATCTTAATTTAAAAAAAAAATTAATCATGACAAATATTCAAGAACTGAGACTGCCATATGTAGATAATTAAACTGAACCTATCTTTTGATACAGTATTTGATTTATTTTAGCTGCAATATATGTTTCTATAAAAACTGCAAAAATTAATTAACATTACTCTCCCGCATACCCCAATACCAAAATTTAAACATCCGATCTCCAAAAGAACGTTTTTCATTTTTATAAATACATTTTACCCAATTTACTTGGATTAGATTACTAATTTGACTCGTTAATAGTCCTTTCTGGCCCTGGTGGGTAGTAGTAGTAATAATAATAATGTCAAGCGTTCACAGAAGCCCCAAAGCAGAAACGTAGGCCTACTTGTGGAGGTATATAACCAGCCCCCCTCCCCCCCAACAAGATACTCCAATGTTGCACTAAAACTAAGAACAACTATCATCCCCCTGCCCCCTCTATATAAACTTTTCCCCCTAAGGGGGTGAAACTCGGGTTAGTTTCGGTTCGTCACTTTCCAAAAAGGGGGGTGGGAGGGGGTTAGTGAGATGTTTGATGCATACCCTACAATTTGCTCGCCTCATTGAGGGTTAAAAACCAATAAGGAAACCGTTACAAGAATTGGTGGGGTGAGGGGGGAAGAGATGGAGGGCTTTGGGGCTGGAGGGGGGGTTCATTTACGACACGATCTAATTGGATACGATGTTTATATAGAATGTATTTCCTTGAAAGTAAACCCTAGCACACCGCCATATGAGTTTCCACACATGAACATGTGGCGTTTATTTAAAATAAAAAGACTTTTTAGAATGGGCCCGTCGTAAGACAGAACACCTAATAACATATAAAAGCTTACGTTTATAAAAAATGAGCAAGTTAGAATTTAGAGAACAATTGATACAACACATTCAGTACAACAGACCAGGATCCAAACCCCGATCTAGAATGAGCTGTAATTTTTTATTATTTTTGTTTGCGATTAATTCCTGTAGTATTACTTGTTTAAAGTATGGATGGATGTAGCTTATTTATTAAAAATAAATAATTATTCATTAATGATTTTATTATATTTGGATATTAGGTCTTGTAGACTTCATGAATGGCTCAGGCCAACTCCCCAAGACCTTATGGACATGTATGTCTTAGACCATGCGACCACCGAACTTGAATCAAACAATGGCGTCTTAAAGTAAAATGTAATTTAGGGGCGATGCACACAATATTTCAATCTTTACTTAGACACAGGGATTATAAATATAAATGGGCGAACGGTTAGTATGCCAGACTGATTAGGGAGAAATGGGTTCGATGAAAAGCAGCCGACAGAAGAGTTGTGACCGTTTGGCATCTTTCAGTTCCTAATGCAAGTGGTGCAATTTCTTAAAACTAAGCCTCCTCATAAGTTAGATTAGGTTGTAAGAGTTAGATCTGGTTCGGTGGCCACGCGGTCTAACGTGCTACCCTCGCAGTAGACTAGACTACCGATCACGGGGAGATCCAAGTTCGAATCTCGGTCGGGTGTACTGAGGCTGGTTTTCCACTCTCCATCCACTCAAATATGGGCAAACTTCCATAAACAGGGTTTACGAGTTAGGTTTTCCACATTTTAGCACTTGTGTGTACGAATAATTAAAATATTTAGATAGAGATTAGTTACACAAAGCTATTCTATTTATTAATTGCAAAGTATTAAAACTGCCTAAAACTAAGCAACTGTCTAGTTACTGGCAGGTTGTTCTTGTATAGTAGGACTACTAGCTCCCATGCCGTGACAGTATGTACACTCTATAGAGTCTTGTGGAAGATAATATGCGACTGTATAGTACTAGATCCCATGCCGTGACAGTCTGTACGCTCTATATAGTCTTGTGGAAGATAATATGCAACTGTCTAGTTACTGGCTGGTTGTTCTTGTATAGTACTAGCTCCCATGCCGTGACTGTCTGTACACTCTATATAGTCTTGTGGAAGATAATATGCAACTGTCTAGTTACTGGCAGGCTGTTCTTGTATAGTACTAGCTCCCATGCCGTGACTGTCTGTACACTTTATATAGTCTTGTGAGAGATAATATGCGACTGTCTAGTTACTGGCTGGTTGTTCTTGTATAGTACTAGCTCCCATGCCGTGACTGTCTGTACACTCTATAGAGTCTTGTGGAAGATAATATGCGACTGTCTAGTTACTGGCTGGTTGTTCTTGTATAGTACTAGCTCCCATGCCGTGACAGTCTGTACGCTCTATATAGTCTTGTGGAAGATAATATGCAACTGTCTAGTTACTGGCTGGTTGTTCTTGTATAGTACTAGCTCCCATGCCGTGACTGTCTGTACACTCTATATAGTCTTGTGGAAGATAATATGCGACTGTCTAGTTACTGGCTGGTTGTTCTTGTATAGTACTAGCTCCCATGCCGTGACAGTCTGTACGCTCTATATAGTCTTGTGGAAGATAATATGCGACTGTCTAGTTACTGGCAGGTTGTTCTTGTATAGTACTAGCTCCCATGCCGTGACAGTCTGTACACTCTATAGAGTCTTGTGGAAGATAATATGCGACTGTCTAGTTACTGGCTGGTTGTTCTTGTATAGTACTAGCTCCCATGCCGTGACAGTCTGTACACTCTATAGAGTCTTGTGGAAGATAATATGCAACTGTCTAGTTACTGGCAGGTTGTTCTTGTATAGTACTAGCTCCCATGCCGTGACCTCTGTACACTCTATAGAGTCTTGTGAGAGATAATATGCGACTGTCTAGTTACTGGCTGGTTGTTCTTGTATAGTACTAGCTCCATGCCGTGACAGTCTGTACACTCTATAGAGTCTTGTGGAAGATAATATGCAACTATCTAGTTACTGGCTGGTTGTTCTTGTATAGTACTAGCTCCCATGCCGTGACAGTCTGTACACTCTATAGAGTCTTGTGGAAGATAATATGCAACTATCTAGTTACTGGCTGGTTGTTCTTGTATAGTACTAGCTCCCATGCCGTGACAGTCTGTACGCTCTATATAGTCTTGTGAGAGATAATATGCGACTGTCTAGTTACTGGCAGGTTGTTCTTGTATAGTACTAGCTCCCATGCCGTGACAGTCTGTACGCTCTATATAGTCTTGTGAGAGATAATATGCGACTGTCTAGTTACTGGCAGGTTGTTATTATACAGTGGCCGCCCCTATACACACATTCTCTACAGACACCTTCAGCCTGGGAGAAGTTAACACATGTGCATACGACTATTAGCTATTATTTGCCTCTAGTACAGTCTATCTGACACTAGACACACCACGAGTGGACCTAAATTCTGCAATGACGACCGTCAACTCGGTTTTTCTAAAATATAGTTCATCAACCATCATATCATCTTCTATAATATATAAGCTTTCATTCAAATAATAAAATTTAGATCAGTTAAATAGTTTTTTTAGCGCCGCCTCTTACTACCTGTTCAGGTTAAACACCTATATATTAATCATACTAATGGGTTAAGGATTAGGAAGGCTTAATTGAGAGGAAGTGTACCCGCATTTGAGTGGAGGGAGAGTGGAAAACCATTTTGGTATTAAGGAATTAAAAAATCTCAAACCTTTATTTTGCAGTCAACATTGACAATAGGCCTATTTTACTATACGCCGATTTATTTTATGTGTATTGATGATATCTATCAAAAACAGCTGAAGATATCACATGACTTGACGTATGAATACGTGAAAGAAACATAGTAACATTTTTAACTACCAGATAAGAGTTTTTATAACCAGAATCATAAAATATCTAACCTAAGATATGTGAGAATTTAATGAAATGTATAAGTCTATTTGCCTGTAAACACGATAAAAAAAACAACACATTGAATATAAATTACCAACAGTGAACCCAACCGGAATCGAATCCCGGCTTACCTAGGTCAGGAGTGCTTACTTCTCAATTAATCTCACTCACACACACACACACACACACATATATATATATATATATATGTGTATACATTCACTTTGTCTTACCAGCCGTTCAGGCTATAACCATATTTACACAAATGCTTTAGATATGAGAATTGAGAAACATATAATTTAGTGGAAGTGTACTCGCATTTGCATGTAAGCAATGGGAGCACTGTACAAAAAAAAGACACCCTCGGTACACACTCGGGTGGGCTCGAAACCCAGACCTCCCCGTCACCAGACAAGACGAGATTCACGTACCCCTCAGTCGTCCCTAAAAACCACAAATCCCTGTTTACACTCCCTTAAAACACTCGGTGAGTAACCCAGCGTTTGTCTTGTCATACTCCCCTAACCCTAGAGGGGTGGTTTCTCCCCTGAAGACCAGGGGAAAGGGGGATGAATATAGCGAGGGGCGGGCACGACGAAATCTAATTTGTAATGCGCAATTATTTATCGCCAGATGGGGGGTGATTTAATAAACCCTTGCCAGCGAGTACCCAGCTACCCTCTGCTGGCGAAACAAGGAGGGATGCGCCAGGGGGTGATTGATGAACACTTGGTCTTAGGCCATGTCTAGAACAAACTACCCACGTGACTAGTGACAGTGATAAACTAGTGACAGTATAGTCCGTCTCACACGACTAGAGACAGTGATAGACCTAGTGACAGTATAGTCCATCTCACACGATTAGAGACTGTGATAAACCTAGTGACAGTATAGTCCGTCTCACGTGACTAGTGACAGTATAGTCCGTCTCACACGACTAGAGACAGTGATAAACCTAGTGACGTGATAGACCTAGAGACATTGATAGACCTAGTGACAGTATATTTCCGTATCACACGACTAGAGACAGTGATAGACCTAGAGACAGTGATAAACCTAGTGACAGTATAGTCCATCTCACACGACTAGAGACAGTGATAGACCTAGTGACAGTATAGTCCGTCTCACATGACTAGTGACAGTGATAGACCTAGAGAGAGTATAGTCCGTCTCACACGACTAGAGACAGTGATAGATCTAGAGACAGTATAGTCCGTCTCACACGACTAGAGACAGTGATAGACCTAGAGACAGTGACAAGTATAGTGTCCGTCACGAAAAGTGGCGGGCATCTCGGGCCCATATTTATTCCCCGGACGGGACAAAGTCTATTGGGCTCATGAGCCCAGTTCCTTCCCTCTGCCATCTAAGTGTAGTCGGACCAAGGGGGTGGGGCGGGGCGGATTGCACGGAGGGGGTTGCTATGACGACCACAATCTCCCCGAGATAGGCAGGTCCAGCATCTCCACTATATATATATATATACACACATCTCTAATCAGTCCACACCCTCAAGCCACGGCGCATGCCCACAAATATAAAATGAAACTCGACGAGCGAGAAAATTAAGGCCGGGTCCAAACTTGCATCATATCCTCGTATCGTATCTTGAACACGACCATTAGAGCGATACGAGTGTCAGATCGCCGCGTCCCACTTCTAGTCAGTATTCCGGCATCATTAAAATGTGTCGGACCAACTTGAACACCAAGCCGGGCCTGCCACGCGGGTAGTTTCTTGGCACAAACGACTGTATTATATTTCAACTGTCTGGGAATGTGCTCCGGACCAAACACTTGTCGCGGGTCAGAAACACACGCACGCATTATGGGAGTATCGGTGGACACGACGGAACGGTCTCCATCGTGTCGTCACCCGCTCCAGCCCTGTCCGGGACACTATACTAGGATACTATACACGTGTCACCCACTCCAGCCCTGTCCGGGACACTATACTAGGATACTATACACGTGTCACCCGCTCCAGCCCTGTCCGGGACACTATACTAGGATACTATACACGTGTCACCCACTCCAGCCCTGTCCGGGATACGATACTAGGACACTATACACGTGTCACCACTCCAGCCCTGTCCGGGATACGATACTAGGACACTATACACGTGTGGACCCTGCTCAACGTTCGGGAAAAGTCGTTATTGCACTGGATATCTTCTCTGAGGGAACAGAGTTGCCAATCTATCGTTTCTGTGTGGTCAATATTCTCTTATTTAAAAGAGAGATTTAGCAACGCTGGTTTGTCGACGTTGCCAGTAGCTCCTTCTTACCTCAGCAAACCACCTTCAGCCATAACTGGGAGCGAGGAGATTTGGCAACAGTTGACTGAGAGAGAGCGAAGATAAAGCTTTTATCCAAAGATACTGTTACCTCAGAGGTATGAAAAATAGGATTGCACCATTTTCCTTCCAGACAAATACGGGTGTATTTTCTGTTAAATATCAGCCCCGCGATAACTGTTTACAGTACGGACATTGATAGTAAAAAAAGACAATTTTTTTTTTGCCCAATGAGGGATAAGTCGGGGTTCGAGTTCCGGTTGGGTTTTATCAAATATTTTCCCACTCTCCATTCACGCCAATACAGGTACACTTCCTCTTTCTATTGTTTATTTTATTTTTCCATACCTGCTCTCAGTGCGGAAAACGGGAGGTATAGCAACAATAGTAAAGTGATGTGATGACTTTCTAAATACGAGTCTCGTCTCAAGTGTTGACACTTAAGTGCCCCGAAGTGGCCGTGTCGTATTGTTCTCCCGTCCGGAAACTGACGACAGTTGTTCATCTCTCTAGAGACCGCGACACAAGCAAAGGAGTTCCGTCATCAGCCGCGGTGGATGTCGGGAGATGTAGGACTGGGTTCACAGTCATCAGCCACGGTGGATATCGGAGATGTAGGACTGGGTTCACAGTCATCAGCCGCGGTGGATGTCGGGAGATGTAGGACTAGGTTCACAGTCATCAGCCGCGGTGGATGTCGGGAGATGTAGGACTGGGTTCACAGTCATCAGCCGCGGTGGATGTCGGGAGATGTAGGACTGGGTTCACAGTCATCAGCCGCGGTGGATGTCGGGAGATGAAGGACTGGGTTCACAGTCATCAGCCGCGGTGGATGTCGGGAGATGTAGGAGTGTAACTAGGTTCACCGGCCGGAGCACTCCTCGGGGGGTCTCTTCCACCGCCCAGTCTTAGTACCCGTTCAGATTATACGCGTACATTAATTACGCTAGTGGACTAGGGATTACGAAGGTAGAATTTAGGATGAAATGTACCCGCACTCACGTGGAAGGATAGATGGGCTTTTAGAAAAATTATATACCACCAATGCACCTGCTCGGGATTTGAACACCAATAACCACGTCATTAGAAAACCATACGCGTTGTACCGATACGTACTGCGGTTGGTTAGCGGGGAGGGGGGAGGGAGTGATTATTCTCTCTCAAGAATACAGTATTCGTTTGATGGGCGTCACACAATCAAGCTATGACATTACTTGTAGAGGTTTGGGGGAGGGGGCTATGTGGTACGAGGTATTCTGAACAATATTAATGCGGTCCCAAGTGCTGATAGCCCTTAGCTTACGCTGAAAGCCTCAAACATCATAATGTAATTAGCTATGAAAATGACAGCTAGACCTACAGGTTATTTTCTTGTACCTTTAGTTTGATATTGTATTTATTTATTTTGATCAAGTTTTGGGGAAGTTGAGCCCTCCGAACAATAAAAACTCTACTCCCCCCCAAGCTAGTATGTCTATAGGCTTCTTGTTTTTCGGTTGTTAATCTTAGAGGATATCTAGGATAGGAGACTGTATGTGTGGTCCAGGATGCTCGAGATCACAGCATCTCGAGCAGAACAACACCAAGGACTAGGGGAGGGTCGCGACAAACTGTCGACACTTCTAGACGAGCACAACAAACACAAATAACTAACTCCTCCTCTGCTGGTCCAGAGTCTCCAACAGCGACAAGAGGTGGGATGGCGCAATTAACTGGCGGTGTCCGTTCTTCTTTTGTTTGGCGCGCGCGAAAAACTCCCGTATGACGTCACGGTGGAACGGAGCCGCGGTCCGATATACACAGGAAGGACATTGAACCTTCAGCCATTATTTATTATTCACTGATTTAATTAGGTCCGTGTTCCTCTCAATCCTCAGGTGTGGAGCCAATGTTCATCTCAATCCTCAGGTGTGGAGCCCATGTTCCTCTCAATCCTCAGGTGTGGAACCAATGTTCACTCTCAATCCTCAGGTGTAGAGTCATGTTCTCTCAATCCTCAGGTGTGGAGCCATGTTCCTCTCAATCCTCAGGTGTGGAGCCATGTTCCTCTCAATCCTCAGGTGTAGAGCCCATGTTCCTCATCAGTGTAACATGTTCCTCTCAATCTCAGGTGTAGAGCCATGTTCCATCTCAATCCTCAGGTGTGGAACCCATGTTCCTCTCAATCCTCAGGTGTAGAGCCATGTTCCTCTCAATCCTCAGGTGTAGAGCCATGTTCTCTCAATCCTCAGGTGTGGAACCCATGTTCCTCTCAATCCTCAGGTGTGAGCCGTGTTCCTCTCAATCCTCAGGTGTAGAGCCCATGTTCCTCTCAATCCTCAGGTGTAGAGCCCATGTTTCTCTCAATCCTCAGGTGTGGACCATGTTCCTCTCAATCCTCAGGTGTGGAGCCATGTTCCTCTCAATCCTCAGGTGTGGAGCCATGTTCTCTCAATCCTCAGGTGTGGAGCCATGTTCCTCTCAATCCTCAGGTGTGGAACCATGTTCCTCTCAATCCTCAGGTGTAGAGCCATGTTCCTCTCAATCCTCAGGTGTGGAGCCTGTTCCTCTCAATCCTCAGGTGTGAGCCATGTTCCTCTCAATCCTCAGGTGTGAGCCCATGTTCCTCTCAATCCTCAGGTGTGGAGCCATGTTCCTCTCAATCCTCAGGTGTGGAGCCATGTTCCTCTCAATCCTCAGGTGTGGAGCCATGTTCCTCTCAATCCTCAGGTGTGAGCAGTCATTCAATCCTCAGTGTAGTCATTTCATCTCAATCCTCAGGTGTGGAGGCCATGTTCCTCTCAATCCTCAGGTGGAGCTGTTCCTCTCAATCTCAGGTGGAGCCATTCTCTCAATCTCAGGTAGAGCCATGTTCCTCTCAATCCTCAGGTGTGGAGCCATGTCCTCTCAATCCTAGTGTGAGCCATTCCTCAATCCTCAGGTGTGGAGGCCATGTTCCTCTCAATCCTCAGGTGTGGAGCCATGTTCCTCTCAATCCTCAGGTGTGGAAGCCATGTTCCTCTCAATCCTCAGGTGTAGAGCCATGTTCCTCTCAATCCTCAGGTGTAGAGCATGTTCCTCAATCTCAGTGTGGCATGTTCCTCTCAATCCTCAGGTGTGGGGGTCCATGTTCTCTCAATCCTCAGGTGTGGAGCCATGTTCCTCTCAATCCTCAGGTGTGGAGCCATGTTCCTCTCAATCCTCAGGTGTGGAGCCATGTTCCTCTCAATCCTCAGGTGTGGAGCCATGTTCCTCTCAATCCTCAGGTGTGGAGCCATGTTCCTCTCAATCCTCAGGTGTGGAGCCATGTTCCTCTCAATCCTCAGGTGTGGAGCCATGTTCCTCTCAATCCTCAGGTGTAGAGCCATGTTCCTCTCAATCCTCAGGTGTGGAGCCATGTCCTCTCAATCCTCAGGTGTGGAGCCATGTTCCTCTCAATCCTCAGGTGTGGAGCCATGTTCCTCTCAATCCTCAGGTTTCCCAGATGGTGGAAACAATCCCATGGTCTATACAATGGTCACAACAGAATGCTAACCTCATTTTTTTAAAACAAATATATAAACTTATTTATCATGTAAGAGACTAATAAGATATCCTTTCTGAGCAAAAATGTTAGAGAGCTATTTTAGAAAAAATAATTTAATTTTAAAGAATCAGCCATTTGTAAACCAACCTAAAACAATTCCCCCCCCCCCCCCCCCCAAAAACCAAGTATATAGTGCTATTTTGCTATTTTTTGGGTCAAACACTCCCTATATATCCATTTTAAATAAACACGTTCAAACTATCTTTGAGAAATTTTGAATTTTCAAAAATAGCCCATTAGTAAATTATTCTTAATTTAAGGGTTACGGCCAAAATAAATAAAATATCCCGCGGTATATTCATATAACATTTAAATATCAAGTTTGGACAACATTCCTCAAAAAGTTTCGGATCTCGACCGACAGATCGACAGAATTTTAAAATACAATTTTATGTGTTCGGAGGCACATACAACATAAAGATCCATCATAATATCGAGTCAATTTTCACATCCGATTACAATACTTTCTCTTTATGAGAGAAAGTAAGATTGAGTTGTTCTACTGTTAGTCTTTCACGCCAAAACCTTTCCACTAGTTGTGCTGAAATTTCACAGGGATATTACTCGGCCGTTAGGTCGCCATATTGGATAGTTAAAATTTACGTCCGCCATCTTGTTTCAATATAGCTGCTACAAAACATTACTTTTTTGGCCTTTTTTCTCAGCTTCTGTTTATCGTATTTCATTGGAACAGTTTTGAAAGGTTCCTAGTTATAGATACGTATAAAACACATCCCGTGCAAAGAACTGGTAATTAGTTGGTGATTTAATACCTAATTAATTTGATAAGTAACCTATTTCCTCCAATAGCATCGCCAATTTACGCGTAAAGAAAGGTTTTTAGGTCACTTTGAAATTAATGAACGTTCACAAGAGTGAATTTAACAGCCTTAAATCAAACTCATAATTTCGAGGTGGGAAATTTTCTCTAGTACAATAGTTACCCTAACGACCCTTGGGTTTTCTTAAGTTGGTCCCAATATTTATGGGCACAAAATTTGAATACAAACATTTTCCTTTCACTGAAATGTATTTTGAATATTGCGTTTATAAAGTATTTTCCTTGTTACATTAAACAAGAGAAAGTGTGTTCATGTTTTGCATTGAATTGGTTTGCTAACAATAATCCAACCTCACGGAAAACAATCTGTTTAAATCTGAATACAGGATGTCGAAACTATGACTACTGCTTGACCTATTGACCTCACTCTATTTTCTGTAAACATTAATTTATATAATTCTATGACATAGAAACCTAAAAACAACAACAATGTATTACAAAAGTGACCCGTATGCAAGACGAACACAATTATAAATGTTAATATGTGTGGAAAGTGTCATAACGGCAGCTTTCTACTTTCCGTCGAAAGGATTGTTCTTTCCGGCGCGTCGCAGTCCATGGAGGAAGAGGTTCTCGAAAGTTTTCATATTTGAGCTATTTAACGTGCTATTTCTGAACCGACTGATTATATTAGACACAACAACCAGCCCCCTGTCCGTTAATTCATCACTGAGAAAAGGGAAACCCCAGTTTCCCTTACGATAACTTTTTCAGCCATGCCGGGAATCGATCCCAGGACCCCTAACTTGGAGGGCAGACACGCTATCGACTGACCACCGCGAGTTGTGAGGAGTATTGAGGGGGGTGGAGGGGAGACGACACTTGGGACTTTTCCTTGATGTACCAATATCGCCCTTCCATGGTACTAGTTCGGGCTGAACGCTGATGGAATAGTGAGGAGGAAGGTACAGATTTAGAGGATAAGTGCCCACATTTTCATGGAAGAAGAGTGGGAAACCATTTAGAAATTAAAAAACATCCAACCGGGATTTGAGCCCCTATAAGTCACCCAACAACCCAATCCAAGACGAGAGCACCGCGTTAGACCACACGACCACTGATGCGGGTCTCGACCAAAAAAAATCACTTTTGATTCCAACGCACGTGTTCAGGGATTGAATCCCGGCTTCTTGGGTTCGAGTCTGGTAGGCAACCACTCATCAAATTGTCAGGTTAATAATATCTGATAGGCCTACCGTATAAATAAATATAAATATAGAGAGAGGTTCGGTAAGATCATTTCCGGTGGTTGAAATCACCGGCTAAACCGATTTTGACAAAGGAACACTCATTTTAAAGGTTAGGGGACCAGGATGTTGCTTCTAACACCTGATTTTCCAGGTGAGTTTCCATCTTTTCCTTCTGTGTGAGCAGTGGTTCATCTGTACAATCATTGTTTGTTTACATCTCCATGGAAACCATGATTTGTGAATGATTGTGTATCGGTAGATAAAATATTCCTCTTTGGTTAAATATAATAACACATAGATAGAGAGTTGGGAGAGGGGTAGTTTTAAAGTTCTCATCGGGGTGTGAAGGGGGAAAATAAGTTTTGTTTAAAATTAAACACCGAAAGCTTAAAATGTATGTAAAGTTGACAGCTTTTGACACGTAAACTTTTAACTAGAAAGTCGAGTGAAGCCTCAGACAATAGAACTTTTACTAATAACAAGTTCTGGAAACATTTTAACACGATGATCTGCAGTGATCGCAGAAACCATACACTCGATCCACGTCCAGTCCATTTCAGGAACGCTTCGCCTAACAAGCCGAATGAATATAACGCATCCAAATCAAACCCTTATGACATGACTACGTAAGGCCTATTATTCTCTGTCCTAATTACATGACGTGTTGAGTAGTTTTTACCACCAAAAAGGCGGATCGCAGTTATAAGTCGTGTGAACATAATCTACGGAGAGTTTTTTTTTACCGACTGCCAGTCACACGAAGTAATGTAAAAGTAATTAGAAAACAATGTGTCACTTTCTCTGTGACATCGCCAATGAGTCGTCGGGGACCGGAAATTGTTTTTAAAACACTTGCATAAAAAAAAAGATGAAAAATGTTTCGACATGGTTGGAGAAAGGTGTTATCTTAAACAATGGAAGCTTAAAAAAACAAACTTTATGTACTCAATTTTTCTCAAATAAATATTTTAATTTGTATACTAAAAAAACCCAGCAATTTCCTGTATTTGAGCTTCAATGGAAGGGAATGTGTTTTAAGATCCGTATTTTTACAGTTTCTATAGCATAAAACTTTGTTGGCACAAATAAATATAATAATGCGTCAGTAGATAGATGGACCTACGTTTAGTTTCTATACAAGGCATATCAACCGTAGTTTTGGAAATTAACATATAATAATATGAATATATATAATAATATAAATGGTCTAACTCAAAATGTAAACACACGACTCCTAATCTGCGGACCTCCGGGTCTAACATACAATCACTCTCGTGGCGCATGGTCTAAGGCGCTACTCTCACCATAACTCAACTGCCGATGACGACAAGATCGGGGTTGAGAATCCCGGGCGGATCTACTTGAGGCGGGTTTTCCCTAAATGATTTTACATGCTCTCTCCAAGCAAATGCGGGTACATTTATTCTAAATTCAACCTTCTAACCCTTAAAACCATATAGTAATTAGTACCCGGGAGTATAACCCTAAAGGGTAGTAAGACGTGGTGGTAAAAAAAATTATTAATATCATGCGAAGGACATCGTGGAAATTGATTAGATTTTTTTTTCAAAATGAAGATAAAAAGTCCTGATCAAATGAGATGGATTCAATAGGTGTTGTAATACCATGTGTAGGAAATTAAACTAAACAAAAACTGAAAAAATACTGACCTTAATTATCTTTCCCCGTCTATAACACCTTAATAATTGATAAAAATTATCGTGTTTTTTATTTAAATTAAATTGGAACGATAGGAGTTAAAAACTATTTTCATCATACGAAGATATAAATATTGGTCCTTTATTTTAAAAAGTGATGATAGGAAAGTAATCTGGGAGCGAGAGTCACTTGTTTGTAGTAATTCATATCATGATTTGTGTGAACCATTGCGCCATGAATGGTTTAGTGGTTAGAGAATGTTCAGTGAGCTTTTATTAAACGACGCAAGCTATGGATAACAAATTTAAGTTTCCAACGTTACGTACGAATATAGATAACTCAAAAGTGCAAATGTTTGTATCAATTTGTAAATGAGGGTTACAGCTCAAATTGATCAGTGCTTCCATCTGTTAGACAATCATGAGACCTTTAAAATGTACTTTAGATTATGGTTAAAAGAGGTCTATGTCATATTTAAATTAATTTTAAAAAGTATTACATGGGGTCTTTATGAGGTTTGATGTATAAAAGTTGCCATCCAGAAAAATGAGTGTATTGTGTGACTTCTCCCTATTTCCCCCGTACCTTTAAAATGTATTAAACAAATAAAAAATGTAATCAACTTAAACATTCGATTTTATTGTGTGTTTTGTTTGGTAGCCTTTTATATCAAAATATTAAATTGCTTAATATTTCTAGACATATGAGTAATTTGTATTTTTAAAGTTTAAAACTTAACCATGAAAGAATCAACTGAAGCAATGTTTCCCAAACTGTGGTACGTGTACCCCCAGGGGTACGGGAAGGATTTCAGGGAGTACACGATGTAATACTGAGTTTTATTAACAAAAAAATAAGAATATGTTTATAATATTGTGATGAGATGTCCAGACTTTATCACGGCTTGTTTCAAATAACTATAGAATGTTATATACGAGTAAAATCTTGAACGAGCGTTTACAAGACAGCAGGTATGTGTTTAATTTATATTTATTATGAAATGTTAAAAAGGGGTATGTGACTGGGGAGAGTTTGGGAAACACTGAGTAAGGCCATCCTCGCTTTTTTGCGACGTCATGTTTTGGTTCAAATGTAAAAAAAGGAGGCTACTGAAATCAATCTCATTAAAAAAAACTATTAATGATATAATTATTGCAAAATTATATCTCCGGTCTAACTGGTTTCCGAACAGACACAAGTCTCTTTTTTTTTAGAGAGAGAGAGAGAAAGAGAAAAAAAGTAAACACACACAAAATACTTTTAGTGCGCTGTGAAAAAAATGTACACACATTAAAAAAAACATACTGCAAAAGTGCGCGCGTGCGTACGTACACACACAACAAAAAAGTTGTGCCTTTAAAAACAAAAGTGTTTATAAAAAAAACCAATCCAGCGAAATAAAAAATCTCTGCACCAAATATTTCAACTCGGATAGAAAACCCTTAATAACCAAAGCACCAACACCATTTAGGCAACTAAAATAAATGAGTAAATAAATGTAAAACTAAATTAATTTAAAATAAATGTACATAAGATTCCCCTCAATATTGTGTGAGTACGAGTACCTACAGTCGTGGGTGTTTCGCTCGGAAACAAGGAGAACAAATAATAAACAAAGTGTGCAAAACAATGGCTACAGAAGTATCAAGACAATCGCGTGGGAAACTAATTCTTGTCTTCTTCTGGTTTTCACAACATTCGGAGGAAAATTGAACCAAGGACATTAACAAGCAAAGTACGTTTTATAAACTAAAAGTCAGCCCGATTAAATTGATAGCCCGTCTCGCCCCCCGGATAGCACCTAACTTAGGGACTGATGCAAGAACTTGACTAAGTGGGTGCTAAGTTGACATTAGGGTGGGTTTGCTTGCGTCATCATAGGTTAAAAGGTGGAGCAATAGTCTGCTCTGGACCATACTATCGGTTCACACACTAAGTCTACATACCGCCCTTAGGCAGGTAATAGGTAATGGCCCACTTGGTGGCCGCTAGGTCTAAGGCGCTTACTTACACAGTAGATAGAATGCCGATGATGGGGAGATCGAGGTTCGAATCTCAGTCGGGTGTACTGAGGGTGGTTATATCAAACTGGTTTTCATCCTCCTCCACGCAAATGCGGGTACACTTCCTCTGAAATAACCTTAATAATCCCTAAAACTATTATCGTAATTAGAACATAGCGAACGGGTAGTAAGACGCGGTGCTTAAAAAAAAGGTAATGAATCTAAGCACTTTGTACACCCTTAAAAGTGTAACTATTGCGGTATTTTAATACATCATTAGGGTAGTTATCCCTCGTGAATCATTAATGCTTACCAGTGGCGACACATGTCACTACCAGGAGTTGGAGCTTTGTGTCTCTTTTTATTATCAGGCTACAATTTAAATTAATGGGTATTTAGCTTGCACCTTTTGAACCGACTTACAAACTAATTTAATCCTGGAACAAAGATAACACCGGTCCTACGAACGTTAGTTTATTATTGGTAAAGAGGAAGCCCCTACTTCTCCGAAGATTTTCCGACCGCGTCGGGAATCGAACCCGGGATCCTCAGCTGAGTATAAATACGCAGAGCGACTGAGAGAAAGTGTCGGCCCATGTCTCCTACTTCTGTAGCCAATAACAAAAGAAGTAACCAAAGTAACCAAAGTAACCAAAGCAACCAAAGCAACACAAACAAAATGAACCAAGGAGAATGAAGGCCATCTTACCGGCGCTAGAGCGCGATTTAGTCCTGTTGGTTTTAGCGGGCCGCTCCCCCCGCCCTGCTGGTGCGAGCTAAGCGTCTTGGCGCTGAACATGGCGCCGTGGTGGGAGTGGTAAGGGTGGTGGGGGGCGGCGCCGGGGTGGTTGTACCCCATGTAGCCGCCCCCTGGACCGTCATGGTGGTGGTGATGGTGGTGGGACGAGTAAGGGGACGGTTGCAGGGGCGGTGGGGGCGGGTAGTGGTGGGGGTGGGACAACGCACCGGGGTCTCTAGGGGACGAGCAGTCGACACCGGAAGGGGAGTCCCCCGAGGTAAAAGCGGTGTTACAACTAGACGCCGAGGACGCTCCGGACGACGCCGAAACGTTCCCGTTGGTGGACGAGGCTCCTGTACCTTCTCTCTGCTTCCCTCCTCCGGACGAGCCGCCCCCGCCGCCCCCGTTGCAGCTCCCGGTCGAGTTGGAGGCGGCGAGAGAGTTGAGCATGTTGACACCGGGTTTGATATCCAGACCCCCCGCGGAGCCGCAGCCGAGACTCGAACCGGAGTCCTGTTGTTGCTGCTGCTGCTGGTGGTGCATGAACGCGACTCCCATGGCCGCCGCGTGCGCCACCGCCGCCGCCGCGCTCTGGTAGTCCGACGCCGCCGAGGACACGACGCCATTGGTGAGCGCCGCCCCCGCGGTGACTGAGTCAGGGGTGGCGTCCTTGGGCGGCGTGGGCGGGAAGCTGAAGAGGTGGTGATGGGCGTGGTGCGCCGCCGCGCCGCCTGAGGAGGAGGGCGAGGGGGGCTTGGTGTCCTCGCTGTTACTGCTGGCGGTGTTGTTGGAGGACGGTCCAAAGGGACTGCACCACGCCGACCCGTGCGCCACCACGGGCTTGCTGGTGTCCGACAGCCAGGGGTGGAGGGGGGTGTGGAAGTGGGGGCGGCAACCTGGCCCCCGGACATGCGCGCCGCCGCTGTGAACACAACAAGCACGAGACAGTCAGACGTGACAGATGCTGACACACTCGTCCCTACTCACCCTCATGTGGGACTGGCACTAAACAAGGTAAATCACAGGTACAAGAATGGTACTGGTATAAAACTGGTATTATTTGTGCAATCTTAGATCCTCGAACTTGTATAGCTCGCTAAAAGGACGAGTAGGTACAATCAAATTATAAATGAGTCAAATCTGACATTTCCTCGAATCACTACGATTCAAGATATTCGAAGATACGAAGGTCTTATCCCAAAATTAGAAATAATCAAACCAAAGCCCTATAGTAATTAGTAATGACCATTTAGTCGTGGGAACGGTGTTGGTAGCTATAAATGACAAGTCCTTGAATGTTTTGTCCAATTAGATAGATAGATAACAATACAAACACATTAATGGCAGTTTATTTATCTCGACCAATAAAACCAGAGTTTGCATTTCGTGCGTAATTAATTGAACCGAGCACCGTGCTCCAGTTTCCAGTTTATAACGGCTGCATTCTTAGGTAGACCGCCACCTGGTGGGTGACGTCATGTTGAGTCGGGACAGCCGGCCGTCTCCTACAGTCGGGACACCCGGTCGCGGCTTCGGTTCACTGTCAGACGGGCGTGACCTCAATTCAGTCCACAAGGCCAGGCTAAGATACAGCGCATGTGTATTTAACTAACACCTCAATAAAAATAAAACAATACTTGACAAATACAAAACTAAACGCTCGCAAAACCAACCAAAGACCAACTAACAAACAAACATAAGTTTCGGTGGTAACGTCGTCTAAGATGTCACTCTCAAATAGACTGGACTGCTGATGAGGGGGAGATCAGGGTTCGAATCTCAGTCTGCTGTAATAAGGGTGGTTTTTACTTGGTTTTACACTCTCTCTCCACGCAAATACGGGTACACTCCTGATCCATAACACATTGTCATAATTAGTACATGAGCGTATAATCCAAACGGGTATTAAGACGCGGTCTAAACAAAACTACCACAAAAAGTTTCCCCTCCCTTGCAACACGCCGAGCCACGCCACTGCTATTCGGGGTCACTCGCACCAATCACTCCTTGAACCCGGGAGAGGGTCGTATAAAAGCCAATCCACTTGTCTCAGACGTGCAAAGTTCAATGGTTTGTTTTTCAGGGGGTTGAATAGAGAGACTCAAGGGTGCACAAGAGGGTGGGGCAGGAGGGTTGAACTCTCGTCCAGTCAGCAGATCTCCATCTTTGTCCCCCACACACTCCGGCACGTTCCTTTGTTTCCATTTCACAAACAAATGAAAGACGGGCGTGAGAAGAATTCATTATGACGTCAGAAAATGGGCTTTTTACATTCACTTCTTTTTTTTAGGGATGTTTCTACTGTCTGATTATGGACACCCTGATTCGTGGTGAATAAAATTATTGAATTTTGTTAAATAGGAAGTTGGATTTTGGTAAAGAAAGTCGGTACCTAAATAAAATATTTATTTCAAGTTAAAGTTGGTAATAAATCATATTTTAATTTTAAGTGGTACCGTACCACATATAGAAACATTACGGCTAAAATTTGTCCATGATAAACAAATCAAGGGTAGGTATTTTTTAATTATTTGGAGTTGGTCACAGTGTGGCGGATATAATAGACGGTTTAATATATTTTACCAAAGAGGTTTGAGGGAAATAATTTCTTAGGCTGGGGGATTTTGTTGTTAATGAATTTGAATTAGATAATTCGCATTTTAAGAAAAAAAGACCAAAATTGCCATTTAAAGAAGTAAAATTGAACAAAATTCGTAATTAAAAAAGAAAATTGACCAGAATTTGCATTTAAAAGATGAAGCCGTGAATTTCGTGAAAATTAATTTATTTGTTTTAAATTCCCGTATGACTTATAGATTTAAAAACGATCCGCCTCGGTAACGCGCTATTTTCGTGTTGAGCTAAACTGCCGAGGACGGCGAGACCGAGGTTCGAATCTCGCTCGGGTAAACTGGGGGTGGTTTTGTCATAAATCGTTTTCCACTCTCCTTCCACGCAAACGAGGGTTCACTTCCTTTATATTCAACCTTCCCAATTCCTAGCCCATTAGTGGAATTAATACTAGAGTATAGCCCAAACGGGTAGTAAGACGCGGTGCTAAATAAATAATAATAAATGCTACGATGAGCTTAAAATATGTTTTGATGGCCATTTTAATGTTCCAAGTAAATGTTCGTAGAAATAAGTCTTGCAATATTTCAAACATTAAATTAATATTTTTTAAGCTCACTTTAGTATTTTTTTTTTAATGTATTATACATAACGCGAAATAAAAAGCGAGATTGAATCTTTTCGCGAAATTTACTATTTGGCCTTTTATATTCCTATAATTATCAATGAATAGTATATAGATTTTAATGGGAACTAAAGATATCAAAACTCACATTTTTCATTTAGTAACAGACGTCATCGTTCTTTGTCTTTCATTTGTTGCCTGAAAATTCGAGTGGAAATAAGTACCAACTGCGCGATTACAATTTTCTTCTTAATATTCCTATAATAAATCAAAATTTCTAGTATATAAAATGTATTTTGCTTAACCAAAGACCATTCATTGGTAAAAAAATGAATGTAAAATATGTGTTCGGTCTGGCTAATATCACGGTCATATTGTGACCAATGACAAACATTTCAAATTTAAGAATAATAAGATAAGTTTGAAATATATATATTTTTTTACCATTTTTAGCCGAAAAAGTAAATTATTTACCCACTTTTAATACCGAAACATAAATTTTTATTTTATGAAAAATTAAAAAAAATCAAAACAGGGAACAGTTTTCTCGTGAAATCCGAAATTGCGCTTGTCAGACCTAACCTCTAGTCTAGAGTAAGAAACAAGAAAAGATTAATTTTGAAATTCGAGACAACGCTATCCAGTCGCAAAGAGTATATTAGTGACAGTGTGTATACTCGTCAGTGGAAGAGGGAAAGTGCTATCAGGACAAGGACTAAAGGCCTAACAAGGGTGAACGAACTACTTATTATCTCCACCTTTTTTTTACATTGGTGTCTAAGAGTGACGACAAGTTTAAAATGCAACCCACTTTACAAAATGCTCCGAATTCATCAAGTAGTGACGTCAGGCGACCCCTCTCCTGAACTGACAGCCAATAGAACACGTTTCAAATAAACATTCACCATGATTTAAATATCAACAGCACACAAGGACGGGGGAGGGGGCTCCCGTTCAGGAATCACTACCGACACGAAATGTGCTCCCCCACCCCTCCTCTAAAGATGGCAGATAGGTTAATGCGTGTGTGCGCGTGTAAGGCGTGACAAACCACTCACAGGAATAGTAACCCTGTGTTATATCACCTTAACACCCCCTCAACCCAAAGTTAGTACCATCCCCTCAACGTACCAAAAACCAAGTCTCATCCTCATCCAACCCTCCCTCATCACCCATTCAACACCCTTTGGACAAAAGGCCCGGGGCAGCCAATGGAAAAAGGGGGCCAGGGGGTGTCCTTCGCTTCGCCCCAACTCTTCTAGAAACACAGTTTATAAAAAAACCTACCGCTTCAAAACAATTTTTGTATATATGGGTTGTATCCCCCCACCCCTTGTGTGTATTCAAACAACCCCCTTGTTTGAGAGTGTCGACACTAGCGAGGTTTCTGGGAGAAGAAAAACATCGGTTTAATCTCTCTAATGGCGGGTTAAAGATCGCGCGTACTTCTGTCTATCCATCTCTCTCTTACCTCAGATACAGCCCCTGCCGTGGTCAAGACCGGTCAATGTTCAGCCACTTTCATTGAGACCTCGCTCTAATATTTCTTACAGTTTTTGTAAGAGTAAAAACCTTTTTGGTCGAAATAAATAAAATATTTCTTCAGTAGAAACACGAGAGTTTAATTTTCCACACATGGTGATATTAACATATGTTGAATATCTGTCACGAACATCACGGATTTTGATGATAAACTTTTTAAATAAAAAGATAAAAAAGTCCTGACCAAATTTCGCGATGTCCTTGACAGATATTCAACAAATGTTAACATCACAACGTGTAAAAAATCAAACTAAATTTTTTTAATGAAGCAATTTTTTTTATTAAAAAAAGTTTGCTTTTGTTATATAAACTTAAAACATACTTGAGCTATCTTAACTCTTACCCCTTTATGGAAAAAAAGGTGTCGGTAAATGTCGTGTCGGTCAACTTTGATGTGTGTAGTTCGATTCCATCTTTCAGTAATGTTCCAGAAATTAAAATCTACATCTTGAATAGTAATAATAATAACGCTGCTATTATCTTAGGCCCCAACATATTGGAACCAGAAGAACACCCTGGAAGGCACCGGAAATGAAATGCCCCAGAGGGTAGCAGAGAGGAACTCAACATCCTGATGAAGTTCATGAAACCGGACTAGGCTTGTACAGTCACCTTCAAAACCATCTTTCGGGACAAGTTTTGAACAAAACGCAGTCTTATTCCAGAGCCCGATGGTTACTTCCTTTTCAAAAATAAATTATTGTGTACTTAATATATTCCATTCGCCATACGAGTGGTGGTAAATGACAGATGACAGAAGATGTAAAAACTGTTAAAAATAATAATTAAAAACAAATTGTTTGCTATGAAAATTTCTACTTCCAAAAGTAACAACAGCTCAACACAAGGTCTGGCAGATCATATAGTTTGGCGTAGGGTTACAATGGGACTAGTTCTGGTAGCTGTCAGCTACCATCACTCCAGTGGTGAATGGACTATATCTATATCTGATACCCAGTCCTGAAACAACCATTGGAAATATGTTTATAAATAAAGTCCTATTATGACCATTCGACGCAAAGTTAGTTGCTACCGCACTTTCGAGGAAAAAATAGCGTTTGGGTTATTATGACTACCACACTTTGTATCGTCCGATAGTTTTAGCTCGACTTTGCTTCTAGCGTCAACAGTTGGCAACACTTTCTCAAAAAATATTACCTTTTAAGAAGTTAGAGGCTAGAAATTAGGTAAATTTATTTCAAGAATGCTGGTATTCATGAGTGAACATTATTCGTATATTTTTTATTTCCCAAACAGCTGATCACAAGTCATATTATTTGCAAGAAAGATTTCACCTATTAATAGCTTAATTTAATAAATCTATTGCATCATTTTGTTTGCCTACGGTTTAAAATGAAAAAAATACTAGGCCTACATTATTTAATACATACAACATATTTTAGTTAAAAAATCATTATGTGAAACATGCATTAAAATAGTAATGTCACACGGGGACATGAATTAGTATGAGAAGTTGGCCAATAAAGAAACAATGTTTTTTGTAATATGTATGCTTTACGACCCAATGATTTATTATTGATATATTGATACCAGAACAAGTTTAATATGTTGTGTGAAGATCTTAGAAAATAAAACTAGTTATTTAAAGTTGATGAAAGCGTTCAATAACTCCCAAAAATAGTGTTTACACTGATAATTTTCGATTACTTAATGTCAAAAAATGGGCATTTATACCCGGCAGGCCTACTAGGTTAACAATAAAGTGAACGAAAGGGTGGTTTGGATGGTTAAAAAATAATAAAATGCATATTTTATTTAAAAGGAATTATTTAGACTTTAGCTAAATAATTAAGAATATAAAGATATTATATTTCTTTATAATGAGTTGTTTGTAATTAATTCATTTCAGGGTAACTAGGTCTAACTACTAACTATAGGTTTCAGATAAATTTAGTAAACCTTTTATGATTAAAAAACCTAGGCCTAAACCAAACCGCATGTAAACATTAAGCTAGGGCCTATTTTGGTTATTTCCAGTCTTGGCCGCAATATTTCATAGGCCTACAACTCACATTAATGTGGATAGTAATTACTACTGCATGTACGATTCAGTTTAAATAGGACTACATTATTAAAGTTTTGTTGAGGCATCTTAAACTGACTAGGCCTACCTTTTTATTATCTTGTCAACTGGTCTGTCCACGTGTTTTACCCAAATAGGGTATACTTATATGATAAAGGTTGAGTTATGGAATAAAAGTATTCGGATTTGTGTAGAGGGAAAGTGGGAAAACCTTTAGAAAAATAAAACCCCTCATCACATCCAGCTAGGATTCAAATCCCAACCTCCCCGCCATTGAAAAATTAAACCAAAGAGACTAACATCTTGGTTATTGTTGCCCCATTAGGTGGGCCAACATACTACTAACACCCAAATATGTTGAAGCCTAACTAACCTCCACCTAATATAAAACCTACAAACAATTAATCTTAATATCGGATGTCCCAACTATCACTGTGTTGATGGTGAATAATAATGCACCTTGATACTGTTACTTTTCAAAGAAAATATTCTTTTAACTTTCAGTGTAAGCGTACTATCCCCACTCTTGGCCTACATTATGATATATGCCTATTTAAAGTTAGATTATGTGAAACACACACAAAAAGTTTTGAGATTATTATATTGGGCCAATGAGATGGCGAGTTTAAATCAGGTAACACAAAACACTAATAATTTACAAAAACTAGTAAACATAACCTCGTAACGCAAACCAAAGGACAAGTAAAATGTCTGCGCGACTTAGCGTCACTCTACTAGGAAAATATTTGCGCTCGCAAAGTGGTCGTCCACGATAACTTTAGACGCAAAGTCTAGCGTCTCTCTGCTAACGGTCGTAATAGCCCTGCTGGGGACATTGAGACATCAGGGGGGACCGCGAGTTAAGGTCAATCATTTCCGGTCAAAATAAATACAGCAGTATATACCATTAGTTTAATATTATACCCATGGCAATATCAACAGTTGTTGAATGTCTATCGTGAATGTTGTGGAATTTGAACAGGAACTTTTTTAAATGGAGATAAGGAGTCTTGGTTAAACTCCGCTCTGCTCCCAACAGGTATTCAAGAAATGTTGATATTACCGTCTGTAGAATATTGAACTAACAGTAGCTACTGAAGCAATACTTTATCTATTCGGGGCGAAAAAAAAGATTGTTGTTATAATAGGAACATTACCCCTCAACTCGCATTCTATTCCATCTCACCGTATTGAGACTATTTGCGATATTATGAGGGTAAAGGGGGGAATGCCCCACCTTGGGTACACCATTGATACCCGTATTAAAACTATTTGCGATATTATGAGGGTAAAGGGGGAATGCCTCATCTTGGGTACACCATTGATACCCGTATTGAAACTCCTCTACGTAGTTTATGGAGCCTGTTATATAAAACCCACTCAAGTCTAGGAAGCTGTTGGCGCGCCAGAGAAATGGGTTCATCCAAAGTTTGGCTCGACAGTCTTGCCCCGGGGGGGGGGGGGGGGGGGTGCAGGAACCACGTCTGACAGGTGTCCGTGGCTCAGTGGCTAGGGAGCCCGGTTAAAACTTTCAAGATGGCTACAACACTTATTATTATATAATTCTCTGATTTTTTTCAGGTTTTCCAAACATTAAAAAAAAAAATTCCCGGCTCAACCCTTTGACAATTTTATTTATTGGATGGTTATGTTTCTATTTATTACATTTATCACATAACTTATTCTCGTAAACAATCGTAACAGCTGCTTTTTCGTTTATTTGAGGTATTTAATATGCACTTTCTGAACCTAAGGATTATATTAGCACATGACTTACAAACTAACTTAACTCTAGAACATACACAACATCCAGCCTCACAAATATTGTCATATACCAAATGTGGTGTTAAATATTGTTTGTGTTTGTACATAACGTCTGGGATATCCACATAGTTGCACTGGTGAGTAGGGTAGAATTTAGTGCTAGTGTACCCACATTTGCGTGGAGGGAAAGTGAAAAGTCATATAAGAAAAATCAAAATCCGACTCTAACCTTACCACTGGTAAACCATACCAGACGAGCCTGACATCTAGTCTGCGTGCCCATCATTCAGATTTTGAAATAAGGCAACATAATACACATGCACCAGGTGACCAATTTAATCTGGTTGGATAAAAGATACAGATACTGGGCTGATATCTCACGGATATCGTTATTTTAGCTAAATAAGCACCAAACAAATTATAAAATTCAAAATAATATTAATTGTGTTTATAAAATTTGCTGAAATTGTTTTATTTCGAGGAATTTGATGGGACAGATTATTATATTTTCCTATTGGTTGGCAGGATATCACGTGAGAGAATGCACAAGATTGGAATTCATACGACCTTAAGGCGGCCGCCTCGGTAAGCGAGAAATTGCCGGGCAGGCTCACAACAGAAACTAACAGCGAGCTTTCCTCTTTACCTGAGATAGAAGTTTCGTAGTTATCTTTCCTATCTTATGGACAAAGGGTGGTTGTAGGTGAGGAGCGAAAGTGAGTATGAACTTAGACAGAATAGAGAAGTATTTTAATCCGTGCGGCCTGACAGCGATTGATATTTTTTCGTTGGCCAATGTGGAATGGAAAGGAGGCGAGAGTAGGATTCAGCGTTTTTCAGTTTTCGTGGCAAATATTTTTTCCAGCAAAATAAATAAAAATAAGTCTCTAGTAGAAACATAGTTTGATTTTGTTCACACGGTGATATTTGTTGAATATCCGCCATGAGTGTGGCGTCATTAGATGACAAACTTTTTAAATGAAGAGAAAATGTTCTCATTAAATTCTAGGACACCCTTTGACAGATATTCAACAAGAGAATTAAACTCTTATGTACTGGAGAATTATTTGAATTATGTTGTCAACAAAAATAGTGTTTGCTATAAAAAGTGTTAAAATAAACCTGCCCTTAACTCTCAATCCCTACACTTCCACCCGAAGGAATATAAATGATACAAAACTTACGAAGTAAAGGAGACGAGGCTTTAGTTATCTTCAAACTCTTCCCCACGAAGCAGACAACCTATGCCACCATGCCACCATGCCACCGGCAAAACCATCTGCTTACACAGTCGATTGCACGCTACTCTATATCGACTTATCGAACCATTCTCTCCGCCTCACTCCAGTAGGGCTAGTTAGTTAGAAGGGAAACATCCCCCCCTTTTCACCCCCTCTGTACTGTACACGTCGTTCTATTTTCAATTTCTCCCACCCCTAACTTACTATCGAGGTCCGCCATCTTGAATCGATACGGGAGAGGCACGAAGACTGGCGAGAAGCTATGGAAACACACAAGTGAATACATTTAGCAGAGGGTTCGGCACGTTTACACTACACCGCGCTCGCACGAGGGGGGACAAATCAACCACTGGAGATACAATACAGCGCTTACAGGAGGAACTGTGACAATAGTCGTGAGGCTGTAGACAGGAGGAACTGTGACAATAGTCGTGAGGCTGTAGACAGGAGGAACTGTGACAGTAGTCGTGAGGCTGTAGACAAGAGGAACTGTGATAGTCGTGAGGCTGTAGACAAGGAGTGAATACGTGTTGACAATAGTCGTGAGGCTGTAGACAGGAGGAACTGTGACAATAGTCGTGAGGCTGTAGACAGGAGGAACTGTGACAATAGTCGTGAGGCTGTAGGCAGGAGGAACTGTGACATAGTCGTGAGGCTGTAGGCAGGAGGAACTGTGACAATAGTCGTGAGGCTGTAGACAGGAGGAAACTGTGACAGTAGTCGTGAGGCTGTAGACAGGAGGGACTGCGACAATAGTCGTGAGGCTGTAGACAGGAGGAACTGTGACAAATAGTCGTGAGGCTGTAGATAGGAGGAACAAGGAAATGTAAATACTTGGCTAACTGCAGCTAAACATTTAAACAGAACTTTTCTAAAATATAATACTGCCCGCTTTTCACAGAATTAACATTTTAACATTTTAATATTAAGTTCTAAGGTAAGTATGCAAATTAAACTAAAATAGTATTAACTCATAAAAAAAAGGTCCTTTAAAAAGTGTTGGAGGTTGCCAAGGAACATGCCATCGAAAGGAAGGGAACCAACCCCACTCGTGGGTTCGAACCCAGAGCCTCGGGCCTCCACTGGTTCAATGTCCTGCAGATAAGAAGCAGTGATAAGGATCGGGGAAATATGGCGGGATGCGCGCAACAAAAGAACCCTGGACCGCGATAATTATCAGCATCCTGTAACACAGGGAACACTAGCGACACGGCGGACAGTTAGGTACTAGTGGGCCGCGCCGGTGGATCATTCGCACGTACACTTCGTTTAGCCTGAAAGGTAGCAGTCTTACCGTGACTGATTGTACTATGGACCCTATCTTATAAGTTGAACCATAGTGGAACCAAGCAAGTAGCAGTCCTACCTTGACTGATTACACTATGACCCTATCTTATAAGCTACACCATAGTGGAACCAAGCAAGGTAGCAGTCTTACCTTGACTGATTGTACTATGACCCTATCTTATAAGCTACACCATAGTGGAACCAAGCAAAGTAGCAGTCTTACCTTGACAGATTACACTATGACCCTATCTTATAAGTTGAACCATAGTGGAACCAAGCAAGTAGCAGTCTTACCTTGACTGATTACACTATGACCCTATCTTATAAGCTACACCATTGTGGAACCAAGCAAAGTAGCAGTCTTACCTTGACTGATTACACTATGACCCTATCTTATAAGTTGAACCATAGTGGAACCAAGCAAGGTAGCAGTCTTACCTTGATTGATTACACTATGGTCCTATCTTATAAGTTGAACCATAGTGGAACCAAGCAAGGTAGCAGTCCTACCTTGACTGATTACACTATGACCCTATCTTATAAGCTACACCATTGTGGAACCAAGCAAGGTAGCAGTCCTACCTTGACTGATTACACTATGACCCTATCTTATAAGCTACACCATTGTGGAACCAAGCAAGGTAGCAGTCCTACCTTGACTGATTACAATATGGCTCTATCTTACAAGGGTATATCGGTGTTGTCTTAGATTAAGTAAGTCTGTAGGTCGCGTGCAGACATTACTCTCGATATATTAATCTTAAGTCTTGTTGTTAAGGTGGAATGGAAGGGAACGCTAGCATTTTTGCTGTTTTTTTTTTAACAACTTTGTTTTTCAGTCCAAAATGAAGAAAATATTGCTTTAGTAGACAGCGTTCAGTTTAGTTTTTAATATCAACAATAATTGTTGAATATCTGTCATTACCGGCCTTCATTCACGTTCTAGTCAGGCCCAACTTAAGATTTTAAAATTTTACAAATATGTTTGTGAAATATGTTATATGACTTTATAATTATGTAGTCTAAAGTTGTTGTTTTTTCTAAACAAGGTTTGAGTACGACACAAATCATTGTAAAAATTCGTACAGTTAAAAACCAAATTGCGTGCAGCTCGAACGGGCGGCGACCAAGAAATGTTTACAAACACAGAAAATGCTGGTAATCTTTCCAAAGGAACAGGCCAGATGATTGTTTTTTTGTTGTTTCTATTGATACTAACCAGTTTGATCACGTCCTAGTAATAAAACTCGTGGCCAAGTGAATTGTGGACGTTTAATAAGACGTTGATCCACGTTGTTTAGTGGAAACATGACTAGAGAGAAGAAAAACTAAAATAAAACACTTTCTAAAGATGAACATCAACATCAGAAAAATACGTTATCTTGGTTCTTAATTAGCAATTAGGAATCACAATGTTTACACTCTACATGCGTACAAGCCCTAAACTCAAGTAAGACAACGCGAGATTAGTGAACTCCGAATAGGTCGTAGCTATAGGACTATAGCTTTCTCGACGAGTTAAAAGACCAAAATCTGCCCTAACATGGATTTGAACCCAAAACCATCTCAAAGTAGATTTAACGGAGCTTTCAATGATCGATGTATCACCTTCCCATTTCCGAGCCCTGAAGTTTATAATTCATGCGACTTACAAAACAACTTAATCTCAACCCACTTGAGTTGTCGAATGGTCTGAAGCTGTGGTTTTCAACAAGGGGTTCGCGAAGACAGTTTAGGGGGTACCTAATCTATATATATATATAACCTCACCCCGAGATCTCCGTGACCGATAATCCAGTCTATTGAGAGCGACTCCTTATACCAGTGGTATTCAACATTTCTTTGTTCGCGTGCCTCCGGATATAATTTCTCTCGCACTTTGTTCGCCCAAAGTTGTTGCTTCATAATGAAATACTATAAATACATAAGATGATAAAAATGAATGATTTAAAAAAAATGTTTAGTAGGCCCTAATAATAATCTGCAACAATAGTTAGACAATTTTATTGGATTTTTTAAAAAAAGTTGGGTATTTAAAAATAACTGAGCCACACCAACTTTATTTTCCATGTAAAGGTGAAATTCCTCTAATAAATCTATGTTTACCAGGCGAGAAGACACCCTTGTCCTGTCTGTGTGTCTCTCCGTGAGAACAAGTGACCAGACTTCTCACGTCTCCAGACAGAGAGAATCGACAATAGTACAGTAACCAACTAAAACACGACACGTAGCCGCACCGCACAGCGCGGACCGTGTAGCCACCTACCACAGGAAATAAAATGTTCGGGAACTTTGTTTTCATGATAAAACTAGGCATTTCTTTCACAGCCGTGTCACGTGTGACGCTGTAGTCATTGTTTACAACATTACGAACAAGATAAAACAATATTATATACAACAACTTATTGAACAACAAACATTCTTCTTCTTAATTATTAGCTCACTTAAAACTTTATTATTCGTAATTAATAGCTAACAAGGTGACCTGGCGGTCTAGGGGTAAGGTGTCGGACTTCTGTGCTGAGGGTCCGGGGTTCAATCCTCGGTCCCGGCACAGATTTACCCTCCCTTCACCTCTGACAAGACGTGTATTAATCACAACTTGTGAATGTGTGGAATGCCAGGCCTCCACCGTGGTTCGGATCCCACGTTAAATTTTAGGTCCTCCATTTCATCTCACAATCACCCTACCATTACACATTAGCGTAAGTGCGTATAACCCGAACGGGTAGTAAGACGCAGTGCTAATAATATAATAATAATAATAATAATAATAATAATAATAATAATAATAATAATAATAATAATAATAATAATAATAATAATAATAATAATAATAATAATATTAATAATATAGCTAACTTAATTTTATGAAAATAGGTGAAAACCTATGCAAGTAAAACTAAAAATACAAACTTATTTTGTAATAGAACTCAGTCTATAAAGAATATAAAAATGTTTAGAAAATGTGGTGCGGCTTGTGTAGCTATACGTTTACCCCGTACATCTTGTTATTTCCCCGTGTTCTGACCAATAGGCAGACCCACTCATTACAGACCCAATCACAGACACAATCTCAGTGGTCTGGTACTCTCAGGAAATTCAAATATTTTTTCTCTCTAGTTGTTAGGAACACTATTCCCTAAAGCTCACTCACTACCTCTTTCCCAATGTTGCGTTCCTGTTCAACACCGCGACCATACAAGAACAGCGATCTAAGTGACATTGGAAGAAACACAGCAGTGGTTTACAAACTGTGGGTCTCTCACCCACACCCCACGGGGACCGTGAGCTGTCCTTAGAGGGGGTGTTATTGTTGTGTGTTATTAAGTTTTAGTGGTTCTAGCGTGATTAATTAAAAAAAAAAAGAAGAGTAAATATGTGATGCACTCCAAGTTTCTGAAAGTTTTGTTCGTTCGTGACTCTGAGGAAATAAAACAATGAGCGCAGGTCAGGGTTCGAATACCAACAGAGTGTAGGCCAACTCAGGGCATTTTCCCTCCACTAAATAGTTTCTTCATTCTTCCTTCAGGCTAATGCGAGTACAATCATTCTACATTCTACCTCCCTCCCTCATCCCTAACCCGTTTATGTAAATAAATACGCGTAAACCCCGAAATGGTGGTAAGACAGGGGAAAGGTGGCGGGGTTATTTTTTCCACATTTTACAAATTTTGTTTCTTTTAGAAATAAATGTCATACATATTATCAAATTTAAAATGATGTCAGATGACACATCTACGCACGCACGACCCGATATTTCGTCTGATCTTTACCAAATCATGTCATCTGTAGCCGGCCTTATACTGGATAATACATTTATTTTTTAATATTATAGTATAGACACCACATGTATAAACTACATTAAAACTAAGAAGAAGACGAAAAGTAGCTTCAGGATTCGCGAGGTATCAGGAGAACAGAAGAATATAAGAGCATAAATAATGTAACACTGCTAATCAATTCATCAAACACACAGACAGAAAAAGAAGAAGAAAATAATATGAGTCAATCTTGTTTATACGATTGTTTGACTTAATCCCCTTTGTGTGTGTGTGTATGTGTGTATATATATATTTTAACAATAACTACAAACAATTTAAAGATCCCTATCCACTTCTGAATTTATTTTTATCTCCATGACTTGTGTTTAGCAGTCTTTGAGTCACTTGTGAAACTGAGGTTGTATTTAACAGACACAATGCTAGGAAAGACAGAGGAAGGTAGGGGGGGGGGGAGAAGTTATAAACACATAAAGATATGTTGAAATGATAAACAATGAAAAGAATAAGGAAAGCAAGAGGTGGTGGTAAAGGAGAGTGAAAGGGGGGAGGGAGGAGAGTGACTAAGAGTTACTTGAACGAAACAAAAAAACCAAATAAAAAGGTAAAACAAATCCCAGCAGCAGTTTTACAACCTTACAAAATGTTCGTATGTCTTCGTGGAGCGGTGCATGATGGGTAAAAAGGTTATATAAATGTACCGGCATGCGAAGGCAAGCTCTCAATGATTATCGCCGCTATCTCTAGTCTGTATCAACTCGCGTTCTATCGTTAGACTTGGGAGAGGAAAGGCATCAGGAAGTGTTCGATAGGTTTAGGAGTTCACTAAAAAAAAACCACACGGGAGATTCCAAGCGTTGTAAACTCATCCGCTTTAAACGTTCGAAAAAAACAACTAACAAATACTTTTCTGGAAGATGTTTTAACGTTGCGATCAAAAGCGAGTAGAATAAAAGGAATCATGCACATTCGTAGATTGCATCGGTAGTTTCTGCAAGAAGCGCTTGGGTGATATGCGTTAGGGACCTCCTGACTAGTGCAGTTTCGAGGCGTGGCCAGTTATCAATGGTAATAGTTGAACACCAGAGAAAAATACCGGTTAAAAGAAAAGATGAAACAATCAATTAATATAAAGGAGTTCACAGTTCAATGTTCACTGAACAGGGGTCTTATCTGACAGCTAGATAAGCTACTAGATCTACTTTCACGTGTCCATACGTCAAGACTTCATTTAAAATGTTTCTGTCCAAAGTTCACTAATCTTATGACAGATATTCAACAACTATTGATATTATCACGTGTAGTAAATTAAACTGAATCAATCAAAGTGATATTTTATTTATTTTGTTTTTATAAAAAGTGCAAACATACTGGCCTTAATACACGTTACTTTCCACACCACTTTAATAATCAGGGACAGAATACCTACGTTCTGTTCATGACCCACTGGTTGTGGACTTTTTTATAGGCCAATCTTTGGTCATTTTTTATTTTTAAGTGACATATTTTGGTTTAAGTCAGTTTTTGGTAATTTTTAAGCCACGTTTGAGTCATTTAGTCTTCAGCATTTATGTTGAATAGTTATATTTTTTTAATATTACCAATATTTTATAAAAGCATCAATATTCAACCATAATGAACTAAACAGAATTAAACTTTGTATCCTGTTTGCTTGTGTGGTTGTAAAATACACATTCCTGGTGAGACTGCAACTAGGCTGGAGAGGGTTGCGTTGGGAGGGAATAGCAGGTATTTGTAAATCAATATTATATTCTGCGAGAGTTTTGATGTTAAAAGATTTCGTTGCAAATATATTTTTCGGTTTCCATTTGTAAAGTACGTGTTTGATTTAGTAGTGTGCTTTTCATTGATTTAAAAAAATATATTTGAAGTCATTTTTTGGAATTTTAGGTCATTTCATAGGTAACTTTATCATTATTAGGTCATCAAAATCCTGATCCTGTTAATAACCAAGGTTGTTGGTGGCTTGTTACTATGGAGTCCTAAATACAGTTATCAACTTTCGAGGAAACCTTGGAAACAGAAGCGTTAATACATGGAAAATAGGAAAAGCACCCACGAATAAAATTACATCAATTTAACCACAACCTAGAAGAGAACCTGGGTCCCCTATCCCGGTAATGGCGGAAAAATAAAATATCGCTTTTTGACATAAGTGGTTTCTATTCTTTACTTACGCTATGACATCAGGAACTCGAAAGTTCATTGCCACACTTACACTTACACTTATCTCTATCTTGAGCTAGTTCTATCCAGTCCACCCATTACAGTCTATCTCTTTAAGGTACATCTAATGTTATCATCCTATCTACGGCTAGATCTTCCAATGGGTTTGCCAGTCAGTAATCTGACATGGCCTTAGAATCTCCTATTTGGGCTGCATGTCCTGTCCACCATAATCTACGGACTACTATCTAAAAATCTTGCGATGATACAGGGTATAAATCATCATTTGTTACCTCTCCACTTCACAATACCCTCATCTCTAGAAGAGTATTACATCACTAAATTGTTATTCATTACATCCTCCAAGATAATTACCGAGAGTACAAGAAAATTACGAGGTAATGCAGGCAGTATAAAATCAAATTCCTCGACATGCAGGCAAGATTCAACTTACGACAGAGTATCAGCAAATACAACTACCGACAGAGTAATAGCAGGCAAGATTGCAACTTACCGACAGAGTAATAGCAGGCAAGATTCAACTTACCGACAGAGTAATAGCAGGCAAGATTCAACTTACCGACAGAGTAATAGCAGGCAAGATGACAACTTACCGACAGAGTAATAGCAGCAAGATTGCAACTTACCGACAGAGTATGCAGGCATATACAACTTACCGTTAGCAGCCATCATTACAATACCTCACCCCCAGAGATAATAGCAGGCAAGATTGACAACTTACCGACAGAGTAATAGCAGGCAAGATTAACTTACCGACAGAGTAATAGCAGGCAAGATTTACAACTTACCGACAGAGTAATAGCAGCAAGATTACAACTTACCGACAGAGTAATAGCAGGCAAGATTACAACTTACCGACAGAGTAATAGCAGGCAAGATTGCAACTTACCGACAGAGTAATAGCAGGCAAGATTACAACTTACCGACAGAGTAATAGCAGGCATTTCCCGACTGTTACCTTTTCCTAGTTTCCAATCAAATATTTTTATTGCTAGTTAAAATTGATCCCAAATATTTCAACTCATTAATCCTGTCAAATGACACGTTGCTCTAAGTTATGTTCTCCATCTATGCTCACACAGTATTCTTTTCAGCGTTTTACTTTATGTAATTATACTGAGCAGTCTTATACTTGGGAAACGAAATATCTTTTTGAATTTTTCTCCGTTCTGGAGAGTAATAAGAACACAGTGAAGGAAAGACAGAGAAGTAAAAGCGCGAGGAAGCGAGATGAAGAGAGGAGTGAGAGAGAAAATACCGTATTACGATTTACGGACGAAGCCGCGGTTACGACCCAAATAAAATACAAATGTGGTGGAATTTTTTTTTCTTTATTTCCGCTACGGAAATTAAAGTTTGTTACGTTACGTATTCTGGTGGCTTCGCTGCAAAGAACGAACAGTTTTATGGCTCTTAGGGGGGGAGGGGCTGTATAAACTAGGAATATTACAACCCTAGGGCGGAACGACAAGTCGCCCCTAGGAATTAGCGTGTTTGCAATTTGTTAAACAGCAACAAAGTAGAGCACTAGGAAATGTTTTCAAACACCTCTTTATATTATGAGAGCCAAGCTCTATTTGTACAACGAGGGGCCCACACGACTTGAATTATTTCAAGAGGTTTTTTATTTTATTGAGGAAAAATCTACAATTTAATATAATAATTGGGGAGCGAGGTGTGAAATAATGTTCCCTACACTCATCATGCGAGGTGTAAAGTAATGTTCCCTACACTCACTATGCGAGGTGTAAAATAATGTTCCCTACACTCATTATGTGAGGTGTGAAATAATGTTCCCTACACTCATCATGCGAGGTGTAAAATAATGTTCCCTACACTCACTATGCGAGGTGTAAAGTAATGTTCCCTACACTCACTATGCGAGGTGTAAAATAATGTTCCCTACACTCATTATGTGAGGTGTGAAATAATGTTCCCTACACTCATCATGCGAGGTGTGAAATAATGTTCCTTGCACTCACTATGCGAGGTGTGAAATAATGTTCCCTACGCTCATTATGCGAGGTGTGAAATAATGTTCCCTACACTCACTATGCGAGGTGTGGAATAATGTTCCCTACATTCATTATGCGATGTGTGAAATAATATTCTCTACACTCACTATGCTAGGTGTGAAACAATGTTACCTACACTCACTATGCGAGGTGTGAAATAATGTTACCTACACTTCCTATGCTAGGTGTGAAATAATGTTCCCTACACTCCATATGCTAGGTGTGAAATAATGTTCCCTACACTCATTATGCTAGGTGTGAAATAATGTTCCCCGCACTCATTATGTGAGGTGTGAAATAATATTCCCTACCCTCACTATGCGAGGTGTGAAATAATGTTCCCTACATCACTATGCGAGGTGTGAAATAATGTTCCCTACACTCACTATGCGAGGTGTGAAATAATGTTCCCTACACTCATTATGGGCACTTTATGAATCGACCTCTATAATTCCTCATCCCTAACACATTAGCGTCATATTTTCATATGCGTAAAACCCAAACTGATAGTGAGAAGCGGCGACTAAAAAAACCATACTTACAAACTAACTTAATTCTAGAAAATACACAGCTCCCAACTTCTGTTGATTCATAACTGTGAAAGGAGAACCCAATCGGGAATTGAACCGGCGATTCTTAGATCAGTGGGAGACGCTACTGACTATGGATACAATAATTTATTTGTCTTGTATGTTCTTGTATTTCAGCCTCCATTCCAATTGAAAGGCAAGAAATAAGAATGATTGATGCTTTCACAAATGTATTATATTTATGTATATTAATAGGCAATATATTAATCTAATGATATAAACACTAATTAGCCTTGTAGCGAGATTCGATCGAGGCCCCATCGAATATTTTTCTCGCCACAATAGTTCAGTTCATCTTAGTATGCAGGAGCTGTAAAAAAAAAATCACTTATGAACGCACTTGGTCATATGAGAAAAGTACTAGTTTTTATGACGTAATGATCATCGACTTGTAACATAAATAACAATAAATGTAACCTGAATAAGAAGAGTGTCCAAACTTATTACTGGTTTATGCACCGGGCCAATCTGATGATTGAGTTATAAAACTATTAAATCGTTAATATTGATACATCAGCTTATACTTGAAGCAATAAAAAATTTAAATGGTGGTCTTGAATGGCCGGTATAAATTGTGATTGAGCGTGATGCGTTAAAATGATATTTTTAATGGCTTTGATATTATTTAATAATCTTGTCAAGATGATCATAATGATTAGCCTAATGTTAATCATAGTTCGTAACAGGCCTCATGGTATAGTAGTAGCCAGAGCACTTGGCTGCTTACCTAAAGGTCCCGGGTTAGATTCCCGGCTGGTACAGGGGGATTTTTCTTTAAAGGAATAATTCCCATTTTCACCCGGGTTTAGTTAATTGCTAATTAGGGCTAAGTTAGGTTAAGATCTTCATTGGTTCCTCCCTGTCATACTCTCTATCACCATCACCTCATCTCATAGGGACATGGAAAGAGCCTCCACGGAAAGATGTACGATTAGTACATTCTAACAGTACATTAGTACTGAATAGTCTTTCCGCAAACTGAACTACAGCTTGATGTAGTCCAGACACGCCATTATTATTATTATCATTATTATTATAATCATTATTATCATTATTATCATCATTATTTATAATCATCATTATCATTATTATTATTATTATCATTATTATTATTATTATTATTATTATTTATTAGCTGCCAAGAAATCCTCGAATGGCTAAATATTATTAAGGCTATTAAAGATTTGGGGATTCAATATTTTTTTTATTTTCAATATCAAATTTTGAGTTGGCATTAGTTTTAGAGCTCTAATACTGCTTATCGGTGATTTATCCCCAACATAGAGGGCAGGCTTAGCAACCTGACCCCACACACTTAATATACTCCCAGGGTGGCAACACAACTTTTAGGCTACTGTAAATTCCCCGACCTAGCCTTTTTTTTACAGTTTTGGAGAGTGGCCATTATTTGTTTGTTTCCTAAATTGATCACATATTTTGTAAAAAAATCCTAACGTCTACTAAAAATCAACATTATTATACATTATTTAACAAATATTTAATGTTTATTTGTGTCCCTGTGTGAATGTGCTATAAAACAAACCCTGTGCAACCAACTCAAGTAAGCAGAATGCTACATCTACAGTCTTGACTTCGATACACTCCCTAGACAAGTTCATTGTGTTATTACACTCCCTAGACCAGTTCATTGTGTTATTACACTCTCTAGACCAGTTCATTGTGTTATTACACTCCCTAGATCAGTTCATTGTGTTATTACACTCCCTAGATCAGTCCATTGTGTTGTTCATTGTGTTATTACACTCTCTAGACCAGTTCATTGTGTTATTACACTCCCTAGATCAGTTCATTGTGTTATTACACTCCCTAGACCAGTTCATTGTGTTATTACACTCCCTAGAACAGTTCATTGTGTTATTACACTCCCTAGATCAGTCCATTGTGTTATTACACTCCCTAGACCAGTTCATTGTGTTATTACACTCCCTAGACCAGTTCATTGTGTTATTACACTCCCTAGAACAGTTCATTGTGTTATTACACTCCCTAGATTAGTCCATTGTGTTATTACACTCCCTAGAACAGTTCATTGTGTTATTACACTCCCTAGATTAGTCCATTGTGTTATTACACTCCCTAGACCAGTTCATTGTGTTATTACACTCCCTAGATCAGTCCATTGTGTGCATCGATAGACAAAATATCTCACCTTTGTTTAAATGTTTAGCTGTAGAATTAGTCAAGTATTTACATTCCTGTACTTTTCCTTATTTTTAATTAAATTCCCCGACATAAAAAATGTTCTGACTTTTCTAGGGTTTTTTCTGTCTGTAGCGACCATGAAAATCTACCGGATGCATTAATGTCATAGTGGATTATAACAAAACAAATATTAGCATTCAGTTACTATTTCTATTTTTTACAGTAACTTAAAAAGTGATGTCTTATATTTACTATGTTTTATAAGATCTGAATTCGTAAAAAAAAATATAGTAGTTTCAATCTATATCTAATTATAATAAAATATGTCTTGCTTTAAAATTTTAATATACGTTTAAAAATTCATACATGTGTAGATGACATAGTATTCATAATGTGATACGCCCATTTTTCGCTAAATGAAATAAAGAGAAAACGAATGAACCTATTTTGACAAAGGAACACTCTTTCTAAAAGATTAGGGATCTAGGATGTTGATAAAAACATCCTATTTTACTGTCGAATCACCTACCATCTTTTCCTTCTGTGTGGGCAGTGGTTCATCTGTACAACCATTGTTTGTTTACATCTCCATGGAAACCATGATTTGTTTATGATTGTGTATCGGTAGATAAAATATTTCTCTTTGGTTTATATATAATAACACATAATAACACATAATAACACAAGCTGGTAGAGGGGTAGTTTTAAGGCTTTCATCGGGTTGTGAAGGGTAAATATAAGTTTTGATTAAAATTAAACACCGAAAGCTCAAAATGAATGTAAAGTTGACAGCCTTTGTGGACTAGAAAGTCGAGTGAAGCCTCAGACAATAGAACTTTTACCAATAACAAGTTCTGGAAACATTTTAATACGATGATCTGCAGTCATCGCAGCAAAAATCCACTAGTATAATTATAAACACATAGTGTTATAATAAATCGTTTAATTTCCCAAGGCGGTATGATACAACTTTTTAAGCAAGCGCAACATAAACTAAATATATTAAATTAATTTTTAAAAATAAAATTATGCCTCTTTCCCTGAGGAGCATTTCATCACCAATAAAAAATTTAACACACACAAGCGGATAATTTATCTCGGCCGGTAACTTGATTACATGACATTATGGTCATAAAATTGTTCATGTTTTTTATTTGTCCGTGGAGGAAGAATGTAGATTACACATTTTAACGCCCTTAAGTATCAAACGAGCAGTGTTGGAGGTATTTATTCCATGTCCAGGGTAATGAGCAGTTACCCTCTCGGTTTGCGGTATTGTTATTATCCGAGGGCGCTGTGGCAATACGGGGGTTCCACACACTGCAGCCAACTGTTCACTGGGGAAAATAAAACATCTCAAGTTTAGTGGAAACAGTTGGAGAGGAAATCTCTTAGAATATCTAGGGAATTAAATTTAGAATAGGAAACTTTGTGTTTCTACCATTTAAGTTGGTATGTTAGTCACCACTAGTAAATGTGGTATGCAAGCTACAATGAAAGGTGGTATACAAGTCACCACGAGTTAAGGTGGTGTGTAAGGTGCCATGAGTTAAGGTGGTGTGTAAGCCACCAAGAGTATAGGTGGTATGTAAGCCACCACGAATTAAGGAGGTAGGCTACACATTTTTTGTTTCGCTTTAAAAAGCCGTAACTTACGGCTATCACGCTATCCGTGACAAATATTCAAATAATGCAGTAAAGCACCATTTTAATAAAACGACCTTTTAGAAAACACATATAAGCTAGCGGTCGACCTTCATAACAATTTAATAAATTATTAAAATGTTATTGTGTATATCTTTATAATATCTATCAAAAGTAACAGCTGCAGATCACATGACTTGACGTATGAATACGTGAAAGTAGATCTGGTAGCTTTTATAGTTGTAAGTCTGGCTCTTTCCAATCAAAATTTGACTGTAATTATCATCCACCAACGATTAAATATAGCTCATTTACGGGACCATTTATTTCATACTTAGACCTCGGTCTAGAACTTTTTATATTTTTTAAACAAACCCTAAGTGAACTCATGAAATAGTTTAGCGTCTGACTGTACGCCATTGTTTTATTCATCGGCCGCCAGGGGCGCAGTATTAACATCAGATATGGAGGTGTGACTTACAGCCTTCTCCATTTTATAAGCAGGTAGCCAGGCTTGCTCTAAGCTAGAATTAGCTATTGTTACAGGTTTGTTAAGCCCGAGGTCAATATTAGCATTACTCTTCGTTTCTAGGTCATACATTTTCTCGGATAGCTTAAATCGTTAATATCTAGAACTAAACTTGCTTACAAATGGAGTTCTCTAGTTCAATAACAGGAACTTGTTAGATCTGTTGTGAACACAGTTGAGCGTCGATTAACCGGACGTGGATTATCCGTAACCGTCAATCACCCGAATGTAAACCTGTGGGAGGAAAATAACTCCTCGGTGTTTTAGGTCATTTCCGCGTTAGACAACAGTAAGACTGCTACCTTGCTTTGTTCTGTTATGGTGTAGTTATAAATAGGACATAGTGTAATCAGTCAAGTAAGACTGCTACCTTGCTTGGTTCCACTATGGTGTAGTTTATAGATAGGCCATAGTGTAATCAGTCAAGGTAAGACTACTACCTTTCAGGCTAAACGAAGTGTAAGTATATAGTAGGCCTACATAACTTACTGTATATCAACAAACTACTAATTTCCGTCAACTTTGGTGATCTTAGGGTAAAGTGCTAGCCTCAGGACCCGATGCTTGTGGGTTCAAACCCAGCCGGGTGTACAGATTTTTCTTGAACGATAAAAATCAGTAGCACAACTTCCTTCGGTCCGATGTCAATTGTGGCGTGTAAAATGAACCCTGGAAGTTCCTTTACCGGTGAGCTTTATAGGCTCTTTCGATCTCGCTCATAGAAATTCTAGTGGGCTCATATAATCGGTTCAGAAAGTACAAATTAAATACCTCACATTGATAAATGTATTTCTCCGCTATTACCAGATCAAATTATTGCTTATAGTGTAGTTATGGATTCCTTAAGTCCCAGTTCTATTACGAAGTCTAATCTTCATAAAATAATTTATTTTCCATTCATGGTTTGTATCCGGTCCATATGTTCGACTATCCAAACGACACTTGATCCTAATTAGTTCGTTTAATCGACTCCCTATCGTATTTAGTTACAAACACAAACTACAAACCTATCGAATAAAGCCATACAAGGTCTAGCTAGAATATTTAAATGTCACACACACTTTTTATTTAACGAGTTATTTATTTCACGACAGTAGACGCAGCTGTCTGCTTGTCTCTCACTATGTATGCGCATGCGTTCGGATCGTACCGGTTGGTTTTGAAATTTGATTGGTTCTCCCACGCGGATTTTTAAGGGGAAGCGCGGACAGAGCCGATATTGTCGCTAGCAGTGATGTCTTGTGATTGGTTTAGAGCTCGTCCGTCACGTGAGCACATTTCAGTTCTGCTCTTGTTTTTTTTTCGGCGGACGTGTTAATACGCAGTATTTCACGGCCACAGGCCGGGGCAGACAATTAGAGAGCTAACGTAGTGACTGACCAAATTAACAGTTAGGAAGAGATCTGTATCGAAAACAGTCCAAAACCGTAAAAACAAAACCTGAGGAATTATTTAAAAAAAAACAACACCACCAACTGCGCACAGATAATAACTAGTCTAGATAATTACAAAGTAAACAATAATAAAATATAGATTCATGCATGGCAAACTGCGGGAAATAGTAGAATAATAATAATAATAATAATAATAATAATAATAATAATAATAATAATAATAATAAATAAATAATAATAATAAGAAAGGAATTTCTCTACACGGCAAGCCTGCGGCACGCAAACACACATTTGACCAATTAGAGATTCATTCGGTTTAATGTTTTGTTTTGCAAATTTGCTTCTACCTGTTCAAATTCAGCGTTTAGAAATAACCCTGTGTCTAAATACACGTCAAAAAAAAAAAAAAGGGAGTTTTATCCTAGAGAAATACCCCTCTATAGAAAAATACGTTTTATTAAAATTTAGGCCTACACATTTTCGCTCTATAAGTTTAGGAAAGAACATCGTCGAGATGTTTATCTGGCGGGGATGAGAGGTATAGCGAGATTTGATCCGTCATTTTTACAGTTTTTATAAGAAAAAAATATATTATTTTGTTATAAATAATTAAAATAGTCCTTCATAGATCCGTTTGGTTTAGTTTTACACACATGTTGATATAAACAGTTGTTGAATATTTGTCATAGACACAGTAAACTTTGACCCGGACTTTTTATATCCATTTAAAAAGTTCCTCATCTAATGTTGATATGTTCATACTGGATATTCAACACATGTTGATATCACCAAGTGTAGAAAATCTAACTCTTATGTTTGTACTGGAGCAATATTAGATTTATTTTGACAAAAAAAAGTTTTGCTGGGTAAAAATACCGCCCTTAGCTCCGTTTTCTTTCAGGCCACCTTAAAATAATTTTGGTTCACTAGAGGGGGTGGAGAGAAGGGGCTATCCCTTAGTTAATACTCTTTATCCCGGTCCGGGGGTCGAACTAAGTCCTCACTCTCACAACATAGACTATACTGCCAATAACGGGAGATCGGGGTGAAATCCAGTCGGGTGCACTGAGGGTGGTTTTTCCTTTAAAATATTTTCCCCTCTCCCTTCACGCAAATGCGGATATATTTAATATAATTCAGACTTCCTCATACCTAGCTCATTAGTGTAATTACGACATAGGAGTATAACCCGAACGGTTAGGAAAATGCGGTGAAATAAATAAATAAAACGTATATAAAATCCTAAAACAATTTTCATAAATTCATACGTCAAGTAATGTAATTATAGTTGTAGCTTGTAATAGTTACTATCGGATAACTATAAAATAACAGTAATAATATAGTAAAATGTTATCAATGTTGACCGCAGTAAAACATGTTTGTAACTTATTTTACAAAAGGCTCTTCTCCAATGTTCTCTATAGGAGGTAAATTCTTGACATAGCAGACAACATCTTACACACTAGAGTAACACACACTCATAGAGAGAGAGAGAGAAGAGAGAGAGAGAGAGAGAGAAATAAAATAAAACACGCACGAAAAAAATATGTTACTTTAATTAAAACTGCAAACGAAACAACTTTTAAACAGAAAAAAAAAAACAAGTTCCTCCCATGAAGGTCTTTTCTTTTCCATGAGTGCGTTGTAGTTATGTATTCCATCATTTTGTCGGGGTTTGAAGTGCCTCCCCCCCTTCCCCCCTCCCCGCGTGTGTGTTGGAGTAATATGTGGCCAACAGCCAGGGACCTTAATGCTTTCCGGTCATGCTCTCGGCACATGCGCGCTCGGCATATCCTGTGGCCCGCCAATCGGAGAGCATCAAAGCATTACGAGAATTAGAATGGTAATAGACAGACTGGTAATGTATCAAGTACTGGCCTGGTAATAGCACAGACTGGTAATGTATCAAGTACCGGCCTGGTAATAGCACAGACTGGTAATGTATCAAGTACCGGCCTGTTAATAGCACAAACTGGTAATGTATCAAGTACTGGCCTCGTAATAGCACAGACTGGTAATGTATCAAGTACTGGCCTGGTAATAGCACAGACTGGTAATGTATCAAGTACTGGCCTGGTAATAGTACAGACTGGTAATGTATCAAGTACCGACCTGGTAATAGCACAGACTGATAATGTATCAAGTACCGGCCTGGTAATAGCACAGACTGGTAATGTATCAAGTACCGGCCTGGTAATAGCACAGACTGGTAATGTATCAAGTACCGGCCTGGTAATAGCACAGACTGGTAATGTATCAAGTACCGGTCTGGTAATAGCACAGACTGGTAATGTATCAAGTACCGGCCTGTTAATAACACAAACTGGTAATGTATCAAGTACTGGCCTGGTAATAGCACAGACTGGTAATGTATCAAGTACCGGCCTGTTAATAGCACAAACTGGTAATGTATCAAGTACTGGCCTGGTAATAGCACAGACTGGTAATGTATCAAGTACTGGCCTGTTAATAGCACAAACTGGTAATGTATCAAGTACTGGCCTGGTAATAGCACAAACTGGTAATGTATCAAGTACTGGCCTCGTAATAGCACAGACTGGTAATGTATCAAGTACTGGCCTGGTAATAGCACAAACTGGTAATGTATCAAGTACTGGCCTCGTAATAGCACAGACTGGTAATGTATCAAGTACTGGCCTCGTAATAGCACAAACTGGTAATGTATCAAGTACTGGCCTGGTAATAGCACAAACTGGTAATGTATCAAGTACTGGCCTCGTAATAGCACAAACTGGTAATGTATCAAGTACTGGCCTGGTAATAGCACAGACTGGTAATGTATCAAGTACTGGCCTCGTAATAGCACAGACTGGTAATGTATCAAGTACTGGCCTGGTAATAGCACAAACTGGTAATGTATCAAGTACTGGCCTCGTAATAGCACAGACTGGTAATGTATCAAGTACTGGCCTGGTAATAGTAGTAATAATACAAGTACGATGAAAGGAGACTATTACCCTGACAAAAAGATGGTGCGCCCGGAACGTACGGAACATAGACAAATAATGAGCACAGGAATAATAGCCAAGTTCGGTGGCCGCATGGTCTAAGGCGCTATTATCGCAGTAGACTAGACTGCCGATCGATGTTTGGATCTTGGTCGGGTGTACGGAGGTTTCTTCAAAATGGTTTTCCTTTCTCCCTCCACGGAAATGCGAACACACTTCCTACAAATATAGCCTTCTTCATCCCTAAAACCATTAGGACAATTAGTCCATAAGTGTATAAACCGAATGGGTAGTAATACGCGGTGCTAAATATATATATAAGAAAAAGACCAAAAAGGAGGTCAAGAAAGAGATGGGAGAAGAAGAATGGTGGAAGGAGAGAGAGAGAGATGGAGGCATTTTACTAAACATCGAGAAAACCATATCCCAACAACTATAAAAAGTTACTGGATCTACTTTCACGTATTCATACGTCAAGTCATGTTATCTGCAACGGTTCCTTTTGATATTCAATATTTTATCAATTTCTATAAAAAAATAGTTTTTTAAGCACTACGTCTTACTAACCGTTCGGTTAATACGCACGTTTACTAATCACTCTAATGTGTTAGGAATGCGGAAGGTTGATTTTAGATTAAGTGTACCCAAATTTGCGTGGAAAGAGAGAGAAATAGATAGTGGAAAACCATTTTGGGTGAACCCCTCTCAGTACATCCAACCGAGATTCGAACCTCGATCTCCCAGTTAACAGCAGTTTAGTATACTACGAGAGTGACGCCTTAGACCATGCGGCCACCAAGACGGGTCCATTGTTTGATTACCGTATTTATACTGTTTAAAGTACCAAGGTCTATTTCAAGCAAAAGTTTTAGTTGTGTGAACATAAGACTATCGTAATTACTCGTCCAACTTTAATGTGCGAGAGAAAGAAATGGAAGTAAAGCCAGTATTTTGGGACAAAATAAATCAAATATGGCTCAAGTAGATACGTTTAGTTTAGTTTTTATAAACATATTATTGGACACAGTTGTTGAATATCTGACACGAGGATAGTGGGTGGCTTTTGAACGGAAACTTTATTATTATTACTACCTGTTTGAGTTATACACACTTACGCTAATGTGTAATGGTAGGGTGATTGTGAGATGAAATGGAGGACCTACAGTTTAACGTGGGATCCGAACCACGGTGGAGGCCTGGCATTCCTCACATTCACAAGTTGTGATTAATACACGTCTTGTCAGAGGTGAAGGAAGGGTTTGGCAATCAGATAAATCTGTGCCGGGACCGAGGATTGAACCCCGGACCTCCAGCACAAAAGTCCGACACCTTACCCCCTAGACCACCAGGTCACCGATAAAGGAAACTGTAAATGAAAAGAAAAAGTTATTTTCAAACGCCGCTATGTCGATAACAAATGTTCAAGAACTGCTTAAGATTACTATCCGCGGAAAATTTAACTAAACATATATCTACTTCAGCCATGCTATATTTATTTTGGAACAAAAAAATTAATAAAACATTTTTTTTTGTAACGAAGGTATAAAAATACGAAACTTAGCTCGGATTACTTTCCTTTCCACCTGAAAAAAAAAAGCCTCTTCCGAATAATCCATCACAAATAAAACAAACTGAAATAATACTAGACCTGACATTAAAATACGTACACTTTTGAGCTTGCCAACGTCAAACTAAAAAACAAAAAAAAAAGAAGCCAGGAGTATTAAAAATAGACTTGCTAACATGTGACTTGATGAGTTGTTACCCTACGTACGTCCGCACGCCATTAATGGACATAATGTTGTAGACCAAGGTACACATACACACATGGACTCAACGCATACATTTCTTATATACGTACCTCCCCTTGAGGGGGGAAGGGGGGCTATTATATTCCCTGCCATTAGAGGGGTGAAATGTGGGGGAAAGGGGGACCAACATGACATCCACCAATCAGCAATCACCACAACTTCAAAATGACACGCAATCAAACCGACAAAAAAAAAAACTACAGCTAAGAAAGAAGAAAAAATAAAAGTAATAATAGTAGTGTTTAAAAAAGAGATGGCAAAAAGACAACATTAAGATTTTGTAAAACAAATATATATTTTTTACTGCATATATTTTTTTTTGTGGGTGTTTAGTCTAAATGTGTTGTTTGTAAATAGCTCATTCATGATGTACAAAGTACTTTGTAGTTATTATGTTGTAATTTTTGTCACAGTCGTTACCTAAGTTCACACATTAGGCCTAGTTACAAAAAAAAATATTGTTTTTGTCACTTAGTCCCTGATGGTTTTAAGGGGGGGGAGGGTTGTAGGGGGGTAAAGTGAACATGCAAATTTGATTCGCTGTCATTAGAATAACATTAAGTTATTGTTGTCCCCCAACTGATATGTATCAATGTCGTACAACTAAAACGTGTTTTGTCATTCTCATGTTTTTACAAAAATAGTTGTATGAGCGTTATGTTGATAAGTAGAGGAACTATTCCCGTGACTTGTTGAAGCTAATCTAGATAGGATGTATAATAAACTAAGTACATTCATTCAACGTTAGTTGACTGGGATTACATGTTATAGTCAAACCTGGTGATTCTATCTACCGAGCTAGCAATGTCCGGGTTCGATTCCCAACACTGCCCAATAAAATATGGGGGATGATGATTTGTACTGTAAATAACCTCTTCACTTGTTTAAACACACACACACACACATACACAACATTTAAAACCTGAAACAATTCCTTTCAACAGTGAGTCCCTATTTTTAAAAATATTCTTCTAAGGAAAGCTTTTTTTTTTCCCCCGAAGATGTGTCATTTAAATTTAAAAAATATTCAATAGGAGATAATTTTTTAGTTTGGGATTATAATTAGGATTATTCTACCTGGAATTAATTGAATTTCTAACTTAAATTTCTAAAAATCCAATGGCTACAACAGTACGAGAACTGTCATTGAAATTAAATGGACGCATGGTGTGGTCATGATGGTATCCTTTTAAAATGTTAAATAAATTATATAAAAATAGGCCTACGTACGATTAAACTAAAATATCTCAGTGAAAGTTTATTATAATTGTATATATTATATTACACCCCATTCGTGAATTTGCCCAATTCATGGAGCGTAAAAACTTCTGTTCATTCTATGAACTGTCCTTTCCTGACTATTTCATAAACTGTCCTTTCCTGACTATTTCATAAACTGTCCTTTCCTGACTATTTCATAAACTGTCCTTTCCTGACTATTTCATAAACTGGGCTTTCCTGACTATTTCATAAACTGGGCTTTAATGACTATTTCATAAACTGGGCTTTTATGACTATTTCATAAACTGGGCTTTCCTGACTATTTCAAAAAACTGGGCTTTCCTGACTATTTCATAAACTGGGCTTTCCTGACTATTTCATAAACTGGGCTTTCATGACTATTTCATAAACTGGGCTTTCCTGACTATTTCAAAAACTGGGCTTTCATGACTATTTCATAAACTGGGCTTTCCTGACTATTTCATAAACTGGGCTTTCCTGACTATTTCATAAACTGGGTTTTCATGACTATTTCATAAACTGGGCTTTCCTGACTATTTCATAATCTGGGCTTTCCTGACTATTTCATAAACTGGGCTTTCCTGACTATTTCATAATCTGGGCTTTCCTGACTATTTCATAAACTGGGCTTTCCTGACTATTTCATAAACTGGGCTTTCCTGACTATTTCATAAACTGGGCTTTCATGAGTATTTCATAAACTGGGCTTTCCTGACTATTTCATAAACTGGGCTTTCATGACTATTTCATAAACTGGGCTTTCCTGACTATTTCATAATCTGGGCTTTCATGAGTATTTCATAAACTGGGCTTTCCTGACTATTTCATAAACTGGGCTTTCCTGACTATTTCATAAACTGGGCTTTCATGAGTATTTCATAAACTGGGCTTTCCTGACTATTTCATAAACTGGGCTTTCATGAGTATTTCATAAACTGGGCTTTCCTGACTATTTCATAAACTGGGCTTTCATGACTATTTCATAAACTGGGCTTTCCTGACTATTTCATAATCTGGTCTTTCATGAGTATTTCATAAACTGGGCTTTCCTGACTATTTCATAAGCTGGGCGGCTTTCCTGACTATTTCATAAACTGGGCTTTCCTGACTATTTCATAAACTGGGCTTTCCTGACTATTTCATAAACTGGGCTTTCCTGACTATTTCATAAACTGGGCTTTCATGAGTATTTCATAAACTGGGCTTTCATGACTATTTCATAAACTGGGCTTTCCTGACTATTTCATAAACTGTGCTTCTCCAACCACCAGTTTGAGTTAAGCTTATAGTAGCTAGTACAATAAGTTACACTTCATGAAATGGGCATGAGTTAATGGAATCTGTACCCGTTTCATGAATTGGGAAGTTTCCCTATTGAGATGTAACATGGGCCTACACATCAAACACCCCCAGTAAGGTGACCATTTGAAAGACCCGGGTTGAATCCCAGCCGAGTACGCCACAGGCTAGTTTTTAAATATAAACTACATTTCACATTATGTTGACGAAAAATATATACACCCCATTTTTTTATATGAATGGACATATCTGACAGCCAGAAAAAGTTGATAGACCTACCAACATATATTCATACGTCACATTTTATAGATATTACCGATACTTATCAAATAACACCAATAATTAATAGGCCTATAGTAAAATGTTATCAATGTTGACCTGTGTTTGTGGTTTCCAAAAGGAACTCTAAGTGTCGCTATAGTTGGTGTTGCTGGAGTGTATTGAGTGGGTCAAGACCCTACCCCCCCCCTCCCTGTCCCCTTTCCCGATGAAAACAGCAGCCAAACTATTTTTCTATCATAAAAACATGGTCTTATGTACAAAGTACTCAACTAATAATTTTATAAACTACTAAAGTGAAAAAGAAAAAAAGAATCAAATAACAAGACTGGTGATGTGGTTCCCAGTTTTCGGCCGAGTCCCCTATATTTATGCGCAGACATAGCATTAAAGTATTTTATAAGGAAGTCGCTTCAGTATTTTCATAAAGATCTACTCTTCCGATAAGGACGGGATGTCTTACAGCGCTCATCAAAATTACAACAGCTACCGATATTTATATTTTCCTCGCAGGATTCTCAGATTATATTATTTTTGAAACTTTCCAGACCAAAAAATAATAACCTTTACTTTACCGCTTTAAGTAGGAATAGCAACTAAAAAATAATAATAATGAAACAATAACTTAGAAGTAGGCGAAAGAAAGGCAGCAATTTTTTTAAAAGTATAAAAAAAACGCCAGCAGGAAAGGCCTGCAAAGAAATCCAAGATGGTTGGTGATGACGTACAGATTTTACGTGTTGATAAAGGAAGAAGATTCTTTTGTTATGTGTTGGGTTTTTTTGTTTCGGTGTTGAAAATAATTTGAATATTACAGAGGTGAGCGAATATGAAGTATGGGTTTATGTAAAGGTGAATTACTAATGTGGTGCGGATCACATGTCTGGTCTGGGAGATGTGTGGAGATAACGTCTGTAGGTTACAACGCAGATGTAAAGGTACTAGTTCAACACCCGCCTAGGTAACACTTGGTTCATTTTCAGATAGGACTAGTCCTAAGGTAGGACCTGTATAGTCTAGATATAGGCGGGACTGGAAGGAGTTACTTAAGTTAGGTCTTTTAGTCACTTTATTGAAAGTGAATCGAGGCATAAAGGAGGAAAATTGATAATTCATGTGAAGAAACTGAAAGGAACAGATTAGAAACGTGAAGATACAGAAGAATGTCGCAAATATCGTGGATAGAGGTGGTATCAAATACAGAAGTGATAAGAGAAGCAAATGAAGAAAAGGAAACTTTGGAAAGATGTACAGCAAAGAAGAGTTAACAAGGTAGCGCATCTGAGATATGACAGTTTGATGAAGAGAAGATGTGAGGGGGAGACCAAGACTGGAATACAAAACTCAGATAGCTGACGATGTTGACAGAAGAAGGTACAAAGAATGGAATACAAGACTCAGATAGCTGACGATGTTGGCAGAAGAAGATACAAAGAATGGAATACAAGACTCAGATAGCTGACGATGTTGGCAGAAGAAGATACAAAGAATGGAATACAAGACTCAGATAGCTGACGATGTTGGCAGAAGAAGGTACAAAGAATAGAATACAAGACTCAGATAGCTGACGATGTTGGCAGAAGAAGATACAAAGAATGGAATACAAGACTCAGATAGCTGACGATGTTGGCAGAAGAAGGTACAAAGAATAGAATACAAGACTCAGATAGCTGACAATGTTGGCAGAAGAAGGTACAAAGAATGGAATACAAGACTCAGATAGCTGACGATGTTGGCAGAAGAAGGTACCAAGACTGGAATACAAGACTCAGATAGCTGACAATGTTGGAAGAAGAAGGTACAAAGAATGGAATACAAGACTCAGATAGCTGACGATGTTGGCAGAAGAAGGTACAAAGAATGGAATACAAGACTCAGATAGCTGACAATGTTGGCAGAAGAAGGTACAAAGAATGGAATACAAGACTCAGATAGCTGACGATGTTGGCAGAAGAAGGTACAAAGAATAGAATACAAGACTCAGATAGCTGACGATGTTGGCAGAAGAAGGTACAAAGAATAGAATACAAGACTCAGATAGCTGACAATGTTGGCAGAAGAAGGTACAAAGAATGGAATACAAGACTCAGATAGCTGACGATGTTGGCAGAAGAAGGTACAAAGAATGGAATACAAGACTCAGATAGCTGACAATGTTGGCAGAAGAAGGTACAAAGAATGGAATACAAGACTCAGATAGCTGACGATGTTGACAGAAGAAGGTACAAAGATGTAAACAATTTGGCCAGGATGGACAATAGTGGAGGCTACAGCGAACCAATGGGAAGAGTGATGATCCAAAGAATGAATGACATTCACTCTATTCCTATTTTCTATGCATGTTTAGCGTCTTACTAACCGTCCGGATTAATTTTATAAAGAGGTAGGGATGAGGAAGATAGAATTTATAAGAAGTATAGCCTCATTTGCGTAGAGAGAAAGAGAAAATGGGAAACCATTTGGGGAGGAGAAAAACAGCTTCCATCTACCAGGCTTTTATTTAAATCCCGACCTCTCCAGGTCATAGGAAACTAGACAATACAATACAACTTTGACGCCTTATTTCACTTGACCACGGAGACTGGACTATTTTCTTAGGAGTGGAGGGCAACTGGTATGTGAGTGAATTGTATCCACTTGGAACGGTCTTGTTTACGTACTGATTATACTTTCCCTCTTCCGCCAACGAGAGCAAACACTCACAATACAGTATTGACTTGCATTTTAAAATTATATTTTACTTTTGTTTCCTAATCCTAGAAAGACATTTACAGCCACGGACCTAATTAATCTACACCCTGGACGGAAGATTCCAACAGACCATTTCCGTGAATAAACAAAATAATCAGAATTTTAGACGTTTCTACATAAAACTATTTCAAGATCAACAAAAATAATTTGTCACAATGTAAGACGATTTTTAGAATTATTTATAAGAGTTTATGGTTTGTGTTTCAATGTTATATCTTGCCTAATAAAATGTAGGCCTATCTACATTCACAAGATACATCCTATCTTGACTTGCCATGACGTCACAGGTAGGCAGGAAGGGGACGAGAGATAAGGCAAAGTGTTTTTGCAGTTTTCATAGCAAACTTTTTTTTCAGGCAAAATAAATCAAATATTTCTTCAGTAGAAACATTTAGTTTTATTTTCTCCACGTGTTGATATCAACATTTGTTAAATATCGTCATGAGCATAGCAGCACTATATATGATAAACGTTTTAAATTGTCATTAAATTCCAGGATATGCCTAACAGAATTATATTCAACAACTGTTGATATCACCAAGTGGATAAAATTATAACTAAATGTTTCTACTGTAGAAATATTTTATTTATTTTGGTAAAAAAAAACTTTCGCCATAAAAAACATTAAAAACATTTACCTTAACTCACGATGCCAGCCATCCCCCTTAAGAACTAATCTCACTTGTTAACTAACACTTAACTTGGGCAGAAAATACACCACATAGTGGTGAGCGCTTCTGTTTTCTACTTTTAAAAGAAACATTGGAATTAGGACCAGTGTAACTACTTTCACCATTTTTTTTAATGCAACCAAATTTAAGAACTATTTGATTAGAAACTTTAAAAAAATGCATCAAATAGATTCCAAACTTTCTGTCATCAAATTAAGAATTCAAAAAACTGCGCTTCGATAAGTTTTCTGGTTCCAGCGTGGTCTTGTACGTAATATGCCACCGGTTAATCCAGTTCCCGGTCAACCGGCCGTGAGCCTGGCTCTTGAGAGAGATGTATTTCTACTTGTTTAATGTCCGAATACAAGGAAGACCCCGACATTCCTCAGCCATGATTCTGTCGCGGGTTTGATGACTGTCAGCTGTTAGTTACCACCCCTCCCACTGTCCTTCAAGACGCCAAGTTGGAACAAGGAGACCGCCGAGGGGGGGAGGGGGGCCTTGTCGGAATGTCAATTAGACCCGACAGTTATTATTCTCCGCGCCACGACACCGCGAAACTAGACAGGCGCCATTTGACACTTGAGCTGATTTAAATCCTGGTAAACCCACGTCGGTCTAAACTTCAAGATATCACTTGTCTGTGTCAGGGGAGATCGGGGTTCAAATCCCGGTCGGTTGTACCGAGGGTATTATTTTACTTAAATTGTTTTCCATTTTCTCTCAGCTTTTAAATTCGAATGCATTTCTTATAAAATTATACCTTTCTCACTCCTACTATATTACACCGAGTGGGTAGTAAGAGCTTTTAGTGAACTACGAGTCAGTGATGTAGAACTGTCTGCTCAGAGTCAGACACATGAATATTGGTGTTATCTATTTCTTTACATCCTGAATCCTCGTCTCGAACTGGTGTCGTTTGACTCCGTGTAAACAGTGTATGTACACTAGGGCTACAAAGTATGTAACATGCTTCATGTAACAGTGTATATACACTAGATATACACAGTATCTTGGTCACACAGAAACTGTTTCCCATGGATAATGTTGGCTCACAAGAGGATAGTGAAGGCTACTGGCAGTATTTAATTGATATTAATTTGTACTGTTAGAAAGGAAAATTATTAAATAGCATGACTCAGGAGTATTTATACTTCCTTTCATTTGATGGTCTCCTTGTTCATTCCTTGGTTTGTTCTAAAATACCAGTTTCAAAATAACGAGATAATTACGTCAGGCTTATAAGCACGGTTAGTGTGTCTGACTCTGACCCGGGAGCTAGGTCAGGGTTAAATACTGGCCACATGCATTGAGAGCTACTGACAAGGTTTGGTAGCACGGTTAGTGTACCTGAGACTGACCCAGGAGCTAGGTCAGGGTTAAATACTGGCCACATTCATTGAGAGCTACTGACAAGGTTTGGTAGCACGGTTAGTGTACCTATCCATAAAGTGAAATTCATCCACTCTGCTTGTAAATACATTTTGTCACATTTCCTTAAAATGTGTTATACTTGTCCTGTTCCCGTAGATTATTTGAGACCACAGGTCGTGTGGGTACGAGGTATGAATTTAAGGCTCGTCTAGTCTGATTTTGCTGGTGACGGGAGTTTGTTCTTCGAATCCCAGCTGTGTGTGTATATAAAGTTTTTTTTACCTATACTGCTTCACACTTTTTCTCCACACAAAGGGGGGTACTTTTCCTGCGAATCCTAATCCTCTACTCTAACCTAGTGTTGTGATTAAATGTGGGTAGTAGCTAGGACGGGTAGTAAGGCACGTCTCAAGTGCTTGTTAGTTCCGTGGTTGTCATACAATCCTGAGAACATGCCCTCACCCCCTCCAACATCCCCCCTCCAGCACATGACATGCTTCGACCCATTAATGAAACAGTTACAACGAATTCCCTTCTCTCAGAGGACAGAAATAGAACCGAGGGGTCATCGATCATACTCCGCTAGGGCTAAACATTCTTGGCGAGGTGTTCTGTTGTTGTTACCCTGCGACTGTCCTGTCACTGCTCTACAGTCTATATCAGTGTATTGTCTGTGATTATCACCCTGCGACTGTCCTATCACTGCTCTACAGTCTCTAGCAGCGAGGTGTTCTGTGATTATCACCCTGCGACTGTCCTATCACTGCTCTACAGTCTCTAGCAGCGAGGGGTTTCTGTGATTATCACCCTGCGACTGTCCTATCACTGCTCTACAGTATCTAGCAGCGAGGTGTTTTGTTGTTATCACCCTGCGACTGTCCTGTCACTGCTCTACAGTATCTAGCAGCGAGGTGTTCTGTTGTTATCACCCTGCGACTGCCCTATCACTGCTCTACAGTCTCTATCAGCGAGGTGTTCTGTTGTTGTCACCCTGCGACTGTCCTGTCACTGCTCTACAGTCTCTATCAGCGAGGTGTTCTATTGTTATCACCCTGCGACTGTCCTATCACTGCTCTAAGTCTATATCAGCGAGGTGTTCTGTTGTTATCACCCTGCGACTGTCCTATCACTGCTCTACAGTCTCTATCAGTGAGGTGTTCTGTTGTTGTCACCCTGCGACTGTCCTGTCACTGCTCTACAGTCTCTATCAGCGAGGTGTTCTATTGTTATCACCCTGCGACTGTCCTATCACTGCTCTAAGTCTATATCAGCGAGGTGTTCTGTTGTTATCACCCTGCGACTGTCCTATCACTGCTCTACAGTCTCTATCAGTGAGGTGTTCTGTTGTTGTCACCCTGCGACTGTCCTGTCACTGCTCTACAGTCTCTATCAGCGAGGTGTTCTATTGTTATCACCCTGCGACTGTCCTATCACTGCTCTAAGTCTATATCAGCGAGGTGTTCTGTTGTTATCACCCTGCGACTGTCCTATCACTGCTCTACAGTCTCTATCAGTGAGGTGTTCTGTTGTTGTCACCCTGCGACTGTCCTGTCACTGCTCTACAGTCTCTATCAGCGAGGTGTTCTATTGTTATCACCCTGCGACTGTCCTATCACTGCTCTAAGTCTATATCAGCGAGGTGTTCTGTTGTTATCACCCTGCGACTGCCCTATCACTGCTCTACAGTCTCTATCAGCGAGGTGTTCTGTTGTTGTCACCCTGCGACTGTCCTATCACTGCTCTACAGTATCTAGCAGCGAGGTGTTCTGTTGTTATCACCCTGCGACTGCCCTATCACTGCTCTACAGTCTCTATCAGTGAGGTGTTCTGTTGTTGTCACCCTGCGACTGTCTCGCCGTGCTGTGCTATGAACCACTCGCTAGACGGGTCGCGTGATTGACGTGGCGGCCGCACATCCCGTCTATAATAGGTGTAACAGGTCGTATCGCGCCAGGCCGAATAGAACAGAAACAGACAAAACAACTGGAATACTAGTCATAGGTCTTGGATCGACTATCATCTGAATCAATTTAGAACAACATGCCTTCACATCGATTTAACCAAAAAAATATAAAAATCGAGTGAATTGCTTTATATATTATATTAAAAAAGATAGTTTTTACTAAATTTCAAATATAAATGGGCATATATTTTTAGAAAATAAAACAAACAAATATGTGGATATTTTAATATTATTCTTAATTGAAACAACTGTTGACAGTCAATTTGTTTTATATTATTATAGTAAACAATGTTAGCATCGTAAAGTAAGCCTACATTTAATCACAGTTGATGCTTTATGCAAAAAGATTTGGTACACTTAATAACTAATCATGATATAAATTATACATCATATAGTGAATAATACAATCATTTGTGGCCCGGCATTACCAACATTGGTTTAGAAATGTTCCTAGTTGACAAAAATAATAAAACATTTCCTTAGACAAGTCCGTTTGTATTTATGTTTTGTCTCCTATCAATTATTCGATTCTATCTTTTTCTAATTATCAGAGAAAGAATCGATTTAAGTCGAGACCTTTGACTCGATCCAAACCATTGATTGATCGAAGTTAAAAGCGTCTGGCACTAAGTAACGAGACCTCAAAGGCCGCGTTATTAAATTTAAAATAACTGGGATTTCTTTTTCGTATTTTGGCTTTCAAAAGCGCTAAACATATACCTTTATTTTCCTACGAATGGACATTTGGAGACCGACACCTTAGTTAGGTCAGTAGCGTGTCAATCTATTGAGTTAAGAGTCCCGGGTTCGATTCCTGGCACGACCGAATAACATATTAATAGTGAAATGTGGGTTCCTCGTTTCACAGTGATAAATTAACGGCCGGGGGATGGATGTTGTATCTACTCTTGATTTAAGTTAATAAATAAGTTGTGTGCTAATACAATCAGTCAGTTTAGAAAATGCACGTTAAATTTCTCAAATAAAAAAAAAATTAAAATTACATTTGGAGTACCTTTTAGAAAATACAAACATATACAACGTGTATCTAAAACTTTGCATCAAAATTTGGCAGGCTATTCCTTAGGTGAAAATAGAATAATTCACATCAGCAACCTAGGGTCCATCTTGAATAATAAGGGCGGTATACACCCCTAAAGATAGAGCTAAAAACGACTGTTGTGTGAAATATTATGAAAACTGCTTAGGGTATTACAATGAATATTTGTATACTACTTATTGAAACCTTGATCATTAATAAATTAAATGTGCTTTTACCATTACCCACCCCCATTATGTAAAAAGTAAGTATTGCCAATTTTGACTTAAGATTACAAAACCTGGAGTAAAAATTAACAAAAAAGGTGTCTTGGAGAAATTGTCTAGCTTTCCCCGTTTCCGAGATAATCACACAAGTTTGAGATCAGAGCCAAATGTATCTAACACAGCTAGCAAGACAGCTATACTGGCTCCCTACCTGGCAGGAATTAACACTTGTCTTTGAAATCACACATGCATGATTATCTCGGAAACGGGGAATGCTAGACAGTTTCTTCAACAGCTTTTTTTGTTAATTTTTACTCCATGTTTTGTAATCTTAAGTCAAAATCGGTAATACTTACTCTGACATATTTTATTGCAGAAAAAAGTGTTACAACCCCGTCTTTTTTTACATGATGGGGTGGGTAACGGTAACAGCACATTTAATTTATTAATGATCAAGGTTTCAATAAGTAGTATACAAATATTCGTTGTAATACCCTAAGCAGTTTTCATAATATTTCACACAACAGTCGTTTTAGCTCTATCTTTAGGGGTGTATACCGCCCTTATTATTCAAGATGGACCCTAGGTTGCTGATGTGAATTATTCTATTTTCACCCAAGGAATAGCCTGCCAAAGTTTGATGCCATGTTTTAGATACACGTTGTATATATATATTTGCTGTCAACATTGAGGAGGGACTACTGGTCACTCATAGTGTTATACACAGGAGCTACATTGAGGAGGGACTACTGGTCACTCATAGTGTTATACACAGGAGCTACAGTGAGGGACTACTGGTCACTCATAGTGTTATATACAGGAGCTACATTGAGGGGGGACTACTGGTCACTCATAGTGTTATACACAGGAGCTACAGTGAGGAGGGACTACTGGTCACTCAGTGCTGTACACAGGAGCTACTAGCTATGACTAGGGCCTACTAGACTCCCTATAATAGAAGACAGGATATATCCAGAGCTTGGCCACATGTTCAGAAATAACAACCCCAAGGTCTGTCTGATAATTTACAAAACTACTAATAGTTTTAATATATAAATTAAATTGAGTCTCGTTTTATCGAGTGTTCAGATAGTTTGGTAGAGCCGCTGTAAGCAATAAGTGATGTAAAGGACCTTATTGTCCTGGTAGATGTTTGTGTTGGGAGCTGACAGAATCCATACCTTGGTGTTGTCAGTCTACCATCTGGTCTAGAAATATACTACAGTTAGTCTTATCGCAGCCAACATCGACAGCGTGGAGTATTAGAACAACACTCCGGACAAGAGTGGATCAAAGGCCAATGTGGGTATTACTCATCATACCAGAAGGAAGGGATAAGGGTCCCGTCTACTGAAGGGAGATATTCGTATCAACACGTCTATTTGGATAGTGGTGAGGACGAAGCCAGAATGTATCAACACGTCTATTTGGATAGTGGTGGGGACAAAGCCAGAATGTATCAACACGTCTGTTTGGCTAGTGGTGAGGACGAAGCCAGAATGTATCAACACGTCTGTTTGGCTAGTGGTGAGGACGAAGCCAGAATGTATCAACACGTCTGTTTAGCTAGTGGTGAGGACGAAGCCAGAATGTATCAACACGTCTGTTTGGCTAGTGGTGAGGACAAAGCCAGAATGTATCAACACGTCTGTTTGGCTAGTGGTGAGGACAAAGCCAGAATGTATCAACACGTCTGTTTGGCTAGTGGTGAGGACAAAGCCAGAAAGTATCAACACGTCTATTTGGATAGTGGTGAGGACGAAGCCAGAATGTATCAACACGTCTATTTGGATAGTGGTGAGGACGAAGCCAGAATGTATCAACACGTCTATTTGGATAGTGGTGGGGACAAAGCCAGAATGTATCAACACGTCTGTTTGGCTAGTGGTGAGAACGAAGCCAGAATGTATTAACACGTCTGTTTGGCTAGTGGTGAGGACAAAGCCAGAAAGTATCAACACGTCTGTTTGGCTAGTGGTGAGGACGAAGCCAGAATGTATTAACACGTCTGTTTGGCTAGTGGTGAGGACAAAGCCAGAATGTATCAACACGTCTGTTTGGCTAGTGGTGAGGACGAAGCCAGAATGTATTAACACGTCTGTTTGGCTAGTGGTGAGGACAAAGCCAGAATGTATCAACACGTCTGTTTGGCTAGTGGTGAGGACGAAGCCAGAATGTATCAACACGTCTGTTTGGCTAGTGGTGAGGACGAAGCCAGAATATATCAACACGTCTGTTTGGCTAGTGGTGAGGACGAAGCCAGAATGTATCAACACTTGCGTCTGTTCGACCGGTGGTGGCGATGGTTGATGGTAGATCTGATAGTCGCACCCCAGTGAATACTTGCCTGTATTAGACTCATGAGGTCATACGCCAGTGAGCAAAACTAGCAGCTTGGAACATACGCTACAAGCAACAAAATAAAGAGACGACTCTAGAGCATCTGGGACCTTATCCTGGCTAGTACCCGGACAGTAACTCTTAGAGCATCTGGGACCTTATCCTGGCTAGTACCTGGACAGTAACTCTTAGAGCAACTGGGACCTTATCCTGGCTAGTACCCGGACAGTAACTCTTAGAGCATCTGGGACCTTATCCTGGCTAGTACCTGGACAGTAACTCTTAGAGCAACTGGGACCTTATCCTGGCTAGTACCTGGACAGTAATCTCTTAGAGATCCTCAGTGCTCTATACTAATGTCTCAGTACTCTTGATAATGACATGACCATATAACTAAGCCTATCTTTACATCAAAAGCCCAACATGGATCAGTTAACATATGTTACTTTTAAAATACATATGCATAAAACATAGTCACAATTGTGACGTCTCCCCAAGTCCTCATATTTGTTAAGTGCGAGTGTGCAGAGTCTAAACAATAACTCACAATAACTTCTGTTCCGACCCGAGATACCCACAACTTATAACTCATTTAATGACATTAGATTAGGGGGGATGAATTTTCAAAGAAATGCACTAGCGTCTGTCTTGGACGTGGAACGGGAAAAACCACTCGAAAATGAATGAAATCCCGGCTCACAAACTGGGAAAAAAACTCCGATGGTTTAACTACGTGTAATTGAGGTGTTTAACGTGTACTTTCTAAACACATCACTCGAACACATATCGTAGGCCTAGGTAGGATCTTCATTTATCACCAAACAATCACGTCAGAAATATTCTACATATAGTGCCCCCTTACACTCGGGGGCGATATTTCCGTACTTAATTCAGTATTGAACTGAGCACAAGTCAACCATTCCCTAATATTGACAACGAGGAGCAAAACAAGCGACTGTCTTGGGAAATTGTGCGTCATTTGGTGTAGAGACCATAATCTCCGGTCCAATTGCCATAAAAACAACTGGAACTACTTTCATGTATTCATGTGATCTGCAGCCGTCACTTCTGATATAGCAATAACAATAAAAATGTAGAAAAAAACACGCTTCGGTGGCCGCATGGTACAAGGCGCTTCTCTCGCAATACACCAAACTGCCGATGACGTGGAGATCGCAGTTCGATTTCGGTCGGGTGTACTGAGGGTAGGTTTACCTAAATTGTTTCCCACTCTCTCACCACGAAAATGCGGGTACACCTCCTCTAAATTCAACGTTCTCTTTTCCTATCTCATTAGTGTGGTCAGTAAGTAAGCGTAGGGCCTATGGTAAAATGATCAATGTTGACCGAAGTGAAAATATGTTTGTGCTTTCTTTAAGGTTCTTCCTAACAAAAGTGGAATGAATTATTTTTATTTGTTTATTTATTTATGTGAGATATTTAACGTGCACTTTCTGAACCGACTGATTATATCAGCACAAGAGAATGTCTATGAGCGAGCGCGAAAGGTCCTACCAATTATGCCGGGAAAGGTATTTTCACATACCTCCCAAAGTTCTTATACAATAGACATGGGACAGACGGCTTTAATTCCCCACCTAAGGAAGTTGTGCTACGGGTTTTTATCGCTTAAAAATATCCGTCGACGCCGACTGGGTTTGAACCCAAGAACATCGGGTCCTGAGTCGAGAACTTTACCCCAAGACCAACGAAGTCGACCTGTAGATGTTAGAAGTTTATTTCGATATCGGGTTGTAGGCCTAAGTACTCATTTGAATAAAACTAGCGAAACAAAGATAAGAGTGTTAAAAAAATTATTGATTTCGAAAGTAAATCTCGTTATTAAATAAAGTATCGACACAAAATAGCTTTTCGTCTAAAGGTATAGGTTGAATTTCATTGGTGAAATGAGCGTCGGTGTTCATTCTCGCGTGAGTCATATTGTGATTCATACTTTGTACTTGTCAGGTTGTTGGTTCGAGGTCATTTGTAGGAATATTACGTGCAATTAATTGGTAGTTTTGCACCAATCTCTACAACAGTGTACAAGCAACAAACATTGTCATTACAAACACGAATAGATAAATAATGTACAACTTTGTGCAAAGAATTACGGTTTATTATGAGCTTAAAGAATAACTTTCATAAAAGGAAGTTGCGACACTTTTTTTTACGTTGTTTTGTGACTTTCATTCTTGTAGCAAAGCGAAATGAATTATTTGAACCAATATAGTGCAGGTATGGAACTCATGAAGAATTTATCAAGCAACAGTATCAGTGTAGACATACTCGGAGTCCCTTTCCTGCTCAAAATGGCGGCGCCCACGAGTTGCTTACTACACTAGAGTTGTGTATAGCAACCATTGTACACAACTTTAGTGTAATTGGTAAATGTAATTACTGTAGTATATGTTGCTATAGAAACACAATCCTCGTGTGGTCATAATTTGTTGCTAAAATATCATAAATAACTCTAGTTTAAACAGTAACTTAAATGCACCGCCATTTTGAGGGGAAAATGTCTTTCAGCCCAAGCCAGGGCCAAATAGTGCCCTTTTTTCCATCCTAGGCAAAGCATGAAAATGGTGCCTTCCTCTCTCAAGATTAAAAAAAAACTCGAAAAATTTATAATAAAAACTCCGACAGAAATAAAACTCAAAATATTATTTTAAATCTATAAATGTATTAATGTTTCATCAATTATAATTAATTATCAGTATTCAAAGACACTTTTTCTATCCAAACAAAATATAATGTATTGTAAAATACGCAACAATTATTTTCCTAAAATCATAAGTTTTTGGAAAATTTTAATAGCAAAATTAAATTCTTTAGTTACTCAAAATCAATCAGTTAAAAATAAAAGGCCGAATCGTAGATAAACAACGTTCTTTGAATCACGTATTTTGACAATAATGTACAAACGTGCAGGCCTAGTTCTCATAAAAAACAACAGTTTAAGAAAATGTTATAAACTTTTATAAAAACTTACAGGCACACAATAAGTTGGGGATGTAGGGGACGAGAGAAAAGGCCACTGTTTTTTGCAGTTTTTATAGCAACACTTTTTTTTAACAAAATAAATCAAATATTTCTTCAATAAAAAGGTAAGAGTTTAATTTTCTTCACGTGGTGATATCAACAGTTGTTGAATACCTGTCAGGAACATAGCGGCATCAGATGACAAACAAGCTATGTTCAAATTGGTCCATGTCAGATATCCAACTGTTGATATTAGCACGTGTACAGTAGCCCCATGGCTTCTTTGGTACTGACTGACAGTTCACAGCTGACTTCTGACAGTCAACAGTTAGGTATATACCTAAATTTTGACTGTCAGAAGTGACAGCTGCTAAACACATGTTTTTTGCAGATCATATGGTTCGGCGTAGGCATACATAATTTGGTCTGGTAGCTTTTCAAAGTCGTCAGCTGTCAGTCAGCACCAAAGAAGCCATGGGGCTACTGTAGATAACTAAACAAAACGTTGCTACTGGAGCAATATCGATATGTTTTGATCCAAACAAGTTTTTTTTATCAAGAAAACCCACAAAAAATACGGACATGAATTCGCGCTCCCTTTCCCCCTCAGCTTAGATTTTCAAAAAAACAAGCTGTGCCTAAAATAGTATTCGACAATACAACACAAAGACAAAGACAACAAGCGCTAGTCGTGGCCAGTAGAAGTCTCAAGGTAGGTCCTAGACCGAGATAAACAAATAAACTGTACGCCATCTCCCGGACCGAAGAAAACAACCTTCCACAGAGATATCATCAACGCGCGATGAATTTAATACCAATACATGTTCGTCCACCCTCTAATTACTTTAAAACTTGTTAATTGTTTAGAGAAATAGAAAACGGACGACGTTAATTTAAGTTTTCCCAGAGTTACTCCCTCCTCCTGCTCCTCCACTATTTTCACTAAATACTCCTCCACGGGAGTTGTAAGCGCTCCTCCGCGAGCTATCTTACCCGGGTTATCATTACGTAAGTAGTAATTAACGTGTGAAACGAGATTATCGCGAGAGATATCGTATTTTGGGCAAACTTCACGGCTCATGTCCTTCACAAGGTATAATTAAAGATGTCTCGATAGCGGAAACCCCTCCCCCCCCTCCCACTGGACGGATAACAATGTCATAGAAGTGGACACATGACGACACTTCCATGAATTTCTCAGACTTTTCCTGGAATTGGAGCTCAGTTTCTCGGAAATGGGAATTCCCGTTACGGCTGGGCTTGCAAAGTTTCTCCACGCGTGGGATGGCCTTTCATGTTCGTTAACTGAGTGGTTTGGAGTGAGCTTAGAGTCTAATTTCCATAGGAAGAACCTTATCTGGCAGCTAGAAGAGATACTATGCTCCAATTTCCATAGGAAGAACCTTATCTGACAGCTAGAAGAGATACTATACTCCAATTTCCATAGGAAGAACCTTATCTGACAGCTAGAAGAGATACTATACTCCAATTTCCATAGGAAGATCCTTATCTGACAGCTAGAAGAGATACTATACTCCAATTTCCATAGGAAGATCCTTATCTGACAGCTAGAAGATACTATACTCCAATTTCCATAGGAAGAACCTTATCTGACAGCTAGAAGAGATACTATACTTTACATTTCATGGGAAGACCTTCAACTCACAAAAGTTACTAGATTTATTTTCCCATATTCATACGTCAAGTCTTATTAACAGCGGCTGCCACTTATGATACATATTGTCAATATACATAAAATAACATAATAATAATAATACTACTAGAGTAAAAAATAAAAATAGTAGTATTACAAAGTTGTGGGAGCAAGAATGAATCAGAGCATGGAGAAATGGAGACATACAGCCCCAGGAAGAGGAGCCCGGTCTTGAAACACGTGAGTGAGTGTGTGAGTGTGTGAGTGTGTTGGCTAGATACACCCCTCATTGATCGCGGGGAGAAGGGTCGTGTGTTAGCAGGGAGAGGGGAGGGCGTGCACCCAAGTCACGCTCCAAGCTGAGAGATCGGTGGTCCAAACACAGTCAGATACAGTCAGATACACAGTGAGATACACAGTGAGATACACAGTCAGATACACAGTCATACACAGTCAGATACACAGTTATATACACAGTCAGATACACAGTCAGATACACAGTCAGATACACAGTCAGATACACAGTCAGATACACAGTCATATACACAATGAGATACACAATTAGATACACAGTCAGATACACAGTCAGATACACAGTCAGATACACAGTCAAATACAGTCAGATACACAGCGAGATACACAAATCCCACATCTCTCAGTCACCTCCTGTGCAGTGTGACGCTTCAATCAATTGATAGTGGTCTATTGAGTCCAGAATAGAGATAATTATGTTTTATACCTCTTTACAAATTAGGTATAAAACAGTATTTCCCGCTTCGGTGGTCAAATGGTACAAGGCGTCAGTCTTGCAATACACTAGACTGAAGATGACGGAGAGATTGGGGTTAGAATCCCGGTCGGGTGTTTTCAGGTGGTTTATACTGAATGGTCTTCCACTCTCCTTCTACGCAAGTGCAGATACATTAATTTTAATTCACCTTCCTCATCCTTAACACATTATCGCAAGCAATAGGCTACATAGGCGTATAGTCCAGATGGTTAGCAAGAGGCGGTGCTAAAAATAAAGTTTGTTTTCCTCTTGAAACAATCATTTAAAGTGTTGTGAAATATAATTTGTGTTGAAGCTGTTTGGAAATCCAATGAAGTTACGAGTTTAGAGCCTGAGGAGTAATGTAGTGTTAGACTGCACTAACTGTGCTCTGGGAGGTCCTTGTTCCTGTCTACATGGTTTAGAGGCTGAGGAGTAATGTAGTGTTAGACTGCACTAATTGTGCTCTGGGAGGTCCTTGTTCCTGTCTACATGGTTTAGAGCCTGAGGAGTAATGTAGTGTTAGACTGCACTAACTGTGCTCTGGGAGGCACTTGTTCCTGTCTACATGGTTTAGAGGCTGAGGAGTAATGTAGTGTTAGACTGCACTAACTGTGCTCTGGGAGGCCCTTGTTCCTGTCTACATGGTTTAGAGGCTGAGGAGTAATGTAGTGTTAGACTGCACTAATTGTGCTCTGGGAGGTCCTTGTTCCTGTCTACATGGTTTAGAGCCTGAGGAGTAATGTAGTGTTAGACTGCACTAACTGTGCTCTGGGAGGCCCTTGTTCCTGTCTATATGGTTTAGAGGCTGAGGAGTAATGTAGTGTTAGACTGCACTAACTGTGCTCTGGGAGGTCCTTGTTCCTGTCTACATGGTTTAGAGGCTGGGGAGTAATGTAGTGTTAGACTGCACTAACTGTGCTCTGGGAGGTCCTTGTTCCTGTCTACATGGTTTCATAAATAGTTGGCTATATTGTCCTGTTATTTCAGGTATCAGTGTTGGGTGCAAAGTGTTTCACGTGTTCATACGTCAAGTCATAAAATCTGCCCTTGCCAATTTTCACAGATAATACCAATACCTTCAGACCCAGTTTTTAATAAATAAAAATAATCTAATAGAAATTTTAAAATTCCAACTTAGAAGGTGCACATGTTTGAATACAGTGGTTACTAATGTTTAAAATGTCAGAACTGCGTGAGGTAGATATCAGGCATGGCTCATGACATACAGATAGACAGACAGACTAACTCTTCAGTTTATTAATATACCGGGGATGTGTGAAGTCCTCAATTTCAATCTCGAAACGAACACAAATCAAATATATGAGATATTTTCGAAGACAAATCCAAGCTCGAATATTTTTGCTAGTTATTTTGTGCTTGAAAAAATATTAGGCCTATAATTATTCGTATAACTTTATACAGTACACTAAAACTACGATGAATGTTTTCTCTTACACAATTTGTTCTGATAAATCACGTCACTACACAACTCACAAATCAATTCAGTTTTTTTTTCCCCCATATTAACATTAATTTGTAATGTGTATAACAGCTCATAAGGGCAATAATTGGACATAAATTAAGTCAAGCTGTCAATATATTTTATATTGAAATAATGATATCTAGACACGGGAATCGATCCAGGGACCTTTGGTTGAGTACGCCAAAGGTCCCTGGTTTGTGTCTGGTCCAGGTGTCGTTTTTTCTATTTAAGGAATATGCTATTTAGATAAGACTATAAATATAATAGCTTGACTATTTAATCCATAATGATTTTTTTCCCAAGCTAAGTTGAAGCTGAGATTTAAAGCGTTTCTAATTTTCGCGCATCTACCGTGTAGGCCTACTTGATTGAATGTTTATAAAGACTCTCCCTTAAATGACCCAGAGCAAAAATAGCGTGGATACATTTAAAAGAAACTAAGTTCCTGGTTCTGTACGTCGGTTTTGCAAAATTACGAAAGGCCGCATAAGATAGAACCCACAAAGCAAAAAAAAAGGAAGAATAGTTTATATTACGTTTAACAGCGCATGCGCGGGACTCAACGAAACATCGTTAAAAATGAAATATTGCCGGCTGCAGCCGAAACCGGAGGGAAAACTTTGTGAGGCGAGGGTGGTATTTTCGCAGGGGCGGCATATTTCAACCTCAACCCCACCAAAAAAAAAAGTAATTAAAATGTTAAGATATCAGCGTGCGGTACGTTCTAATATCATCCTTGTTGTTCATGAGGTTTTAGCAATTAGTGTAATTAGTGGGGGCTTGTTTGACGGGGGAGGGGGGTTAATTAGGGAACTCGCCCAGGTGACGACATGATTCTGTAATTGGATGATTCGTTCATGTGAATAAAATCGCGATTATGTTCGGCTTTGTAATAATTAGGAGATCTCCACTAGGTCCTGTGCGTATTCTTAAGGTCGGGTGGGGGAGGGAGGGGTGAGGGGGTGAACAGAAAAGGGCAGGTTTTTTTTTTTAAGTTTTCATAGCAAACCATTTTTTTGGCCAAGATAAATCAAATATTGCTCCAGTAGAAACACAGAGCTTAATTTCCTTCACATGTTGATTGATATCAACCGTAATTGTTGAATATGTCATGAGCATAGCAGCATTAGATGACAAAACATTTTAAATGAAGAGAAAAAGTTGTCATTAAATTACAGAGCACTCTTAGACAGATATTCAAGAAATTCTGAGGTCACCATGTGAAGAGAACTGAACTATATGTTTCTACTGGAGAAATATTTGATTTATTTTGATAAAAAAAGTTTTGCTATAAAAACTGCAAAAAACACCGGGCTTTTCTCGCGTCTCCTACACGCCCATCTTAACAGTAGAATGTTATCAATTTTGGTCGAAAATAAAACACATGTCCTTGGTTTCTAAAGGGCCCTTTCTATGAATATTGGGGTGTACAAGCTATCCGAGCCTGGCTTGGACCGTTCTGGAATCGAATCACGTCTCCCCAACGCACACTCACACATGGTCGACACCTGGTTCACATAACAGCACGCATGATACATGCTACGGCGTGATCTTCCTTGTAAACATGTCGGGCAGTATTACCACTGTCGTATTTATTTTAGAAAAGCAACACACGCGCGCGCGCGCGCACACACACACACACACACACACACACGCACACACACATATATATATATATAATAAAATAAATATATACACACATATATTATATATATAATAAAATAAAAATGTTTACCATAGAGAATTTCAAGCCATGTTCTATGAAAGCTGTGTTAACACATTACATCATGTTTCTTTCAGAGTTTGTACAGCGGACGTTGGTAAATATGAACCAACAGCTGTCCGGCCTCTTGGTGTTGTGGTCAGAACCACTGGCTACTGATCTAGAGGTCCTGGTTCTAATACCCGGCGGTACAATAGCAATTTTACCCGAAAAGGGAATTGTTTCTATGATTCCCATGGCCTGTTTATTATTATTATTATTATTATCATCGACGCGTCTTACTAACCGTTCGGGTCATAGGCTTATGTTCTAATTACGCTAATGTTTTAGAGATGACTAGGGTTGAATTTAGAGGAAGTATACCCGCATTTGCACAGAGAGTAGAAAACCATTTAAGAAAAAAAAACTCAGTAGGCCCGACCCGGATATCTTCCATCCATAAATATAAAAAAACAACTTAATAAAGCACCTCTTCAAGTATCCAGACATCGAACCAAACACCCCTTTCAAGTGGATAGTGTCTGGAATGTTTTACCGTCAAGAAGTTAAAACTTTAAAATCGATGTACTTTTTTCGGAAAAGCTGGAATAAGAATTTTGTTGAATACTTCAAAGATTTTTAAATGGAACATCCAATTAGTTTTAATTTCAATTTAATTTATTGTAGTGCTGGCCAACAGTCGTGAGACCTATGACGGGCAAGCACTGAAAAACACACAAGTACATACAATAAAAAATGTAAAAAAAGCTAAATAATGATACATACTGATGAATAATTACAAAAAAAAAGACATAATTATTAATGAAAGATGATAAAAATAATAAATAAATAACTTAAGAGTAGTAAAGGCGTAAATATTTAAAAATGATAACAGTAAGCAAACAGAATAAAGTAAATTTAAATATTCGAGGCAGAGCGTCAGAGGGTAAATTAGTTACAAGGGAGTTCCTTAGATAATTCTCCGAGTTTGACTTTTCTTTTATGATGAAAGTCGAATTCGACAAATCTGGAACTAGCGCTGTGGAATTAAGTACATAATTATTACTTTCTCGCTATCTTACAGGTAGAGAAAGAATTGTGATCGTCAAAAAATTGAGCTCAAGATTTTGATGAATTTCGCCGTTTCATGACCCCCCGAATCCTAAAAAGTGGTCTTTGCAATGCCGTCTGTCTGTGTGTCGGTTAAAACTTAAAATTAACAGTAGTTTAATAAAAGGCGCAAAGAAAACAAAAACCGATCTTATCAAAATCGGCTCTAACGATTTTGATTAAAATTCGTATCTAGGCGTTGATTAAGATTATAAATAAACTGGCTATTTTCATTTTCCCATGAAAATTACTTTTAGGGTACTTTACAGAAGCGGAAATTTCCGTATCTCCGCAACTATTTGAGATACTAAATAACTTATTATTGCAAAATTGTAGTACTATTAAAAATAAAAATAAACTTTTATATGAAATATGAAATATATTTTTATAAAACCAACAGTTTCTGAAATATTGGCAAATATATTAAAACAATTTTGTGAGCTTTAGTTGTACAGTTATACTACTTAAGTTTAAACGCAATAATTTTCAATACCAAAGAGTAATTAAATAAGTCTCTAAAAAAGTTTATGTTATTTTTCCTTAAAATTCTTAGGAGAAATGTTTGTACAACAATGATCAATCTCCATTTTAGACTCAATAGTCAATATTTACATTTTTTATTGGTCAAAATGTATAAATGAATAATTAAATAACAATGCGATGACTTGAAGATGTGCAACATCTAATAAAATGTCGAAAATCTTAACCGAAATTCGAAATTTCAATACGAAGTGTAGACCCTTGTGGACCCAATATTGATCGTCTTTATAGGTCCAAATACAAAAATGAAGACATTAATTCTTTAAAAGTAAAATTATAAAATCTAAAACCGGGACTCAAAAAAGGTTTTACATAAATATAGTGCAATTTATGCTCGGGCTTGCTAATGTATATTATTTCGTTTCACATATATATTACGAGTTTTGAGTAAATATCTCCATTTTTAAAAATAGAGCGAGAAAGTCCGTGCGGAGTTCCGTACCATTTATTATAACAAAAATAATTGTAAGCTCTTAGAACTAAGTTTTATTACTCAATCTCATGACATTAGCATCAGTATCCCTCAGATTTTAAGACCGGCAATGAGCTGAAATTTCTTGACTATAAATAAATGAACAATATAATATTCTTTAAATGTACACACAAGTTTTATGATAACTGCTCCTAATTTTATCCACGTAATGATTTTAGGTGAATCAGACCCTATGTTCATAGCATCAGGGAACCACAATTTCAACCAATTGACGATCTCATTAAACTCTGTTCAAAAAGGACTTAACAAGCAACTTTCCCCACTTTGAGCCATTCATGTTTTATTTTTAAATAGTCTCTGTCTTATGTGGTTTTTTAGACGAAACTGAAACTATTAAAACAAACGCTCGTGAATCGGGACCAAAAATACAAAGATAATTTATTTTAAACAATTTAAAATCCACCTTAACAAAATAAAATAAAATAAAGATAAAGGAAAATAAAAATCCTATTCAAACAAACAAATAAAACACACACATTCTCCGATTTCATTACTGGACTGCGGTTTGAATATATATATAGTAATCCTAGAACGTCTTTTTTTTGTGTGGACACATCCAACTTTAGAGCGAAAGTAACTACTTGGAGTCCTCGTAAAAATGTCTTCATACCCCCTTTCTGTTCCCCCCTCCTCAAATACCTTTATAAACTTACAAAAGAAAAAAAAACAGTATCAAATGCAAGGATACCAACACAACAGTACAAAAAAAAAAAGCAGCCCTTGAAACCTATACACAATAAAGTTTCATCAGGAGGTAAAGAAATGGGAAACTTTTTTCGACAACCCCCTCCGTACCTCCCCACCCCCTTATATTTCTCTTGTTGAGAGTTTTGTATGTAAAGGGGGGGTAGCGTATCAACTGTAATGGTGGATGTTAGTTGTCGAAGACACCGCTTGTCGGCGCTACTAGTAAAGGACACACAGGACAAAGTATCAAGTTCCTTGGTCCTGTTGTCGACACAGCTTATGATACAAGCACACCCCTGGAAGAAAGGGGGGTGGGGGGTACCTGCCTGAGGAAGTCACCTGGTTCTAGCCAATATACGCTCGCCATCTCTCTCACACACCAAATAGCCCTAATACTGTCTCTTATAGAGACTGAAGATATTTTTAAAAATGTCTTTGAACGAGACGACATAAAAAGCGAATTTGATCCTAGAGAGCTTTTTAAAAACTATTCCTACTCCCCCTTACCCCCAGCAGATTTCTACCTCCCCCTCGCCCCAGAATGACTCCCTTTCTTTAAATTTTGATTAATGTTATTTGTATATTATCTAAGAAATCAAGCGGGTACTTTCTAAACCTATGACAAACGACATACTTAGAACAACAAAATGAACTCATAATAGGATTTTGTTCCCAAGAAAATTTTTAGAGAATACAAAAAATGTTTACGATCAAAATTAATAACATATTAATATATTATTATTGCTATTTTATAGTAAATTGATAATATCTATCAAGAATGACAGCTGCAGATAACATGCTTGACGTTTGAATGCATAAAATAGCTCAATAACTTTACTCGCTGTCAGATTAGACCCTTCCTATTACAATTGGAATGTAAAATTATGATGAAGTGTACCGCATTTGCATGTATAATGAGAAGCCATTCAAGGAAAACCTCCCCAGACGCACCGAGCCAGGATTCGAACCTTAACCTCCCCAGCAAACCAAACTTGACGATCCAGACACATGTATCGCGCGTGTTCACTAAAAGAAAACTAATTAGCATGATCGCGATAATAATTAACGCGTGGCCGAGTCCTTACGACACAAAACCGGAAACTCTTTCCTCTTGGAGGAAATTATTAACCGCCGCACTTTCATGCAGCGCTAGTGTCGTCATTTATACAACACTGTGAGTATTTCTCATCCTTGGAGGATATGTTGCGGAGATAACAACCTTACAACGTTTCACTCTTCTTGGGGATATAATTTTACACGACGTTGAAAAAACTTTTTTTACAATCCCCTGATATTCCCCTTTTCCCTGACATACACAAATTCGCTGACTTTTCCATGTTCTCTGTAGCCACCATGAATGAACAATGTGTTGCCCAAGCAACCAGCGATGGGTTTTTTAAAATGTTAAAATATGTGGAACCGCCACTTTCTGGGGTCCAAGAGGGGGGGGGGGAGGGGGTCAACAATTTCCCGAACCCACGGCTGAGTGGGCAAGAACGACTAGAGGTTTAGGATTCCCATGTCAGTTGCGGGAAGGGAGGCACCTCTCAGTGGCTGATGTAGCAATGTGTTTAGAAAGTGTACGTCAATACACTCCGACTAGGAATGTCATGACGTCACATACCCCCCTACCCCCTTGGACTGTCCTAATCCCTCATGTTTACTTGACTGGAGATAATTGCCTCCAATACTTGACGCGGTGACAGTTTCGAAAACCATTTGGGATCAAGGCGGACAATTTGGAAAAACACTAAGGAGGATTTCAGAATAAGATGGTTGGTAGATATTGCGAGTTAAGGGCAGTATTGTTTTTAAGGTTTTACTAAAATATTTTTTTAACTTAATAGATCAAACGTTGCTCCAGTAGAAACAAAGAGTTTAATTTTCTTCACGTGGCTATATCAACAATTGTTGAATATCAGTCCCATGAAGTGTTCTGGAAGTTAATGACAACTCATTTAAAAAGTTCCTCATTTAATACCGCAATTATCACGAAAGATATTCAACAACTGTTGATATCACCACGTGAAGAAAATCTAACTTTATGTTTGTACTGTAGCAATATTTTTATTATTTTGTCCCAAAAAATGTATTGATATAAGAACTTGTAAAACACAGATCCTTTTCTCTCGTCCCCTACAGTAATATAGCGACATGCCGACCTAGAGGTGTTCGTCAGGGATGGAGAGTTGACATCCTAGTTTTTTAACAAAATAATATTTAGTAAAACTCATCTTCAGTACACCCGACCGGGATCGAACCTCAATCTCCCCATAATAAACAGTCTAAGTCTATTGCGAAAGTGACGCATTGAACCGTGCGGCCATCGATATTTTAAAACAACAGCGATACTCAGGGTTCGATGGCTTCCCCGTGGATGTTTATGTGTCGATATCCGTGGTACGGATCCAGAGGTTTTCAATTTAGAATTGAATCAGAATTTTACTTAATAACTTTAATATAATTAAAATCAAATATTTTATTGTGAAATGTTATGAAATACCAATCGTCAGTCGAATTTTTTGATTATATTTAAATTTAATCAAATAAAAAATTGAGTTCGATAAACCCGTGTCCAAATACTGAATAGGCCTACATTTTGAACATTACGAGATTCGCAAGTTTAAATGCCAACCAAGTCAAATAGAATAATGGATCTATTCGAATTCCTTTAAAAACAATAAATTATTCAAATGTTTGATTCGTAGATCAGAATTTGGAATCAAATTCAATCGAATCCAAAATTGGGATGTAAGTTATTTGGATTTGACATTTTGAACCAATATGAATATTTCAAATAGTAAAGATTCGAAATTTAGGAAGCTTTGCACACACACACACACACACACACACACACACACACACACACACAATATATATTATATAAACAGTTTGATAAAGATCGTGGTTGATATAATATTTAACTTAAAACTACGAATTTAAGTGTTTATTTCACCCTCTTCGGTGACCACGTGGTCTGGTGTACAGAGGGTGGGTTTTCCAAATTGATTTTCTACTCTCCCTCCAAGAAAATGCGGATACACTTCATATAAATAAAACCTTTCTAAAGCCATAAGCGTATAGGCCGAAAGGTGTAGTAAGACGCAGTGATAAAAATATAATTTACAAGTAGGCCTAAGTATTTTTTATCTTGTATTTATATTATTTTTATGACTACAGTTTGTTTCGAATCAATGTCGAGGTTTTAGATTAGTTTTATACGAAGCACTTCAGTTACAATCACCGAAGTTTGTTTTATTAAACATGTTGTTTGTTTGTTTGTTTGTTCAATGTTTCACAGACCATTTCCATTCCATCCCTAAAGGCCATTCTCATCTATCATTTTTAATGAAAATGAAAGGAATTTGTTCACATGTTTTATTGACCATGATGATCACGATGTGACCGACCAACTATCGTTTGTTCGTCGCGCTACTTAAACACCATTTTTGAGAACTCAAAGGTAAATTCACACCGGAGCGAATGGTAGCGAATACGAGCGAACGAGCATTCGGCGATGTTTGAGATTTGGATTTGTTGGGAGCTGTCCGGAGCTGTGAGATGTTAGATGTCGAGCTTTCAATGGATTACACCGGAGCGACAACTTATCGGAGATGTTCGGCGCTGTTCGGAGTTCCGAGTGCTCGAATGGCGTTCACACCGGAGCGAACAACTTATATTGGGAATGTTCGCGAGTCGAGATGTCGAGTGCTCGAAGCGTACCGACGAAAATTATATTCGGAGATGTTCGGCGATGTTCGATGTTCGAGCGCTCGAATGGCGTTCACACCGGAGGGAACAACTTATATTCGGAGATGTTCGCAAAAGATCCACCCATTCTCAGCTACCCCTGGAGTGTGAATACTCGTCTAACATGGAAGGTAATGATGATGAAGACTATTTAGCAGTAACTTGTTTGGCGGGTGCACTTGTATTAATGGGAAAAATTGCGCGGAAAAGGAGGAAAATGTTGGTGTCGGGATTTTCACGGAAACGTTAGCAATCACTACAACAACACTACAACCAAACAAGTCAACACAAAGAACCAATAGCGTAGAAAAGTTCGCTAGCGTTCGCAGAAATCCAAATGGCGAGACATGTTTACACCGAAACGAACAACGAACAGGGGAGAGCACGAATATTCCTTTGATGATTCGTTCAAAGAGCGACAGCGGACGGATCATCAGCGAATGCGAACAGAACATGAGTGAAAACTAGCGGATGGTATTCGCTACAGTTCGCTGACTGTTTACACCAAAGAGAGTTCTCCATTCGCTGACTGTTCGTTCCCACGTGTTCGCCAATGTTCGCTCCGGTGTGGAAAGTACCGTTAATAAGAGCCACAGATTTTGTTAAAGGGTGTCTGGTTTGTCAACACGAGTCGAAACTTGAAAACAATTGAGGATTAAATCCAATGAAAGGTTGCAAATGCTCGCAGGTGGTCGCGGTGCGGCCTTTAATTAAAATAAATCTTTACATTCAAAGGGAAATGAATTCATTAATTCTTGAACGTGTTCTAACTGTTCATTTGTTCTCATTTTTCAATGATTATCATTAAAAATGAACAAAAGTAGAACTCCCTTTCAATTTTAATGAAAGCTTTAAATAATGATTCAGTCTAATGAAATGAGTGTTCCGACGTTCGTTTTGTATTTATTTTGTATGATACATTGAAAATAACACGTGAGAACTGGCCTTAATCTCCGTGCAGTATTTAAGACTACTTGAAAATAACACCTAGTTGTGGGCGACAGGGGCACATCCAGAGGGATTAAAGAGGGGGGGGGGGGGGCAAAGTTGTGTATTTCACCCCGTAAAAAGCTTAGAACATGATGTCGAATAAATAATAGGCAATGAAATGTGTGAACTGGAAGAATAAATCATAGGGCCGTCTTATGGAAAGATATTAAAAAGTTTGGCTTAAAAAACCTACAGTGGTTGAGACTGCAAGCGAGCTCCATACCGACCGAGCGGCCGCCGCCGTTATCGATGATAGTGCCAACATTTGCGGATAGAGGGTGTCGTGTGGTCAGCACGACGGACCTTCCAGCCCTTAATCTCAGTTTTCTAGACCGGAGATGCTGCTTCTTTTTACTCAAGTAACTTCTATTTGACCTCAGGAGGCCGAGTTTGACCCCCGTTATGGACCAACTATTTCACAGGAAAACCTGGAAGCGCCGGGAATCGCACCTGGTTACCTCTGGGTCTGAAGCCCTGACCGCTAGACCAAAGAGTCCTACTCTTTCACAAAATTAAAAGAGTGGATTTAACAACCTGGCTCCAGATAATTAATTTACCATTCGACTGACTTTGTAAGTATTTTAATGAATGCTTTATATTTAAAAAAAAGTAGAGTTGGATCGAATCCACTATTTTACGGATACGAATCTCCAATTTACCTTCAAATCTCGAAAAAAATTCTAAATATAGGAGTAAATATAAATAGAATAATATAAGATACAAATAGTAAATAAATTCTAATACTCTTTCTTATAATCCACTCCTTATAACATTCATACACTCAGTTAAGTGTTAAATTACTGGTCTGGGGTCTGTTTGTTCATACACTAATTATAATAATTGGTTTCGAACCCCCAATAAGCAATATTAGAGTTCTCAAACAAATTTCCCTCGAAAAATAGATTTTTTTAATTTATTTTTTAGGATTCAAGTTGTGAATCTTAAATTTTCTCAAATCCTTGAATATCCTCAACCTTTACCATTATTTTTTTTTAAGTTTGATTCTAACTCGATATTTGTAGGTAGATGTGTCTGATTTTGCTGAGACTGAGTTCACATCCCATTTAGTGCCTTCCTTCATTTCTGAGAATTGTGTTTGGTAGAAACAATCTGAAACTATGAAGAGACATTTCCTTGTTTCCAGAGGACTTGGCAATCTTCCTAGGAAACAATTCAATGTGCGGTTAACACCTCTTGGAATGCGAGCTGACCCTCTGATTGCCTCAAGTCATTACGACCTTTCACTGGAACTGAACAGTTCGCTGAAATGAGCTATTTTCGACAGCAAAGTGGAGATACCCTCATTCCTGTCAACTGTCCAACTATAAAGGTAACTACAACTATTGCAACACTTTCAGGTGATTGTGGCTACACCTGATCTACCTTGGGAGTGTAGGTGACAACTAGCAGGTGTTTCATCGCAAACATTGTCTGGAAGTGTTATTAGAATCGTTTGATAGCATAATATAGTAATACTAAGCGAGTAATAATTATTTCAAAATAGGTTTACATTAGTTAATTTCAGCCAATATTAGCAATAAAGAATCTTCAGTTCACTCTCACATACACTCTCATTGTAGATGAGCTACGCGTAGCTTATATTAAATATTGACAAACCATCTGACAGTACACGAGTTTGGTGTTTACTGAAATAAACACATATCTATTTTTATAGGCCTATTATACTACTATAAAGCCACAAGGCTGACTCACTCACATCACTGACATTAATGTTTACCACCTTCCAGATGAGCTAGAAACTTGAAATTTGGCAAACTTATAGCTTCTAGCCTGTAACCGATGGGAAAATTACAAAAAGTTAAAAAAATGTAATTTTTAACCCCCGAAAAAAAATCAAAATGGCATGGCAACTTTAAAGTCGGTGCGGTATATCCAATACAATACCGGTAACTTTTAAGTTGTTACGTTCAAAACAACGCTGGAATTACATTAGTTTACATCCACTTGCAAAGAAAACTCACAAGGGGTTTGGGGGCAAAGCCCCCAAAGAACAAAGCAAGTATACATGTAAACCTGTAAACATAGTTTAAAAGTTGAAAATTTCCAGCCTGAAAAGTCCAAAAATACACATATTTCTGTCGATAATTCAGAGATAAATGCCCGGGAAAACGAAATGTAGACCTAACTGTTATAGGAGCGTGGAATGGATCTTTGAGAATCGAATTATGTCATTTAATAGGGGCGTTAATACACAAATTGTATTGCTATTGACTATTGGTATTTCCATTCTCCCTGTTTGTTCTCCTACCGGCAGACAACACCACCCAGGAACGATATAAACCCACTCGCTTTCCGGAGTTTAGGACTCGACTGTTCTACCACTTAAAGACTTTACCGACCTGTGACTTATTGGCAGGTAAATATAGTGGGTTTTTTTTTGTGTTCAAGTATTTACATTTAATTCTGAGAGTTTTAAAGATATACGACTAATAGCTCTAAAAATAGACTTAGATCGTCACAATATTATTTTTATCTTGAATACTTTTTTTGGATAATCTATGTATTTTTTAAAAATCGCCTACAACTCAGGTTATTTGGTTTATTCGCAAGAATGACCTGTAGGAATCTTTCTGTCAGAATGAAGATCATGAAAAGTCCGTGATATCAAATATCTATGTAATAGAAAACAAGAAAAATATAATTTTAAAATGGAAGTCAATGCTGTCCAGGCACAAATAGCAGAGTGAGTGTTTAGATTCGTCAGATAAAGTGGGGAAGTGTTATCAGTAGATAAACTAGAGGCCTCGCAGAAGGAACTTCTCATTTTATTTCATATCTATTTATTTCGTAACAATGGCGTCTAAGTGTGATAGTAGTGTACTTGGAGCGCTTAAGTACGTCAAGTTGAGATGCACCCCACTTCACAAAACAGCTTCGAATTCCCCTGAAGTAGAAAACGTTGCTAAGAGCAACAGGTTTCTTAAGCAAATTCATGGTTTGTGTAGGTCCTACATCAACAATACCCGGGTGAAATAATGACCAGTATCGTTAAAGAACCCCGGACCCCACCGTATCTAACACCAGATGCACCACGAACGCCGACCAACGATTCCAGCCTCCTACAACAATGGCGGGTCATTGTGAGGTAGCAGTTTCCAACCATAATGTAGCAACACTCGACTATTATACAACCTTGTGCCTCATAATCAACTTCCCGGCCGATACAACACAATAATACAACGCACTTATCGTCTTCCATCATCGCCAGTTAATTGGTAACACCGAATTTATAGGGGAGGCCGCCATTTTGGTTTCTATCGCGGGTGACGCGCTTCAAACGGTGATTACCGGAACTACATCGGTCATTGTTGGGCGAACGCGCCACGGACACCATTAGGTGAAATTGTTTCTTATTGTCTGCGACAGATTAGTTAGCAGTTTACTTGATTGAATTAGCTTACATTAGCTAGCGACGACATATTATTTTGGGACATTAGGTCCCTCTCTGAAATAATCAATATAGGTAGCTACCATAAAGTTTATTAAATTTCTGGGTACCTACTCATTAATGAGAAAACTATGACCACAAGTTTAGTCCCAATATGACTGAGCTTGAAGTGATTATCTAAGGACTCCATTTTATCAGTTTGGTTCAAGTAAGTTATAGGCTTTAGTTAAACGGCAAGAGACTAAAATAGATCGATAAAAGTATCCAATTTTTAAGTGTTTAAGAAAATTTGCCGATTTACCTAATAAATGTTACATTTTAACCAAATATATAACAAAGTTAAATACACCATAAATGATGGCTACGTAATATAATTCTAAACACATCACAGATAATAGATACGTAACATACATAATGCTAAAAACATCACAGATCATAGCTACGGAATTGAATGCTAAACACATCGCAGATTACAGCTACATATTATAAAACGCATAATAGATAATATCTAGGCTAAATTTTGAACATATTAGTACAGATTACATCTACATAATTCGTGTGAACACTTTGGAATATTTTTGTTTCAGATTTAGTAACAAAACACAGCAATTATGTTCCATAACATTTAGCTGTCCAGGCCTTGTTTATTTATCTTTATCTTGACGTAGTTATAAATTTGAGGTGAAATAGGGTAAGCCTAATATGTAGAAAAATCTAGCCTACTGTAACACCATTTATTATTGTTTTATTTCGAAAAAAAACCACTTCTTGAATGAATTTATTTAGTACATTCTACTGTAGAATTTATCTAGGAAGAATCTTTTATTTATTATAAAAAAAATGTGTGGTCAATATTGCTAACAATTCACTTTATTATTATTGTTATTTTATTTTTATGTATCTATCCAAAGTGACAGCGGCAGATCACATAATTTGGCGTATGAACGCGTGACGGTAGATCTATTAACTTCTCCTAGCTGTCAGCTATGTCCATTCATAAGAGGTGTGTTTAGTTGTAGCCCTGAGCTCACAGAAGATCTAAATATGTAACCTATTAGTTTGTAACCTACAAACTTACAAAACATTAGTTGGAGAATAACTCGCATAGCTGGGTAAGAGGACAAGGGTGTCAGTCTCCTCTGATTTGTCAGTTTCATGGAGGTCGTGGTTCAAATCTCGGAATGATATTTTTTTTCTTAAGGTCAAGAGAAAAGGGCAGTATTTTTTGGATTTTTTATAGCAAACATTTTTTTCGACAAAATAAATTACGGTATATATTTTCTCCAGAACAAGCAAAGAGTTTAATTTCCATCACACGGTGATATCAACAGTTGTTAAATATCTGTCATGAGCATAGTTGTATTAAATGACAAACTTATTAAATGAAGAGAAAAAGTTGTTATTAAATCCCAGGACAACCTTTGATAGATATTCAACAAATGTTGATATCAACATGTGAAGAAAATTCAACTTAAGCTTTTCCACTGGGGAACTATTTTATTTATTTTGCCGACAAAAAACCAATTTACTATTTAAAAAAAACTGAAAAAATACTGCCCCTAACTCACAATTTCTACCATCTCACCTTAAATGGTTACCCACGCAAGTACGTATAGCTCGGACGGGTAGTAAGACTGCGCAATACGTCAAATTAAACCGAATAGTTAGTACATACTGCCTTTAGATGGTGGATATTAAAATTCTGGTATGTTTATAGTAATATGTTTGTTTTATGTAATATTTGTGAGCGAGAACTATATAAGACGTCAACACTTATAAATATTATAATATGCGACCGTTGGGAGGGTTATCTTAAGGTAAGCGTCCACTTGCCCGCATCGGACGTCGGCGATGACGATAAGAATTCCGGGAGATTGATTAAAATCCGATCTTCACCATTCGAATTCTTAAGTCCCAGCTTTATTCTCTCTCTCTCTTTCTATTTAGTTTAGAGCTTGGCAGTACAATTCACTGTTGGGAACAGTTCGAAGTCACTGAAATGAGCAGTTCATTTATCTAGTTCAATAGTTCGCAAACTACTTCTTGTGGTTCAACCGACAGAAATAGAGCCTGTAGATCAGTATTTTCCCGACCGAGCTACATCTTTCAGTTTAGTCCACCTCCGCCGGTTCGCGAACTACCGCGTGGGATTGAGTCATTATTTCCCCCCTCATATTAATAGTTACATAGTAAAGGCCTGCTCTCTGGGGAACGTTTTTAAAAATATATTTAAGTGTGCTCACGAATAAAGAACTTGTTATTTTTTTAAATCAAAATAACTGTGATGAACTTAAAAAAACAAAGCAAAAATGCTCGAATAAAATTAAAAAAAAACATTTTTTTGATCAGAAAAATAATACTTTAAATTAGCTTAGTTACAACAGCTAGAGTACTTGTTTCTGGTAGTCTATATCCTAAAGACTACCCGTGCCACTGATGTCATCACAGATATTAGGATACACACGATAGAATTGAAGGATAGATGTTAAGAACGCAATGGACGCTTACCTTAACGGAGCGTTCAGAAGTTTTACAGACGTCCAGAAATATCGCGTTATTTAGTAGGTTGTTAGTTATAGACTATTAAAACATGGCTCACGCCATATTGACGGTGAAAGAAATGTCTTTGAGGATTAAACACACCTTTACAAATAATTCTCTAGCATACTTTGGTAAAAAGGTGGAATCCGACCGTTTTAAAGGACGTCTCAGGTGAAATGTCAAAGAAAATAGTTAGGAACAATGAGCCAGTTTCATAGTCAGACTTAGTACTCTTCAAGAGCGGCACTAGACTAAGTACAGGACACTTAACCTAAAGCAAAATGGAATGAACCAGTTCCATATGTCATGACAGTTGTTTAGGTAGGTGTCATCCTGTATTTAGTTCTAGTGCCGCACTTGAAGAGTACTAAGTCTGATTATGAAACTGGTTCATAGATCCAACCTTCCTCAGACTAACCATTATTATTTAACAAGGTCACAAGAGAACATTCTGAGATAGTTGAGGATTGTTTTAGTAGTTTGGAAGCTAGAACTGTCATTACCATAAGAAATACAGCAGTGTGAGGGTCACAACAGAACATCCTGAGATAGTTGAGGATTGTTTTAGTGGTTTGGAAGCTAGAACTGACATTACCATAAGAAATACAGCGTTGTGAGGGTCACAACAGAACACCCTGAGATAGTTGAGGATTGTTTTAGTGGTTTGGAAGCCTCAGAACTGTCATTACCATAAGAAATACAGCGTTGTGAGGGTCACAACAGAACAATCTGAGATAGTTGAGGATTGTTTTAGTGGTTTGGAAGTTAGAACTGACATTACCATAAGAAATACAGCAATGTGAGGGTCACAACAGAACATCCTGAGATAGTTGAGGATTGTTTTAGTGGTTTGGAAGCTAGAACTGACATTACCATAAGAAATACAGCGTTGTGAGGGTCACAACAGAACATTCTGAGATAGTTGAGGATTGTTTTAGTGGTTTGGAAGCTAGAACTGACATTACCATAAGAAATACAGCGTTGTGAGGGTCACAACAGAACATTCTGAGATAGTTGAGGATTGTTTTAGTGGTTTGGAAGCTAGAACTGACATTACCATAAGAAATACAGCAATGTGAGGGTCACAACAGAACATCCTGAGATAGTTGAGGATTGTTTTAGTGGTTTGGAAGCTAGAACTGACATTACCATAAGAAATACAGTGGAATGAAGATATTTCACTTCAAGTAGGCGGCGCGTTTAAACTCTAAAGCTGAAACGTTCTTTGAAATTGTTTTTTAAAAATAATAATGATTTAAGGACCATTATTTAGTTTGTACTGTACGTATTTCTCTAATGTCTGACAGACCGAACATTCTAGTGAGAGGAAATTTGTTTGTATAAATTAACAAGTCTTGTGACCCAATAAGCTACCTGTAGACTCTATTGAACCTGACGGTACTCGGGCTAGTACAGTCCCTGACAAAGATCACTCACCATGAGAGGCGGCCGACGCTGCATAGGGCGAGTGCGACATCTGCTGGTGGTAGTACCGCGCCGCCACCGCCCGGTGATTGAGATGACCGCTCCCAGCTCCCGCCTCCAGGCTCGAGTGGAAGAAGGACATGTGTTCCGCGGCGGTGGCGTCTCCCGCACCCACCGCGCCGCCGTTCCCGCCCCCGGCGAGGAGCGCGTTGGGGTCCATGGCGCCCTGAGGCCCCGGACCGAGCCGCGGCGTCTCGTACCACCGGTGGTGATGGTGGTGCGACGCTTCACTGGCCGTCATGTCCATCGTCGTGTGAATAGTGTGGGGGTGGGAAGTCACTCACTATGAGGGGGCGGTAGACTCTGGCATCGTCAGAGGGGCGGCGGCGTTTGCCGCGTCGTCAAAATAACTCGTGGTTTTGGTTTGTTTCTTTTACTGCGAGGCGTCCTTAACGAAATGACCGCGGAAAAAAAATTAAATTCAAAAAAATAAAACAGCACCGAACACGCTTCAGGTGGTATGTTTCATGTCTGTGGATAGAGAGGACTTGGTTCGATTCTCTCAGACGTGCACGAGGAGGCAGTCCACCGCCCACCGGCGTCCGGTCATCATAGTCCGTCGAGGAACAGGCTCACTGGTCACGTGTGTGTTCGGGGGGGCTCTAGGAGGTACCACCGTGGCCTGGTGGTCGAGCACGGCCCAACAGGTTCATAGTCGTGTCCAGTGTCCCGAGGTTTGACGGGAATGTCCCGAGGTTCCGCCGGTCAGAGGCAGGTTCCGTCGGCCCGGAGACACCGCCTGCAACAACACGATGTTCCAACAACCTCTTAGTCCACAAATGTTCCAGCATTTACGGTTGGAATCATGTGATATCACAGTTCTTATAGCAAAATACATTTGGGTCGAAATAAACTTCAGTGGATTAATTAGTTTTAATTCTCTACACACGTTAATATCAACAGTTGTTGAATATTTGTCAAGGGCATGGTGGAAAGATCAGAAACTTTTTAAAAAAGCAAGATAAAGTAATAATCAAATTCTAGGACACACTTTAACAGATATTCAAGAAATGTTGATATCGCCGTCTGTAGAAAATTAAACTAAACGTAGCTAGTTATTCAAGTGATATTTACTTTGGACAGAATAATTTTTGTGTAATAAAAAACCATCAAGATATTTACCTTTAACTCAAGTTTATTTACACTCCCACCTTAAATTAAAAACATTGTCATAGTACCAACTGTTTGGTGAAAGTTTGAACTGGGCTTCCTCCAAAGATGGTAGGTCTACTATAATTCAACTATTTTTAGAAATGTATATTGGGAAATCTTGATATATAATATAATTCAATTAGTTGATACCTGGTACCAGGACTTAGGTTAAGAAGATGTCTATCTTACCTAGTTTCAATTTCCACCTTGTGTTATCATGTGTATTACCATATAATTAATAGGCCTATAGGTATATTTATTGACTTCCAATATGCTTTCCTACTTGTCTATCAAAATATAGACAACAAGACTATTGTCTGGCTGTGTTGTCTGTACGACTTATCAGCCAGCGAGCTTTCAACTTCCGTCTATTGTCCGAATGAACAACTACTTTAGAGGCGTAACGACATTTCAGGGTTCGAACCTAGCATATAGAAAACGTGAAGTTTTGATAATAACTTTTAAGGTTGTTTCATTTAAACGAAACTATGAATTTACCATCGAGAAATAGAGTACTTTTTTAAATACTAATCTTGATGAAATTATGACTTTACAGTTCAAATAAGTTAGAAAGAAAATTTTAACAGGTACAAGACAAGTAATGTTTTCTGCAGCTGTCACTTTTGATAGATGTTATCAATATATATAAATTACAATAGTGATATAGTAAAATGTTATCAATGTTGACTGAAAAAAGTTTGTATTTTCTAATAATTCCTTCTTACCAAAACCCTACAATAGACATAGTTTACAACAGAATTCAATGATGGCATTTAGGAGTATTTTTGTTCTACAATCAAACTATTGTGCTAACCAAGTCATGTACAAATATTTTTCGCTAACGCTTATCTAAAAGCTTCACGTTATTTATATGGAAGCCATCTCATCCCAGAATATACAGTAAAGATATGTCGGATATAGGAAAAATTAGATTCTTGATTAGTAAATTTTAATATAGAGGCATATTAACTACTGTCATATTCAAATCATGATATATTCCATGGCACACATTGTTGATTATTTTATCCAGAGTATTTTTAAGACATAGCAAAACCTACTTTAGGTATAATTTGGTTACATGAGTTAATTTTATAAGTTTAGGTCATTCTAAAAGTATTTATTTAATATTTCTATGATTTCCTAAAGTGTTTAGATCGACAGAATTTAACGAGATAATTAAATTACTGTATCAATATTTTTTTTAAATAATTCATGGGCTTACTGTACATTTACCTAAGGCTGTCAAATTATAAACTAAACCAAATTACAATAGTTCTTATCATCTTCACGCAAATATCTTAGCAATTAACGTTTAGAATATTTAAGTGTTTTTTAAAATATTCCTTATAGCTATACAAATAGTGTGGCTTAAAAAGTGATATATTAGTATCGATCATTTGGGGATATCCACTGACAAGCGGTTTTTTACGTGCAAGAAAATAAAGTAAAATACTATTATATTTAAAAGTTGATAGTCTACCTTATTATTTCCATATTTTTAGTCAAACATATTTCTCTATAACTGTTCTAACCTGAAACAGCCTCGCTTGTTCACTCTAGATCCAATACAAAACTAGATTTGTGGTAGAATACCAATACCAAGAATAAGTTACCAATCATATTTCACGGGAAGAAGAATTGTTCTCTTAAGGATTGACGTTTCATTGTCTTCAGTTCATATCATTTTTGTTGATACCCGAATCAATTTATAAGTACAGTACTAAGTAAAGTAGAAATCTCAAGGACGGATGAAAGTGAACGAAAACTTAGGCCCGTAATTTTACGATTTTTATAGCAAAAAAACAAAACTTTTTGAAATAATAAATGTAATAACTTATTTTTTCCAGTGGATCCGTTTGGTTTAGTTTTCTTCATATGGTAACATCAACAGTAATTGTTGAATAAATGTGATGGTGGCGTTTGGACAAGTTTATATAAATTATGAAGTGAAGAGGTTCTGTTAAAATTACGTCCATGTCAGATATTCAAGAAATGTTGACATCGCCGTGTGAAGAAATCTTTACTACAGGAACATTACTCTATTTATTTCGTCAAAAAAGTGGAAAACAAAACCTCAAAAATATTCGCCTTAATTTACGGTCCCATCCAAGACACAGTTCATAGTAAGTGATTCTTATTGGAGTATCAGTAATTCATATACAGCCCAATGCTCACAGGAAGAACCTTATCTGACAAGTATAAAAGTTATTAGATCTACTTTCACGTGTTCATACACCAAATCATGTGATCTGCGTAATAATAATAATAATAATAATAATAATAATAATAATAATAATAATAATAATAATAATAATAATTATTAAAAAAAATAGTAAAGTAATGTCAGTGCTGACCTCAAAAAATATGTATTTTGTTGTATAAGACCCTTTCTATGAGAATTGAACTATACACGGCAGTGTGTAATAGTCGGTCCTGGCAGTGGAAATAACTTACAGAGTGTTTCTTAGAATAGGAGGAAATAGACTAAGTTGTCAGTCAACAGTTTGGTTCTACCGAGTAATGGATCTATTTCTAACATTTGCACGGCATAAAATTAAAGGAATACGTCTAAAGCATCGTCTTTAAAAATTACAATAGTATTATTTTTTAAGTCTAAGAATTGTAAACACAAATTCGTGGTTCATTGAAACCGTATCAATAAACTTGCACATACTTTGCATTTTTAAATTAACGAAAACTTTGAAATATATATATAAATATACCCCATACAATTTTTAATTTCTATTCTTTGGAGGAAGAGAGCCAGGTAGATGAATAGAATAGTTCTAGATAGATTCTACAAGTTATGATCGTATTTTGTTTACAACGTTAAATACAATTATTATTTTTGGGAAATATCCCTAGCAAATTTACTTTTAAAAAAATATTAATAAAATAACTGTCGAAAAATCTAAGATTACAGTAATAAATTATTAATTCATGTGTTCAGGGTCTAGATATGTTTGTGGGTGCTACTTTGACTAATCAACTGCCCACCTTTGCCTTTTGATAAGAAGCCGTGAATCTGAGAAGAGCTATAATTTGATACAAAATCATCTTTGATATGTTTATATTTTAAAAAGTCTATGAAAATTTATTTACAGTAAAATTTTGAATGGATTAATAAATGTTTCTGTCCAAAGTTATCATATGTATTCTAATAGAGATATTTTATTTGATTAATTATTAAATTAACCAATAAAAATATTTTAATTGATGACTTTTTGTGTCTTATGGAATTAATATTAAATTATTTTTTTTCAAAACTGAGCATTTAAACGTTTTCTTCACCATTGAAATGTTCTAGAAATATTTACCTACCGTACTATTAAGAATAATTCAATTAAATTTCTCAGAACGTTTATTAGGTATTTGTTGATGAACAGTATTGTACTACATTAAAAAACATATAATTAGCCTATATAACAGGGGCAGGCCCTCACTATACCGAGCCCCCTGGAAAAACAAACCCTACGCCGGCTACTTATTTTATTTTCGACCAATCCCCGTCATTTTCTTGAACACGAAACTAGCATATCCCGCTTTTCCGGATCTAATTAATTACCGATCAACCGGAAGTCTCGTAGAGTGACGCGGCCTGTTGACCACACCGGTTGTATAACTTGGAGGGGAAATGTTAGCCGTATTTCATCATCCGCTATAGGTTCTCGGAACGAGTTGTGGACATCAGATGCCAAGACAAAAACAATCAAGTGTATTTTTTTAACGATGCTAGTTTTAAAATAAAATCTACGAATCAATAAATAAATAATATCAGTAAGAGTCCGTTAAAGCTAGTTCTAACCTTACTGCAAATAATTTAAAAAATACTACAGCGAGTTCCACACAACCGCGCTTGGAAAAATGGTTTTGTTAATTCGATAAGTGTTGTAAAATGGCATCATATATTTACTATGAGATAATACGGAACTGTTTCTAATATCTTTTCAGCCATCACCCGTGAACCGACTATTGAAGTCTACATTTTCCCAGAGCCTTGAAACTAATCTAGAAATTACTTGTTAATTAGACATAATGTGTTGTGTAGACACAAATTAATTAGAAGATCACAATGGTTTTTTTTATCTGTGATCACGCGTACTAAATGTCAGAGTGATCCAGTCTGGTTTGACGAGGACGGAGAGGTCTGCGTTCGAATCCCGGCTAAACGTAATGAGTGTGTTTTTTTTCATAAATAATTTCCAACTCTCTCTTCACGTAGATTCAAGTACACTTATTTTAAATTCAACCTTTTCTCATCCCTAAAACCATTAGCGTAATAATAGTATATAATGTGTATAACACGAACGGGTAGTAAGACGCGGCGATAAAACCAACAATATCAAAGTATTTTTTAAAGAAAGTTTTACTAGAAAATGAAATGTTCATGAAGTATTTATTACCTCTCGATTCTAAAATTAAAATGTTCATAAAAATCTAAGTTAAGATTCTCGTAGGCCTAGACGTAATTACCATAACCAGTCTGTCACTTGAGCCTATAATTACAGACTAACACAATACTATCTCATTATTAACATTCCCACGATGTACCGGCTATTAAGGAACAAGCTTATTCAATTGTGTTCCACCTTAAAGTAATTTATAGTCCGCAACGCGAATATCTGAGAATATTGAAGACAAAATTTGATAAATCTACCCTAACTGGTCAAGACCCCAAGACCTTGCTACACTCGGAGATAGGGTATGTGTACTAACAAAACTTAAATCTGGTATTTATTGAGATGTGGGCGCAACAGTTGCGCGAAATTAATTCCCTTCCAATCAAATCAAGTACACACGGATAATTTTCGTTATCGGTTTAAATATAATATTTTTAATAAGTTGTTTATTTGAGATCTTGGTAGTTATAAAAATTACTAATTGCATCGCCCATTTTTACGCGTTACAACTCTTTCAACTCCGCCTAAACGACGCTGTAAAATTAGTTCGTTAAGCTCTAAATTAATTTAAGACTTGTCCTGTTTTTATTCACACCCTGCTAAACCGATAGACCCTACAAATCATAGGAGTGGATTCCAACAGTCGGGAACGTAGGCCTATTGTGATTGTAACTACCCTCTAGATGTCGGGATGGATGAAAATTAAATAAATAAATAAAATACTTAAGAGTACCCTTCGGTAAGAGATAAATTACCGCAGAGACGTTCAAATCTAACGCAATATTTAATTATACAATATGTTATTTCCAAATATGATTCACGCCAAAATAAAGTCGAAAGATTTCAACATGGCTCTTTTTTCCTTAACAACCCTATAGTATGAGTTTTACTAATAAACAAGAAATGTTTGAAAATGTGACATTAGCTTATTTTAACGGCTTTTTAATCATGAGGCCAGTCTCGATGAAAAAGAGCCTCCCTCTAACAAAGTCATTTTTCTTTCCTCTTTACCTTGAGATAACAAGTTTCGAAGTTTCCTTTACCCTTCTTATTTAAACTACACAGGGTGGTTGCAGGTGAAAGACGAAAGGGAGTATCGACACAGACCGGTGTAAGTTTAGCCGCGTGGTCCGACAACGATTGATCATTCCTCGCTGGCCGCCTTTAAAGAGCTCATCTAAAAGCCGACAAGATTACGGACCAACCAGAAAAGTTAATCAAGCGCAGTTTTCTGTATTAATTACTAGACAATCAGTGAGGTCGGGATTAGTTTGAAGAGTTTTTATGTTAATAATAAGTTGTATTTCTATTTTGTTGTAGGTTAGACGTGTTCACTGGTCCCAGTGTCGTTGTTTTTATAAAATATAACACAGAAAGCTGCGTTAGTTTGCGAAGTCTGGTTCGAACATTGTTACTTAACTTAGACGCTACCCGGGAGGTTACACAGCCTCTTTAATACATAAAATAAACGACCGTTAAAAAAAACTTGTACCCGGTTCCTCGGCTGAACTAATTTACAAAACAAATCCACCCGTGATTTGTAATTTTGAAACCGATTGTTCTAAGAAACATTTCAGAGCGGTAGCAGTTAGTTGTCCACAAGAAACAAAACGTGTATTGTTTGTGCTGGATGGGGGGAAGGGGGGGACTGTACCCAGAGTGCAAAGGGGTTAACGAGCCTTCCAATCAGAGCCTATAATCAGGGACAGGCCTCTTTCCCCTCCCCCCTATCTGACTGTCCGATCCAAGACTGTATCAAAGTCTAAAACAGGTTCCCACGAGATAAGACGACCACCCTTTTTTGGGTGGTTCACTATCACCGAGATGATATACAGCTCAGATAAAAAAACAAAACATTGTTGGATATTAAAGCTTTGACGTCTTGTTAGCTGACCATGTGAAAACTACCAACAATGTCTACAAAAACAAGATACCGAGTGATTTAATCAAGTAATGTGTTGAAATTATCTTATTGGCATCCATTCCTCAACAATGCAACAATAGGCCTACTTCACCAACAAATAATAATTTATATCAAACAACGTTAAGGTTAAGATATTAATCAACACTTAACATACCTTCTTATGGTTTTCCAACACAGATACAATAATTATCCCCCAAAACACACATTATCACTTGATTCTCTTGCTATTACGAGTGGTCGAAACCATAGACCTCACAAATAGCACTTCGATTTCGTTCGATTACATAAATATTCAAGTTTCGTTCGATGGCTATAAAAGAAATAAAAAAGTAAAAAAACGAAAAACACTGTCACAAGTTCGATCGCGATTAATATAGCGCACGCAACACTTCGAATGTTTTGTTTGTAATTGATAACTAACTTATTTTGTTAATTGCATGAAATGATTAATTATTCACTTTTGATGACTAGATAAGATAGTGATGTTCTTCCAGCTTCCTTGATGCAAATCTACGATAAAAATGATAGGCAGCTGTTTTCAAACAAAGTGTTCGGAGTTTGAATTAATATTATATGTGGCGCTTCCACACGACTGATTCACCAACCATGCCCCGCGCATTGGTCACAGCGCACTACTAAACCGTGAACTGATACTGCTAAAGCCACAAACCCATTATTTTCATGCTTCGGAAGAGCTCGGCTACTAGCTTTCGGACGGGTTCGGGTTGCCGGGGCAACGCCTATTCGTTGTTATGAGCGTAGGACTGCCTACCGTTGGGGGAAATGGAATCGGTTGGATGTGTCTAAAAAAAAAGTGCACGTTTATTAAAGTTGCCGGATGAGTTAAGACAAACGATATTAGATTTGCTATCAACTGTACGTATTTCTGATCTACTTGTTTATGTATTTTTCTCCGATCAATTAAAAATGCGGTCAAATATGTACGAATTTTTAATACGTTTAGGCTAATTAATCACCGCTTTCAAATTTAATATTTTCCGCATAAAATAAATGAAATCCATACACTAAACTAGAGATATTTCTCGTTATAAAACCCTACGGTAACAATGTGCTTGTGCTACCCACATATCTACACTACTTGAATAGATATTATAAAGGTAAAAACAAGACAAATGTACCCGCATTTACGTGGAGGGAGCGTAGGAAACAATTAAAGACAAAACACCCTCAATTCACCCGACCAGGATTCGAACCCAGATATCCCTGCTATCAGCAACCCAGGAGATCTGTAGGCCCTATTATGAAATTCACGCCTTAAACATTATGAATTATATTTAATATTTGAAAACTTAAATTTTAGGATAGTATTGGTTTTAAAAAAAAATATGATTTTTTTTTTTGCTTGAATAGGACTAAGCTTTTTTTTTACGGATTCTCCAGCTAAAGCAATCACTTCTCAATTTGAGTAGCTCTTAGTTCGATCCCCGGCTTAGGTGTATTTTCAAATTCAACGAGGGAAGGCCTACAGAATATGATATGTGGCACATGTCATGTTATGAGATTTACAGACTCTTGGTAAACATATCAACATTTTGACATCTGGTGTTAGACTGCCCTGCTGACGACCGACATATCGGGGTTCAAATCCTGCTCGGGTTTATATTGAGCTTTTTCCTAAATAGTTTTCCATTCTTCCTTCATGCAAATGCGGGTACGCATCTTCTAAAATTAAATGGTCCTCGTTTTTAAAACGCTAACGTAATTAATATTTTTATAACCGCGTCTTACTACCCGTTCGGTTTATACGCTTATGTAGGTCTAATAATTATGCTAATGGTTTTAGGGACGAGGAAAGTTATATTTATAGGAATTTTACCTGCATTTGCGTGGAGAAAGAGTGGAAAATCATTTTGGAAAAAAGCAACCCTCAGTACACCTTACCGAGATTCGAACCTCGATTTCCCCGTCATTGGCAAGCTATTCTACTGCGAGAGTGACGCATTAGACCATGCGGCCACCGAACAGCGTCCTAATTAGTTCATTAGCGTACAGCCCAAACGAGTAGTAACACGCGGTGACCAAAAAAAATAGGCCTAGGCCTACATAATATAAAATTGTAAATTCTGCCTTTAGTACATCGGGACATTATTAAAATATTAGTTGCAGAACAAAAAGCCTAAATGGCTTAAGGTTTAAATTTGATTTTTAAATCGTAGTTCTATAAATAGACAAAACTTGTTAGAACACGAATTAGAAATTAGCTTAACCTGGAACACCACAATTTGTATTAAAACAAAAAAAATAAACTAACTGAATTCATCGTAATATTTGGGTGTTAAGGATAAACACATGCACTAGCTGGAATGGAACCAAGGCCCCTTAAAAAACAAAACAATGGCTCTTTACTTTATATAGGTTATTTTGTGTGATGAATAGGCCCCTATTTGTTGCCTTGATATATAGACCTATATAATGAAACCTAGGTTTGTACCATGTTTATTCCTTAACTTATAGCCTAGGCCTACCTAATAATATTCTTAAAGGCCTTGAGTGGGCTCAATCTAATTAGAAAATAATAATTTGAATAACAGAAATTCTAATCAATATTTAACACAAGCCTTCAAAATTATCTGACTCATGTTTATTCAATTTAGTTTGATATTTTAGACTCTATTAAAGTATATAAAAAATTTACTAAAAGAGTAAAAAAGTCCCTGTTAAAATTATATTTTACTATAGGACCGTAATGATATTTTTATGTTACTTTAACTCAAATTTTCTAAATGAGCATTTTAAATTCAGCGTAAGTTGTATTTATTTCACTTCAGTAAAATCACAGAGGAAAATTTAGAGGAAATAAATAGCACGTTCATTTTATTGCCTAATTTTGACAAAACATACAAGGAAATTAAATATATTGGTAACCTAAAAGATGGCTTATTCGATTAAACATAATGGCTCGTAGTTGCAATAAATGAACTAATAAATATTTTTTTTGTGACAGAATTAATAATATTAATTCGTGTAAAAACATGACATGAAGTTAAATAGACTTAGATCAATATTTCCAAACTTTTTTACATCTTTTAAAATACATCAAAATAATAAATTTGTCAAAATGAATTAAATTGATTTACTTACCTTTGACAAAAGACAAATAATAGGCCTAAGCCTTAAAAAAAAGTCAAAAAAGTGTAAACATAATTTACAACCCAGTTCAACAACCAATTGTAAATAAATCCAAATCCCGATAACTATTCCTAATTTACATGACAAAAGAAACCAAACTAGTCCACATATAGAAGTACCAAAACAAACAAAAGAAATCATCCGTCAGATCCCTCGCCGACTCCAATTCTCCCCCTGTTCGGGCACTTCACCAACTATCTCGTCAGTTCAGCTTTAAACACGCCGCTCGGCAACCAATCAGGACAAAGAACGCACACAAAGATTATTGACACAAAATGGCGCACGTAAATCTTGGAACACCTCCCGTCCCCCCCTGCCCCTCTAGGACCCATGCTCCGGGACAATATGGCTCCGCCCCTTCAGACAATGCAATCCCTCCCCCCACTAAACCACGTCAACTAGCGTTAAGGTGGCATTTTGCTGAAGAAGGTTGGCTTTATTGGAGCGAGGGGGCGACGCAATACAACCTTATGTTCACGACGGCGGAAAACTTTCGAAATATGAACCAGAAAATAAATAGATTGGGACATTTTAGGGTTTGTTCCAAAATTAAAATTTAGGTGTTTTTTTTATACACTCAAATTAGGTTATATTTTACCTTTGTTCGTTTGGATTCAACATTTCACTGTAGACATTATAGAAAATACAACTCTAAAAAATTAGAATTTACAGGCCCTATTAAATAAATTAATGATCTACTTCTAAAAAGGTATATTTTGTAGGCCTATAAGAAACAACGTTTTAATTATTTAAATAAAATAAGTTATTAAAAAAAAAGTTAGCCCAAACCCAGGTAGTCCGAAATTCTGGATAATCTTAACATACTTTTTGAAAAACGGGGGGAAAAAAAATTAAGTCAATTGAAGTTCATTTAATCATTTAACAAGCTCATATTTAAAGATAATTGTAAGAAACAGTGATATATGATAATACATAAACTTACTTAACATTTATATGCTTAGCCAACACAATGTGTTTTTTCTGTAACTAAAAATAACTACAGTACATAACTTATCACGTGTTAAACATCAGTTAAATAAATGAACATTTGATTTAAATCCTTCGACTGAAATTTTAAATTCGTGGAAAAAAAACACCCCGCATCCCCATATTATCCCGGTTATTCCGAATTTCCGCTAGCTCGGACAAGCTTCGGTCCTAATTAGTTCGGATTAACTATGTTCCAGTATATTGCCTATGTTCCATAATGTGCTTTAGTTTGTCTTACAATTTTACTGTCTGCTAGAAAAGAATTAATACTTTTTCATGGACAACAGATTAAAACAAATACCAACAATTAAAGAATATCAGCACCCAATAAAAATACACACAATAATATACACATACATAGAGTTCTTGTGTATTCTTCCAAAGAGATTAAAGCAAAAAAACCATTACCATACTCAACATTAAATCCCGAAACCAACTCTTGGATTGACTTTCAGCAAAATCAAAAGGAGTTCGATTCGTCTCTGACAAACAAGATGTAATCCAAACTAAACCAACAGGAATTATAATTAAAATAAATCAAATGTAAAACTGGTAACTAGGCCTAAATAAATACAGTAAATTAAATTTACCAACTAATAAAACAAAAGATAATATAATTATAGCTAAACTTACTTCATAGGAAATAGTTTGAGCAACAGCTCGTAAACCATCCAACAATGAATAATTAGAATTAGATGACAATTATAATTGTATAAACACTTATTCTTAAACAACATACAATAAATAATAGCCCCAAATTAAAAGAAAAATTAATTAAATAAGGAATAACTAATCAAATTAATAAATACAAAACAAATTAAAAATAGTAGACCAATAAAAAGGTAAATAATTCGATATTATAGGAACAGAGGCTTCCCTTGTAAATAATTTAATATTATCAGATAAAGGTTTAGGAATACCATAACCTACCCTATTAGGGCCTTTACGAATCTGAATATAAACAAGAACTTTACGCTCCAATAAAGTAAAAAAGTCACACTAACTAATACGCAAACCAATATAATTAAAACACTAACAATCAAAATAAATTTATCATATATATACATAATAACTGTAATGAAATATTACATTTATAGATCCTAAATCTATCACACTATTCTTCTCCCAAAGTAGTAAATTAATTTTAATCATAAAGAATATTTAATAATCCTTCTGTACTAAAATAATAAAGTATAAAGTGTCTAGAAACAGAGTTACTTTAATCTTCCTGTCACCTCAAAAAAATGAACATTTAATTAATATAATTATGTAAATTCTAATAAAAATTAAAATAATTAATATACAACTCTATAGGGTCTTCTCGTCCTACAATTAAATTTAAAGCATTTTAACTTAAAATTTAAATTCTAATTCAAATTCCATAGAGATAGCTTATACCTCGTCAAACCTTTCATTCAAGTCTACATTTAATAGACAATTTATTATGCTACTTTTGTATGGTCAAAATACCCCGGCCATTAAAATAAATAATTGGGCAGGTATAATTAAATCGTATAAGTAAATCAAGAAGACATGTTTTTGTTAAACAGGCAAGCAAAAATAATATAAATCAATATTTGCCTAATTCTTTTATTAAACTTATAACATAATACTAACATATACACTCATACTATACTAATTAAATCATTATTTTAAAACATCCAATATAAAATTAAACTAATAAAAATTATTTAACTTATTATTTATAATAAACTATAACATCCTTAATCTTATTGACTAATTTCAAGCCTATAAAATATTAAAACTAACTACAATTATAATTAATCATAAAAGCTATACCCTTTATGCTTTATTAATCAATAATAACACATTATAAAATTAAATAATTAAAATTAATTAATTGAATTAAATTCAACTCTTATAAAAATAGATACCTTAAAGATCGAATGGTTTATCCCCATTAAAAATAATAGTTAAACATTAATTATCATCTACTATTAACTCTTATTAAATCGAGACAAATAAACTTATTATTAGTCTAATATTTTAATCTACCCTGATACAAAAGGTGCAATAAATAAAATCTATTTAGAATTAAAAAAACTTATCAAACTATGTAAAATTTGGACAAATAATAGCAAGAAAATTAATAACTGAAGTAAACAAGGAAAAATATGAAAAAAAAAAGCCCCCAGAACTTGAAAATAAATACAATTTTAAGATTGAGATGCAATAGAATACATTTAAGATTTCAAGTTCAATCTGTTAAATTTCATTACATAACTTAATAATCCGACAGTGGGGTTCGAATTTGCAAACATATTTATTAAAGGAACATAGTAGAACACTTAATTAGACGTTCAAATAAACCCGGTAGGCCTATTATAACGAGCTAATTACCAACTGTAGTTTTACCAGTTCATTAGTAGACAAAACACGTAATCAATTCCAGTGATTAGATAAATGTTAGTAAGTATATTATTGTCACTTTGAATCTTCAATAGTAATATAACGACACCGCTAATAATTGTACCAGCCTACAATTAAATGATTTATATCTATTTAGGAACGTTTTCAACTTTTTTTTACAAATTTTAAAATTTTATGAAAAGGAACTCGAGCTTAAGTCAATATTTTTGCAGTTTTTATAACAAAAAGCTTTTTGTTGGCTAAAATAAGCTAAATATTCTTCCTGTAGCTACGTTAAGTTTATTTTTCCACACAAGTTAATATCAACAGCTATTACATACCTGTCAAGAACATAGTGTAAGTTTAGCATTTAAGAAAATTCCGTTTAAATTCCACCCACGACTAATATTCCAGAACTGTTGGTATTAATATTTATAGAAAAATTAAACTAATCTTATCTTATGATGAATTATTTTATTTATTTTGGACAAAAGGTTTTTAGCACCGCGCCTTACTACCCGTTTGGCTCACACGCTTATGTGCTATAACTACGCTAATGTGTTAGGGATTAGGCCGGTAGGATTTAGAAGGATTTTAACCGCATTTACATGGAGGGAGGGTATCAGTGACGTCTTGGACCGTTCGACCACCGTAGAGGGTTCTTTTTGCTATAAAAGTTGTTAAAAAATACGGCCGCCATTCTGTCTAATTAATATCGGAGATTATTTCCCGATCCTCCATCATTTGGTGAACGAAGCAATCGATTGTTTTGTTTAACTCTGGTCGATCACTGACATGTCAACTCTTGTTTGGAAGCAATTCTCGCTATTTGGGGGGGGGGGGGATTTGAACACAGTTTGATTGAGTTGCAAGCTATTCCGACAAATAGAATCAAGAAACAAACTTTAATAAAAAACAAAAGTTACACATTAAAAAAAACACTAAAACGTCTAAGTTACAACAAAGTTTTTAACGGCTTTTGTTTTTTATTTATTTAACGTGCACTTTTCTGATCCGACTGATTATATCAGCACACGAGAATTTCTATGACCGAGAGCGAAATGGCCTACCAATTTTGCCGGGAAAGGTATTTTTTACATCCCCCAATCGACATGGGACTGACCTCGGAAGGAAGTTGTTATAGCTCAAGAATAATCCGTTGGTCCCGGCTGGGTTTGAACCCACGAACATCTGGTCCTGAGGCGAGCACTTTACCCCAAGATCCACTGAGGGGTACAAGGACATCCACATGAGGACGAGGGGAGGGTGGGAAAAATCACATGTGGAACAAACACACACATGGATGACAGAAAACATGACCGGGATTCAAACCCTTATCACTAACAATCCAGATAGTTGCGAGGATGACGACGTAAACAACGCGACCCCCCAGAACGGGTCGTTAAAAAAATAAAGTCTATTAAAAATCAGACTACGACAGTTTGTGACGAAATTTAGGGCATACATTGTCATATTTTCGACTTGTTCCTACACACACACCGTAATTTAGCGAAAAATATCTTTCCAAGGTTTTTACTTATCGAAACATATTTAAAGATAATTATAGCAATTTTTTTAAATTCATAGCAGCGCCTACACATGCGAAATAAAATAAACTATTTTCGCCAATTTTAACAAGTTTGGCCTTTAAGTTGCAAATTACGGTCAGTTTTGTTTATTTAAACGCGAATTAACGATAAATTATCGACATTCCCACAACCAATCAAAATTTCCCTCAGCCAAAGAGATTATTTCCCTCTACCAAAAAATACCACTGATAAATAATGTCTGAACCGGCGTTTATAACAGCCCAAGTGTGAGCGAAGTTTGTATTTAAAGACACAGGAAGAAAATATGTCCAAGAAAACTAATGAAATCATTTTTAACTCTTATCTTTAGGTCTGTATTTGTTATTGTGAGATTTTAGCCGTAATTATTCTATTAATGCAACTTAAAGTTTAGTTAACCTGTCACCTTTACCTAACAAAAAAAAAAGTAGGACTATTTGATGACTTTTTAAAACGAAATAATCTACATCTTTTTATTTACGGAATCCAATTAAATTTTATTTACACAAATCAGTTACCAATGTCGACTTATATTTGGGAATAGTTTAACAAGAACTCGTTTATTTGAGTGTGCAGATTTAGAAATAAGTCTATTATTGATGTTAAAGAACATTTAATCCACTTCGGTGGCCACATGGTCTAACGCGCTACTCTCGCAAACAGAGTAAACTGCTGATGATGGGAAGATCGAGTTTCGAATCTGGTCGGGTGTATTGAGGGTGGTTTTCCTAAACGGGTTTACATTTCTACGTCCACGCAAAGGCGGGTACAATTCCTCTAAAAATAATCTCCAAAATCCCTAGAAACTATTAGTGAAATTAGTGGATAAATTTATAGCCTGAACGGGTAGTATGACGCGGTACTAAAAAACCCGTTTAATCCAAACACTGGTATTATTTATGATGGCTATTTTTCAAATGGATCAGAAGTTAAGTTTTATAAATATGCGAGTAATTTGTAATGAATTTTGTTGTTGCTACCTATCCACTTTTAAAATATCTTCTATAGATCCTATAAAATAAGAAAGTGATGCCAATGACTCTATAGCTATATTTTAACTAATGTACCAGTGGCGTGAAAGTGTATTGTTACCAGAGTAAGCAGAGCTTGGTAACTGTAGGAGAGCTTTATTCCCATCACTCAGAAGAACTCTCATTGGTCAGATATCAACATTATCATGTGAGGTGTGTGATTGGTCAAATGGGGACAGAGTGGGGGAGAACATATCACAGGTACAGTTGTAACAAGCTCTGCTTACCCTGGTCAAATGGGGACAGAGTGGGGGAGAACATATCAAAGGTAAAAGTTGTAACAAGCTCTGCTTTACCCTGGTCAAATGGGGACAGAGTGGGGGAGAATCATATCACAGGTACAGTTGTAACAAGCTCTGCTTACCCTGGTCAAATGGGGACAGAGTGGGGAGAACATATCACAGGTACAGTTGTAATAAGCTCTGCTTACCCTGGTCAAATGGGACAGAGTGGGGGAGAACATATCACAGGTACAGTTGTAACAAGTCTCTGCTTACCCTGGTCAAATGGGGACAGAGTGGGGGAGAACATATCAAAGGTACAGTTGTAATAAGCTCTGCTTACCCTGGACCCCAGACACGACAAAATATAACTGTATAAAAAGGAAAAGTGTTAACCGAAGTAGTTCAAATTTACCATTTATGGAAGGTTACCAATAATTCTACAATGCTATTTTCACCCGGGCCATGGAATCGACAAGCTCCCCTCGCAGGAAGTTAGAACAACCTCCAACCAAACCAGTGTAGTAATAATTAATTACATGACAATCTCTTCACTCACTGCAAAGAAAAAAAAAAAAAAAAAAAAAAAAAAAAAAAAAAAAAAAAAAAAAAAAAAAAAAAAAAAAAAAAAAAAAAAAAAAAAAAAACATTGGGTGGACATTTCATTTTTTAATTGATTATTAAATGGTTTCTTTAGCAATTTACTTTTTTACTAAATAAAATTCTTAATATCAAATACAATTTTTTCAGTTTTATTTTAAGATATTAGTCTGCTACATTATAATAGTGGTTATTGGTGGATAAACGGGTAATACAGCCTTGACAGATAGTCAGAGGTTGGACGTGTCTTCCCAGTGGAGTTAAGGTTGTCTCTCTTGTTACACCGGCCTTGTCGTGACCATACTTCACACAGCGGTGAGGGGCATCTAGGGACGTGGACTAATGTACACATGGCGTCAATCAATATAGCGCCGCGACGCTCCCATGCATCAGTACGAGCCAGGATAGCTTCATTACCAGGATTGACAGAGGCTACCTACACTGGTGTCAGTGTCATAGAGACTGGACTACCGGGTTTGATTCCCTGCTGGGTCGACTCGGATACTTCCACCTATATCATTCTATCTACATGCAAATTCTGGTACATTCTTAATATACCTTCCCCCTGCTACCCCATTGGAGTAATTCACATATAGGCCTATTTGTATATCCCTGACGGGTAGTAAGATGTGTTGACAAAATAAATAGGTTCTGTAAACTAAAGTTTGGGGCTTATTTAAGGTGGGGTTGTAGGAGACGGGAGAAAAGGACAGCGGTTTTGTAGGTTTTTTTATAGCAAAACATTTTGTTGGCCAAAATCAATCAAATATTGCTCCAGTAGATACAAAGAGTTTAATTTTCTTCACATGTTGATATCAACATGTTGTTGAATATTTATCATGATCATAGTGGCATTAGATGACAAACATTTTAAACAAAGAGAAAAAGTTGTCATTAAATTCCAGAACACCCTTGACAGATATTCAACAAATGTTGATATCCCCGTGTGAAGAAAATTAAACTTTATATTTCTACTGGAGAAATATTTGATTTATTTTGACCGATAAAGTGTTGGGTGTAAAAACTTCAAAAAGAGTGGTCTTTTCTCGCGTCCCCTAAAAGACCTAATTGTTCTCAGCAAACGTTGTAAAAGGTTAATATAATAATGACAACCTTTAAAAGGTCGTGGTTAATTCACTTAATGTTAATTTTTTAATTAATATTTGACGTCTGCACATTTTTAAATGCATAGCCTATTATTAATCATAAAAATAATAGCCTACTTATTGTAATATCCATGATTCTAGTTTTAAAATAGTCGACTACTCAACACAAATAGCAAACCGCACGATAAAACGTCCGGTTCAAGTTTTATTACTAAGGCCTATCTTAGTTAGGTGTTATCCGTGGATTGAAACGGAATACACTAGACAATAGTCGCGACTATCCGGCATTCCTGGCCGGATAGTACGGAATACACTAGACAACAGTCGCGACTATCCGGCCTAAAGTGGCGACATTCCTGGACGGATAATACTGAATCCGAGTGTAAATAATTTTTAGTCCGGGTTTACCTACTTTTTTTTAATTTCACAGAACATTTAACTTGGTTTTAGTAGAATCTGTCCATTTTCTGATTGCGATGTAAAATAGGAATACAGTAGGGCTATAGTAATTGTAGGGGGTCAGTCAATATTAAACGAGATTTTTTTTAAAATTATAATATATAGTAATTTATTTTGGAAATGGAACATTGGCCACAAAGCAAGAAAAACAAATGAAAATAGAACATCAAATGGATTACATTATAAATTCGGTAAATGTTTTATTAGTGGTTACGTACCGGTTTGTTTATTTTTAAAACGCGTTTGTTAATACTGAGAACCGGGCCTGTTAATACGCGGGAACGGATAATCGAAGGCTGGATAATCGTGACTCTATGATAAAATTAAATTTACACATTAATATCTTTCATCAGATATTAACAAATTAATGTATAAATCCAATTTTACGATACCTGGGCAAGTGAGATTTACTTTTTTTTTTAAATCCGTTTTGAAACTATTAACGTTTTTATATTAGTAACACAATACCCTGGTAAAACAATATAAGCTTACTAGTTTTAATATTACCTTTATTACTTTAGTATGAAATTTATTGTAAATCATGTTCATGTTGGAATAAAACCATATTTTGTGAGCTAAACATATTTCGCATTCAACATCAATAAACGATGTTTATATAATAATTCTTATTTCTTCGTTTTTATTTTTGTCTAGTTGAACTATACCTCGCGTTCCAGGAGAAATGTTTTTAGTTCAACGACTGTACCGTAGGTGGAAATGTAACTTTAAAGTTAGTTCCTTCAAACTCTTCGCTGTTCGTGGACTTTCTGCCTCATATCCAGTTTGTATTAATTACAAAATATATAACTGTGCGTTAAATATCGCGCAATGCCTATGACAGACAAACTCTTCATTTTCTAAATATAGGCCTATAGAAGATGATGTTCATCGGGAGACTATTAATAAAAACAAGAAATATTAATATATTTAAAAGTAGGGGCCGATAGTTTACCCCACTAATAATTGGCTTGGGTTTTATGGGTAGTTCGGTGAATGAATCTTGAACCACTTTACGCCCCATTGCTAACAGCTCGTAGCTTAATCGTAATAATAGGCCCTATTACTCTTTCACGCAAAAACCGATTGTGATGAAAATCTACATAGATGTCCGATGAACATAGAGGATAGTTGAAATTTGCGTCCTACACTTTTTTTTCAAGATGGCGGCTACAAACCACTATTTTTTTGTCTTTTCCTCAGATTATGTCAGTTGGATTTTCACTGTACCAACTTTGAAAGGTGTTTATTTTAAAGCTTGTCCTGTGCGAAGAAACGTATAAATAGTCAGACGTATCACTGCTAATTGATATAACGTAATTTACGACAGTTGTTATTGGGGGACGTGGTTTTATACGTTCCTCTATTCAGATATTTATAATAAATCAACACTAGGAATACTTGAAGAAGCTGTAGTTTGGAGAAGTTATACTACCACACACTCAGCTGTACTACACACCCTGCTGTACCACACACCCTGCTGTACCACACACCCTGCTGTACCACACACCCTGCTGTACTACACACCCTGCTGTACCACACACCCTGCTGTACCACACACTCAGCTGTACTACACACCCTGCTGTACTACACACCTGCTGTACTACACACCCTGCTGTACCACACACCCTGCTGTACCACACACCCTGCTGTACTACACCCCTGCTGTACCACACACCTGCTGTACCACACACCCTGCTGTATTACACACCCTGCTGTACCACACACCCTGCTGTACCACACACCCTGCTGTACCACACACCTGCTGTACCACACACCCTGCTGTACCACACACCCTGCTGTACCACACACCCTGCTGTACTACACACCCTGCTGTACTACACACCCTGCTGTATTACACACCCTGCTGTACTACACACCCTGCTGTACTACACACCCTGCTGTATTACACACCCTGCTGTATTACACACCCTGCTGTATACACACCCTGCTGTACTACACACCCTGCTGTACTACACACCCTGCTGTACACACACCCTGCTGTACACACACCCTGCTGTACTACACACCCTGCTGTACTACACACCCTGCTGTATTACACACCCTGCTGTACTACACACCCTGCTGTACTACACACCCTATTCTACTACACACCCTGCTGTATTGCACACCCTCTTGTACTACACACCCTACTGTACTACACACCCTGCTGTATTACACACCCTGCTGTATTCGTTTTATAGCTGGCCAACTCACAGATTTTGGCCTGGTCTAACCATTAATCCAACTTAAAGAGAAAATCCCCGCCTTCCTTTAAAGCCCTCTACACTTCTAAGTGGTGTGGGTTGCATCATTTAAAGGTCACCCGGTCAGCATCCTGTATGCATTTTAGTAACGTTCATTTTAAAAAGCTTACAAACAAATCAATTTGAATGAAGGAACATATAAAACTATTATAATTATTGGTTGGATAAACAAAAAAAACGCGATTTATAAATACTAGGTTATATCAACAAACCATTTAATACATTTTTTAGTTCAATTTTCACAGTAAAGGGATTTTATTAAATATAGGCCTAAACATATTTTGTGGCCAACATTGATAATATTTTATTATATTATTATTGTTATTTTACATGTATTGGTAATATTCATCAAAAGTAATAGCTGCAGATAGCGTGACTTGATGTATGAATACATGAAATTATACATAGTAGCTTTTCCTAGCTGTTGGATAAGGTCCTTCCTATGAAAATTGGACTGAAGTCTCCCAGTGCAGCAGACAACACAGAACAGAGGTTAATGAAACAGGAGAGAAAGAGAGAGAGAGAGAGTAATCTCGTGACTGAGCAATATTCACTCTGCCACGTGACCATGAGATGGACTCAGGAGTGTTGGAGCTTCAGGGATGTCTAATATACCTGAACCTACCATCCTGCCCTTGTTGGGACAGCTATTCAGCCTCAATAACACTTACGTATGCAAGATCAACCATACATCACACGTGGTCTACAAAGACAGCAGCTTGACACTATATTTCTCAACTGATTGATATCTTTGATACGAGACTTATTTTAAAATCACACATTTCACAAGGGAGTATATGAAGAACTTAATGAGATGGAATGCTAAATATTGATGGTAAAATTTCTACAAAGAAATACCAAATACTGTTGATAAAATATATAAAAACAAATTACCACATACTGTTGATAAAATCTATAAAAACAAGTACCACATTCTGTTGATAAAGTCTATAAAAACAAATACCACAAACTTTTGATAAAATCTATTAAAACAAATACCACATACTGTTGATAAAATCTATAAAAACAAGTACCACATACTGTTGATAAAATCTATAAAAACAAGTACCACATACTGTTGATAAAATCTATAAAAACAAATACCACAAACTGTTGATAAAATCTATTAAAACAATTACCACATACTATTGATAAAATCTATAAAAACAAATTACCACATACTGTTGATAAAATCTATAAAAACAAATTACCACATACTGTTGATAAAATCTATAAAAACAAGTACCACATACTGTTGATAAAATCTATAAAAACAAATACCACATACTGTTGATAAAATCTATTAAAAATAAGGACCACATACTGTTGATAAAATCTATTAAAAATAAGGAACACATACTGTTGATAAAATCTATAAAAACAAATACCACATACTGTTGATAAAATCTATAAAAATAAGTACCACATACTGTTGAGAAAATCTATTAAAACAAATACCACATACTGTTGATAAAATCTATTAAAAATAAGGACCACATACTGTTGATAAAATCTATAAACACAAATATCACACACTGTTGATCTAAATATTTAAAAACAAATACCATGTAGGTTACTAATGATAAAATTTCTACAGACAAAAACGAAATACTAAAGATTAAATCTTTACAAAACAATCCTAAATTGTGGTGATGAAATGGCTAGGTTGGCATCACTGGAAGACGGAGTGTGTCAGACACCCATTAGGACCACTATATATATAACTACACTCTTTCATAAAACATAACCACTTAGGAAGAACGAAAAAAAACCATGAAAACATTCGAAGGGAAAAGTCATTTTTTATCCACTAGGGGTAAAATTACCTTTTAAGGACTGCGCTCTTTAAAAAAATATTAAAATATACTTTCTTTGTTATGTTCTCCAATTTATAAAAGTGTCTGTTAAGTATTAGAGTAAAGTGGGGCAAGAGGACGCACTTAACGTTTAAACGCATGTATAAGCTAAACATATTTGTTAAATTATGTCAATTTTTGGGATAACTATCTTCATTTTATTGTCATTGAAGTAGACATTTTTAATAATTTTAAAAAAAATTATTTTAACCAATTATTTAAAAATTACAAAATTTGACAAAACGATACTTTTGCCCCATAGGTGGGGTAAGAGTACGCTCGCTACGGGGTAAAAGTACGCATTATAAATATTATAAAAAACCATTTATGATACAGACTTTTACATTATAAAACTTCATAAGGCATAAAAAAAATGCATTATAGGCTTTATTGAAGAAAGTAAACTATTTTACCTTTTTTTACAACGAACTTATCTCATTGAAAAATCCATTTCCTTGACTTATAAATTAATTGGAAAACAATTTTAAAGGTTATTTAAAACTTATTTAACAATAGTCACACATAAATTCACTTGACCCTTCATAATTAGAACACGCTTCATGCCACCATTCTTTGCAACTCTTGCATTGCACCCAGTCTTCTAGAGGTGGATCTTCATACTGTTCTTCGAAGCCGGGGCAGAAAATGTCTTCATCAACTTTTGATTTTGTTGTTTTTATTCTTTTTAAGAAAGACATAATTGGAGTATTAATTTTAGATCTGAACAATGATTTCCTAGCTTCACCAATAGCATTTTAGGCCTACTTTCTTCTTTTATCATGAAACTATTTTTAAATGGTGTCCCTGTTATGATTTGAGTTTTTGCCCTCTCTTTCTTCTGTTTTGATTATCTGTTCTTTTAGGGAATGGTATCAGGTCTACTGGATAGGTCGTTTGTTGTTGAGGTACTAATACAGAGTTTAAAGAGATCAATTGTTTATGGTTTCTTGTGTTAGCCACAAGTGTTGATGGCTGAGGATCTGTTGTGGCAGCTGAAGGTGTTGATGGTCGAGAATAACTCGTATCAACTGAAGATGTTGATGGTTGAGAATATCTTGTAACAGCTGAAGATGTTGATGTTTGAGAATATCTCGTATCAACTGAAGATGCTGATGGTTGAGAATATCTCTATCTGCTGAAGATGTTGATGTTTGAGAATATCTCGTATCAGCTGAAGATATTAATGGTTGAGAATATCTCTATCTGCTGAAGATGTTGATTGTTGAGAATCTCTTGTGGCAGCCAAAGATGTTGATGGTTGAGAATATCTCGTGACAGCCGAAGATGTTGATGGTTGAGAATTTATTTTGGCAGCCCAAAATTTTGATGGCTGAGTCTCAGATGTTGTGTTTGATAAGCTATAAGATTGGTCCATGATAGATGATGGAATAAACTCTTCTTCTGAAAATACGTAAGGTTAACAGGGAAAATACCACACATATTAAATTCATTAATACCTTTAGTCACTGTGGCACATCTTTGGTAGGCATTGCCAAAAAGTTGCGCGACTTGAAACTGGGAAATTATACGCCAAGGGTGACTCAATAACCATTGGTCTCAAGTTTTTGAGAAAAAATCTTTTAGTGGTTTAAAAAAACATCTGTCCAAAGGTTGCAGCTTGTGAGTACTATGCTAAGGGATGGACAAGAGATGAATAGAATGTCATCTGCAGAAGAGCACAGCATCCAAACTCATGTGTGTAGTGTGGTTGTCTACAATAAGCAACACGGGGTTCTCTAAACTTGCCATTACATTTTTCTGAAAATGCTTCAACCGGTCTTTAAATAGTTCTGTGTTTATGTACCCACTGTCAGAACATATCATAGTTGATCCTGAAGAGGCTCCATTCATAAGCTCTTCTTTTCCTCTTTTTCTTGGAAAAATTATCGCAGGTGGCATATAATTTCCACTGGCACTTATAGCACAAATAATGGTTATAAGCTGTCCTCTCACTGCAGACACAATTTTACCAACAGCTTTCTTTCCTATGCATTAAACATATATGTATTAACTTATTTTTGTATACCTAAATGTCTTAAACAACCTTTTAGTATCCTGGAAAGATTCCACGCTTCGCCACTGATTTTCCCTATCTACTACGGGTAATAATAAAGCTATATATTAATTTGTATTCAGAAAAGAATGGTTCACTGGATTGATATAAAGCGAGAAATACTCGTAATCAAGAGTTGGGGTAAGAGTACGCAGTGCGTACTTATGCCCCGCCTCTTCGTGCGTCCCCTTGCCCCACTCATAGTTTTACAACTCACCGCGAAGTGCTGTAGCCTAGTAAAAAACTTCCTAAATAGTGTGGACACTTTTGTTTACATTAAAAACAGCTCTTTCGCAATATAACAATACATCTTAGTTTTAATAAATATTTTATGTAGATATTACGTTTGCTAAATACTGCCAAATTACATCAGAATGCTTAAAATCACAACTTACCGCATTTTTTGAAAATGTATTTTCAGATTCAGCTCAAACTATGTTGACAACCTATTTGCCATGAGACCTTCCTAAAACCAAACAGTGTGGCCAGCTGCTATTTTGCCAAAATAGAAATAAAGCCAATGCGTACTCTTACCCGACGCGTACTCTTGCCCCACCTTACTCTAATCTAAACTTTCTTGAGGTTCGAAGTGTTAAAATACAGTTATTAGAGATTTTATTTAATAATAAGCACACTTTCTAACTGGAGCTAATGTATCGTTTGCAATCGAAGCGTAAAATAGAAAATTGAATAGTTATTTGTGGATGACAGAAAATAAAACGCTTCATAAATAGTGTCCTATATAATATTACATTTTATAAAAATTAAGTAACTCATTGTTTCAGATCAGTTTTAATCAATTTAAATACTTTAAGCACACGTGACTGAAATTACTCTTAATTATAGCAGCACTAACTTATTTCAGATCGGAAATATTGTTGCAGTAAATTTGAACGAATAATAGTCCCATTCGACTAACCTTCATCGGTGATTCCATGGCCCAAACCAGCGGTCAGCAACCAACGGTCCGCCAACTGATTTTATCTGGCCCGCAAAAGATTTAACAAGCAAATAACTGTGTTCATAAAATAGACTAATAACTAATTAAAATATATAATATTCAGAAAATTGAAAAATTACACCTGGACACGGGAATAGAACCCGGGACCTTTGGCTTAGTACGCCAATGCAACCACTGAGCCGACGATTTCCGCTAAGTCCATCACAGACTCTGCCTTAAAATATGAGTGAAGAATGACCCTGGGCATGGGACGAATCCTGGATGGCTCAGTGGTTAGAGCATTGGTGTACTAAACTAAAGGTCCCGGGTTCGATTAACGTGTCCAGGTGTCATTTTTCAATTTTCAGAATATGATATCTAGATGGAGTAATTCCCACTAAAGGTATAAATAATAGCTTTGGCTATTTAATTCCTAATTAAAATATGATAGATATAACGTTGAGATATTTTGCTCAATATTTTTCCTAACCGGCCCACCAATTTTTTTTTAACCCCTATAGGCTACGTGCGGTGGTATCAAAATGTTTGCCTACATCGGATCTAAGGCGTCACTTTAAAATATGTACCGTTTCGCAGGAGACAGGAGGTCGTGGATAGAACATCATCCGGGTGTGATACGAGGGTTTTCTCGTTAAGATGTTCCCATTCTCTTTCCACGCAAATTCGGATACATTTTCTCTGAAAACCTACTCTCATTGTTATTTCATTAGGATGACTGTACGCTTATAGCCCCGATGGATACTGAGATGGAGTGGGGGGGGGGAAGAAGCCAATATTAGCTTAAACAGTTTTGAGTCGTTGTGTTAGTTATATTCCCCCTCATCCTCCTACCACCTTAGATTATAGAGTTAAAGTGGCTGATAGTCAGTAGAGCGTATTAATGAACAATCCGAACGAAGTGGCGGCTAGTAGCCCCCCTTGGTCCCCCCAGTGACTCCGCCACTGACTTGAGCCGCGACACTAATCTCTTTGCGCTCCACACAAACCGACAGGGACAGATGGACTCGTTCAAGTGATAATAAAGAACCCACTTAAGTGGTCTGCCACACTCTTCGACAAAGCTCAGTCAACTTTTTTATTAGCTCACCCCCCTTTTTTATAAATCTGTTGTAACAATAATATTAACAAGGGCCGCGTCATCTTCTGAGAGACATGAATTGAAATACTTCCATTTACTTAAGCTACGAGCGGGTGTCAATCGGCATTTTTTTAACAGACCTGTCTTACTTTCTTACATCTGGGGCCATTAGCAGGAGCCCATTCTTCATATGTGCTTCATACACGATGTGCCACATGTGTGTGTGTGTGTGTGTGTGTTTACCTTGGGCCAGGCCTAGCCAACATCACCAGGTTATTGTATAACAGCAGTAGTTCCAAGCCTGGGGGGCGTGGACCAATTCGGAAATAACGTTAAAAATCAGCTAAGAATTGATTCTTTTTTTAATTTCAATCACTTTTCTAAAGTAATAAAGATATATTTTTCCCCCCAAACAAACACAATTACAGTCTCATTCACACACTTAACCTTAAATAAGGAAACTGCATTTCTTAGTTTCAGCTTCCCCTGATTGGTTAGGCAACGTGAAACAATATAACGCGTAGTCCATTCTGGGGAGAAATGTCTATTTTCATTTCCTTTCTGCATCAGATTAAACCTAAAACTTAAATTGAACAATTAAAATGTATCGTATTAGTCTCGTGTTTTATCAAATAACACGAGCCATAAACATACGGTGACCCCTGACGTATAGGCCATATCCGCTCCTGGGTGGTTAGCTAGGCTGCATCGACGTCTGGATGAATTCCTCGTCCTTACAGAGGCAGGACAGAAAGGAATCACTCGCTGACAGGCCACACACGGCTTTAAACGCAATGATCTGTGTCGTTTTCTGGAACTTCTTCCTATTGTGTCGATACTCCCTTTCACCCTTCACCTACAACAACCACCCTTTGTTATGTCAATAAATAAGAGGGTAAAGGAAACTACGAAACTTCTTATCTCAAGGTGAAGAGGAAAGAAAGATGACTGTTTAAGAGTGAGGCTAAATCCAGAGCCTCTTTTTCATCGATACTAGTCTCAAAATTCGTGAATATGATTATAAAAGTTGTTAAAATGAGCTAATGTCACATTTTATTTATTTATTTATTTATTATATAATAAAACTATAGGGTTTTTAAGAAAAAAGAGTCATGTTGATCGACTTTATTTTGGCGTGGACCATATTTTGGAATAACACATCGTAGAATTAAATATTTTGTTAGCGTTGCACGTCTTTACGGCAATTTATGGCCCTCTTAGATTTAAAAAAATAATAATAGCAAAAAAAAATTTTTTTTTTTTGACAAAACGATTTAATTATTTCTCCAGTCAATAGTTAAATTTTCTATAGTTGGTGATATCAACAGTTGTTCAATATCTGTCATGAGCATGGCGGAATTTAAACAGGAACTTTTTAAATAAATAGAGAAAGTCCTGTTCCAATTTCCGATGCTATGTCATATTATTAATTCAAGAAATATTGATATCACCGTGTGTTGAAAAATAAGTAAACGTAACCTAAATACTAAAGAAATATGTTATTGATTTGTACCAAAAAAATAAAGTTATAACCACTGCGACAATACTGCCTCAAGTCGCAATCCCCCCCCCCCCCCCCCCCCCCCCGGTTCCGCCGACGCTGTTTATATTACAATGACGATAAGGATGAGGGATTTACTGATAGTTGTGCTGTCTTAGGTTGAGTATTTTTTTTTGTAAAGATGATACAATACTGCCCGATAAATATAAATTAATTAAATATACTAACAAATTTACGAACATGGTAGCTGAAATACCCTTTTCCTATTTTTTTATTACACTAGAAAAAAAAAGTTTGAAATATTTTTTTTTATACAACGATGTGATTATAAAGCATTAATATGAGTGGAGACTAGTGATAAAAAATTATTTTTTAAAAAAAAAGATCACTTCTCAAGAAAACGCTAAAAGCAAACTAGAATCATCTTCTCATCTTTAGTAAGTCGGGTTTAAAAGAACAAGAGGAAAAGACGGACAGAGCAAAACCCTCAAAAAGTTAACAAAAGATCACAGTCGTAACAATAAAACTAAACGAGCTTGTTGAAGTTAACGCTTTTCTGGTGGAGCAGGATTCACAAGGACATACACAAAGAGAGAGAGAGAGAGAGAGAAACGGAATGAAAATAAAGAAGAAGAAAATAATGAACGGCCACGATAAAATTTCGTTGGCTCATAAATGTAATTTTTTTTCAAGGGGAGGGGGGCTTGGAAAAGGGGGGGGGTTACGCTTGTTGTTTTTTTCCTTGTGAAAGTTTGTGTGTGAGATTAGAAGTCATGTGTGTGTAGGTCCATGTAGAGAAGTTTTTTTTTCCCAGCATTTCAGTGCTTCACGGGTAGATAAGAAGCCATCTTTTAGACCTGAATAGGTCGTATCTGTACTTGTTATCGTTGCGATTATGACATTGTAAACTCCGTTCTCACCCAATGATTACGTTACGATAAAAAAAAGTATATAAATATATAAATTCCTTGCATTATGGAGATAAAAAGAAGTGGACGATTCGTAAATGTGCTTGTGGCTTTTTAAGGTCTGTGGAACGAGGGGGAAAGAGAGGGATATATATTATATATATCCATGACTAGTTTTATTCATGGGAGATCATTAAAAATGAAACAGCGAATCTGTGGTTGTTGTGATGCTGGTTTGTTTGTGGGTTTTTTTCCAAATGTTTTAAATAGTGGTGGAAGTAGGGAAAACATATCTTAAGGTGAGCTTGAAAGGACCGAGTTAATGTCAGTATGTTTGACAGTTTTTATAGAAAAAACAAAAAAGTTTTTGGTCAAAATAATACAATGTTTCTCCAGTGTTTAGTTTAATTTTCTGTACATGGTGACCTCAACATTTATTGGATATCTGTCATGAGTATGTTGGAATTTGAACAGAACTTCCTCTTTTTATAAAAAAAAAAAAATTCCCATCAAATGTCAACATGCTTATACCAATGGCTCAGACTTTTATGAACTAAAAATGATCAAAAATTACTTTGAATTAACAAAAAAAAACAACCTAAAAATGAACAAAAACTCGTAATAAATGCACACAACTAAATCAAACACGCATTTTACAAATGGAAATCATAACAAATGCGATGAAAAGCCTTTACTAATTAAACTTTTACATATGGCCTACATTATATTCTCATTCAGACAACTGTGATACAAAGTTCATGGCCTACATTATCTTCTCATTCAGACAACTGTGATACAAAGTTCATGGCCTACATTTCTTCTCATTCAGACAACTGTGATATAAAGGTCATGGCCTACATTATATTCTCATTCAGACAACTGTGATACAAAGTTCATGGCCTACATTATCTTCTCATTCAGACAACTGTGATACAAAGTTCATGGCCTACATTATCTTCTCATTCAGACAACTGTGATACAAAGTTCATGGCCTACATTATCTTCTCATTCAGACAACTGTGATACAAAGTTCATGGCCTACATTATCTTCTCATTCAGACAACTGTGATACAAAGTTCATGGCCTACATTATATTCTCATTCAGACAACTGTGATACAAAGTTCATGGCCTACATTATCTTCTCATTCAGACAACTGTGATACAAAGTTCATGGCCTACATTATCTTCTCATTCAGACAACTGTGATACAAAGTTCATAGCCTACATTATCTTCTCATTCAGACAACTGTGATACAAAGTTCATGGCCTACATTATCTTCTCATTCAGACAACTGTGATACAAAGGTCATGGCCTACATTATCTTCTCATTCAGACAACTGTAATACAAAGTTCATGGCCTACATTATCTTCTCATTCAGACAACTGTGATACAAAGGTCATGGCCTACATTATCTTCTCATTCAGACAACTGTGATACAAAGTTCATGGCCTACATTATCTTCTCATTCAAACAACTGTGATACAAAGGTCATGGCCTACATTAACTTCTCATTCAGTCAACTGTGATACAAAGGTCATGGCCTACATTAACTTCTCATTCAGACAACTGTGATACTAAGTTCATGACCTACATTATCTTCTCATTCAGACAACTGTGATACAAAGGTCATGGCCTACATTATCTTCTCATTCAGACAACTGTGATACAAAGTTCATGGCCTACATTATCTTCTCATTCAGACAAATGTGATACAAAGGTCATGGCCTACATTATCTTCTCATTCAGACAACTGTGATACAAAGTTCATAGCCTACATTATCTTCTCATTCAGACAACTGTGATACAAAGGTCATGGCCTACATTAACTTCTCATTCAGTCAACTGTGATACAAAGGTCATGGCCTACATTAACTTCTCATTCAGACAACTGTGATACAAAGTTCATGGCCTACATTATCTTATCATTCAGTCAACTGTGATACCAAGTTCATGGCCTACATTATCTTCTCATTCAGACAACTGAGGGTTGAAATATCTTATGTTTGAGAATTTATGCGTTTATAAAATATCAATAGGGATCGTGAACAGAGTTTATGTAAAGATGAACATTGTCTAAAAGAATATGTCACATCATACAAGTCCGGGACCTGCTCATTCATATATTCAACAAGTGTTGATATTACCGTGTGTGGAAGATTAAACTAAACGTGTCAACTGGAGAAATAGTTTGTGTTGACCAAAAAGTAAAAATGGTAAAAATACTGCTCCCGTCAATTTCCATCCCACCTTAACTACCCAGGCAGCTGAGTTTAAAAATGACAGCTGGATACTAGACTCGAACCCGGTAACTTGGACTTGGTGCTAGATTAACGAATACAGTACTGAATCGATATGATATAGAAAACCAAATTGGCGTATTAAATTTATTGGATATAAATAGTGGTATGAGAAATATTATATCATATAAAATAAGAAACAATTTTATGCAATTTAAGAATGTTTTAGCTGATGGTTTTATCATCAGCTGTTTCCAGCCTGTGACCGGGTCAGTTTAGTGGAATGCCTCCATCTTCCTCTACCCTTACAACATTCTTCTCCTCTCACTTGCACACTTTCTGTTATATGCTGCTCCCATCTCTTTCTTGGCCTCCATTGCGGTCTTTTCCCTACATAGCTTGATGATTTATTTGTCCTTAATAATGATTGTTATTAATAAATCCCCCTCAATGGTATACCTACAGTAGCCCCATGGCTTCTTTGGTGCTGACTGACAGCTGACAGCTTTGAAAAACTACCAGACCAAATTATGTATCCCTACGCCGAACCATATGATCTGCAAAAAACGTGTTTTTAGCAGCTGTCACTTCTGACAGTCAAAATGTAGGTATATACCTAACTGTTGACTGTCAGAAGTCAGCTGTGAACTGTCAGTCAGCACCAAAGAAGCCGTGGGGCTACTGTAGGCCACCTATAAATTACACGTTTACCAATGAACTTGATGAAGAAGAGAAACAATAGGAAATATTATTTTTTTCACACCTGAAATAGATGAGATCACAAAGGGATGTTTTCAAATATAAATATAACATTTATGAAGGATCAAATTCCCGTATTGATTCAAAAACAAATGTCGGAAAAGGAGTTTTGTTTTTTAATAAATCCTTCAAAAAAAAAGTCCACTTTAGTTACGTCAGTAAATATTCATTAAAAATATCTTTAATTTTTCTCAAGTTCCATAGTTGATATTTTATTGTCTTTATAAAGAAATAAAATAAAAAAAAGATTCATTATCACACAGATATTTTTTACTTTTTCATCTTATCTTTCCAAGCGCCGGCCCTTTTTCTCGCAAAAAAAATAATCCAAAAACTCTTAACTTTTACACATCTTTTTTATTACTTGCGTTCTTTACTACAGACTTTCATTCGTTCCCCCTCACCCCTTTCTTTCCTTGTGACTTGCTTCTTTCTCTCTCTGGGTCTGTCTGTCTCTTTTCTTGCAATTTTACTCTTACGCCCTTTATCTAACTCCCTCCCCCGTGCATAGTTTTTTTTCCACCCCTCTTCTTTTTTTTTATCTTTTTCGATATTATTTTCGCTGCCGTTAAGATAAGGCGAGATTGAAAAATAAATGGTCGGAACTTGTAAGGAAGGGGAAAGGGGTAGAGGGGGGGAAAACTTTGCCCAAAAAACCCCCCACGCCAACCTCCCCCGGGCGACCCTTACGAAGTCTCGGGGGCGGATAAATATGGCGTCTTGGTGCTCAGGAGCGACGTGCAGAGGGGTAGAGGGGGAGACCACTTTTCTTTCTTTGAGATGCTCCTGGGAATTTTTCATCCGGAATTCAGGTTAAGATAATCATTTTGTTAGCACCGCTTTATTCATTCGGGCTGTACGCATATGTACTAAGATAAAGTGTACCCGTATTTGCGTGGGGATGGGAAGTTATGTAGGTAAAACCATCCCCAGCACACCTAGCCAGGATTCAAACCGGGTATCCCCGTTATCGCAAGTCCAGTCTATTGCGAGAGTGACTTACGCCTTAGAACATTTGATCACCGAGGACTTGTTAAAACTCTACCTGTGATACGTTCTCCCCCACTCTGTCCCCATTTGACCAAGGTAAACAGAGCTTGTTACAACTGTACCTGTGATATGTTTTCCCCCACTGTGTCCCCATTTGACCAAGGTAAGCAGAGCTTGTTACAACTGTACCTGTGGTATGTTCTCCCCACTCTGTCCCATTTGACAAGGTAAGCAGAGATTGTTACAACTGTACCTGTGATATGTTCTACCACACTCTGTCCCCATTTGACCAGGTAAGCAGAGCTTGTTACAACTGTACCTGTGGTATGTTCTCCCCTCTCTGTCCCCATTTGACCAATCATACATAGCAGTCTTACTAGTCTACCTTCTGTTTAACTAGGATTATAACTCAGTCTTGCTAGTCTACCTTCTGTTTAACTAGGATTATAACTCAGTCTTACTAGTCTACCTTCTGTTTAACTAGGATTATATCGTTTGTAAGAAATTCAACGCTTGTACAGTTGATTGTACATGGCTAGCGAAGTTTGCAAGATAAAAACTATCTCTTGGTTACGGATTTAGCCGTTTCAAGTATCATATGTGTAGATTTAAAAATTATATCTAAACATGGGAACGAACCCGGGACACTTGGCTTAGTGTTGCCACCTAGATATAATTTCATCTCTCCAGCTTCGCAATTCATTTACAATTGTAATCGTACTAACGGTAAAGATAGATCCACTCCATAGTCGCCAGTGTCTGTGGTACCAATGATAGCTAAATGTTGCCGATGATTTCCACACGTCCATTACAGACATTGCCTTAAATTATATGTAATTTTTTCCCCCATTTATTTCAGGTATTTAACGTGCACTTTCTGAACCTAATGATGATATCAACACATGGTTCTTTAACATGCCTCAATTTATATGAGATAGATGGCTTTACTTTCCCTCCGAAGGAAGTTGTGCTACGGATTCTTATTGCTGAAGAAACATCTGTTGACCCCGGCTGGGTTTGAACAACGATCATCAGGTCCTGAGGGGAGCATTTTACGCCAAGATCCGCTGAGGTCAACAGCTAGGAGTAGAGAATAGCCCTGAGCACGCGACAGATCCTGGATAGCTCAGTGGTGGAGCGTTGACGAGCTAGTTCAAAGGTCCTGGGTTTGATTCCGGTCTCTAAGTGTCATTTTAAATAATTGTTACATTAGATCTACTTTATTTATATGTTTGTTTTTAGGAACCAACCCTAAATAGAACCACGCTAAGGAGGTTGAGGACATTATGCAAGGGGTGACATTAAAACAACCCTTAACTCGCGGCGAGGATTTTAATTACATTCGTGATAAAGTGCGCGGTGCTTTTACTAAATGAAATACACCGCGAGTGTGAGTTGTGGGGGTTGGGGGGTGCTCATATGTACCACCAGGGGCTGCTTGTGTACCCCCTTCAGGCCAGGGTTCGGTAACCGGTTGATCTCAAGCCTATTTTCAGTCGATCACGTAAGAAAAATACATCTTCATTAAGGGTGCCGCCTCGGTAAGCGAGAAATTGCCGCGCAGACGTTCAGCTCTAACGATATATTTAGTTATACGATGGTGACCTGGTGGTTTAGGGGGTAAGGTGTCGGACTTCTGTGCTGGGGGTCCGGGGTTCTATCCTCGGTCCCGGCACAGATTTATCTGATTGCCAAACCCTTCCTTCACCTCTGACAAGACGTGTATTAATCACAACTTGTGAATGTGTGGAATGACAGGCCTCCACCGTGGTTCGGATCCCACGTTAAACTGTAGGCCCTCCATTTCATCTCACAATCACCCTACCGTTACACATTAGCGTAAGTGTGTATAACCCGAATGGGTAGTAAGACGCGGTGCTAATAATAATAATAATAATAATAATAATATAATAATAATAATAATAATAATAATAATAATAATAATAATAATAAAAATAAAAATCGATGCGTTATTTCAACGTAAGGCTCACACCAAAATAAAGCCGAAAGATTGCAATAGGGCTCTTTTTTCTAAACAGCCCGATGATAAAGGGCTCTAGATTTAGCCTTCCTCTAACAAATACAGTCATCAACAGAAAATGTTTTAATATTTGAGAAATAGCGGCGAGCTTTCTTCTTTACTTTGAGATAAGACATTTCGTAGTTTCCTTTCCCCTTTTTCTATTGACAGGACAAAGAGTGGTTGTAGATGAAGGGTGAAAGGGAGTATAAGCTTAGACATATCGGAGAGGTAGTTTCCGTAAACAACACAGACCAGTGTATTTTGAGCAATTTGGTGTGACAGAGATTGATACTTTCTCGGTGACTGTGGCGGCCGCCTTAAGATAAGATCTTGAGTCTTCTAAATTAGCAAATATATCAAATACTTTCAAATAGTGTGGCCAACATCACTTTGATCGGTCATAGCCGGTAATCTTATTAGAAAATTAAATAGTTTAATATGGAAATATTTATTTTATATTTTCTTCTACAAAGGTGGGAACATAAATATTTAAGGAGTGAATTTAAGACTTATAGGTATAAAAAATAATCAAAAGTTGAATAGAGAAAGGATGGTTGATCGCAGGACACTTGATAAGTTTGTCGATTGTGGCCTTAAAAGGTCTCCGACCTTTGTAATAAAGCATTCCACCGTTCAGTGTTTTACTGAGAGATAAAACACAACTTGAGATCATTGGTAGCTCCGTACCGCAGCCTTCTAGGGGAACAATTCTTTGCCACACATTCGACAGGAACTTTAAGTTGAAACGCTTCGAATTCAACCGACTTAAGTAAAACCTCTATGAAACCAAATCATGTTTCATGGTTAGTTTGTACCACAGTAAAAATACACCTAGAGGATTCATGGTGGATTAGAACCACAGTAAAAATACACCTAGATGATTCGATGGTTAATTGGTACCACAATAAAAATACACCTAGAGGATTCATGGTTAATTGGAACCACAGTAAAAATACACCTAGATGATTCTGATTAATTGGTACCACATAAAAATACACCTAGAGGATTCATGGTGGATTGAACCACAGTAAAAATACACCTAGATGAATTCGTGATTAATTGGTACCACATAAAAATACACCTAGAGGATTCATGGTGGATTGGAACCACAGTAAAAATACACCTAAGGATTCGTGATTAATTGGTACCACATAAAAATACACCTAGAGGATTCGTGGTGATTGGTACCACAGTAAAATACACCTAGATGATTCGTGATTAATTGGTACCACAATAAAAATACACCTAGAGGATTCATGGTGGATTGGGAACCACAGTAAAATACACATAGAGGATTCATGGTGGATTAGAACCACAGATAAAAATACACACTAGAGGATTCATGGGGATTGGAACCACAGTTAAAATACCTATCTCTTCTCACAATATTTTATAGCTTCACTCTCACATATAATTCCCCCTCCCCTCTCTCTCTGTGACGTATTTTATATTCTCACATCCAAGGGGGAGCTGTTTAAAAATTATGTTCATGTTTTTATAATGTATTGCACGCGACACAAGATTTATGCATATTCCATGCCGTTCTTTTTGTTTGCTCAACAACGACCTCGTATGCAAAAATATTCAATGTCCATCTGAGAGTTTCAGGGAAGTGGGGACGTAGTCAAATTGAATCCGACACCTTATCTTGGTCGGTACAGTTCCGTGTATTGAAATATAGGGTCCGGGGCTCGATTCCACGCATGATGGATCGGAAGACCACGATATTCGTTGAAGATGAATAGAAGGTTGCCTAACGGTGTAACCGAATAGGGTGGGTAGAAAGCCATGGATAGACAGGGGGGTAAGTAAGACCACAGCCAGGCTCGGGAAATCCCACTTTACAAGTTTTTTCCATAAGAAACTTGTTCCCTCTGAAGCTGGTTTGAAGCGCCTGTGTAAACGCTACATGCAAGACAACTTGTTCCCTCTGAAGCTGGTTTGAAGCGCCTGTGTAAACGCTACATGCAAGACAACTTGTTCCCTCTGAAGCTGGTTTGAAGCACCTGTGTAAACGCTACATGCAAGACAACTTGTTCCCTCTGAAGCTGGTTTGAAGCGCCTGTGTAAACGCTACATGCAAGACAACTTGTTCCCTCTGAAGCTGGTTTGAAGGCGGCCTAGGATTGTAAACGCTAAGCTACATGCAAGACAACTTGTTCCCTCTGAAGCTGGTTTGAAGCGCCTGTGTAAACGCTACATGCAAGACAACTTGTTCCCTCTGAAGCTGGTTTGAAGCGCCTGTGTAAAACTGCTTGACTTGAAGGCTGTGTAAACGACTGCAGCAGTGTTTGATGCGAGCAGTGATTGTAGTAACTCTAGAGTACAGAGAGTCAATGTTACAAGGCTAGTTAACCGAGATAACGCTGAGTCACCGCCTTAACTTGGTGGGTCATCCCTCTATTAATCATTTCATAAAAAGATATTGAAGGGTCCCCCCCCCTCCTCCTCTTTAATCAACGCCTCGCAACACGCTGGTAACCGACAACCATTGTCCGACAAATCGATGGTTATACGGTTCTTAAACTATTGTTGGGAAGAATCACTGTGTGACTACGTGCAACAAGGGCATAAGTAAACACTCTTCTTTTGTCAGCGCTTGATTGAAAAAAATACCAATAATGTAGTAATCATTCATGTTTTATTTGTCTCTAATATAATGTTGTATACATTAACCTCTTAGATAAAATTGTAAATTAAAATGGCTCTAATTGAAGGATTGTAAATTTAAAGTAAAGTAAAATATTATTATTATTAGCACCGCGTCTTACTACCCGTTCGAGTTATACGCACTTACGCTAATGTGTAATGGTAGGGTGATTGTGAGATGAAATGGAGGACCTACAGTTTAACGTGGGATCCGAACCACGGTGGAGGCCTGGCATTCCTCACATTCACAAGTTGTGATTAATACACGTCTTGTCAGAGGTGAAGGAAGGGTTTGGCAATCAGATAAATCTGTGCCGGGACCGAGGATTGAACCCCGGACCCCCATCACACAAGTCCTACACCTTACCCCTAGACCGCCAGGTCACCTTTTGTTTTAATAGAATCTGCCAATTTCCTGATTGCGATGTAAAATAGGAAAAGAGTAATTGTATGGGGACAGTGAAAATTAAACGAGAAATACATTTTTAAATTATTTACTAGAAAGTACTTTATTTTGGAAATGTAACATCGGCTACAAAGCAAGAACAAGTGAAAATAGAGCGTCTGATACCCAAACCCTTCCTTCACAAGACGTATATTAATCACAACTTGTGAATGTGTGGAATGCCAGGCCTCCACCGTGGTTCGGATCCCACGTTAAACTGTATGTCCTCCATTTCATCTCGCAATCACCCTACCATGACACATTAGCATAAGTGCGTATAACACGAACGGGTAGTAAGACGTGGTGCTAATAGTATTATTAAAACAAACTTAAATATTTTGTGAAAATTAACAAAAAGTAGGTAAACCCATACTGAAAATTATTTACTCTCGGATTCAGTATTACCCGGGCCGGAATGCCGCCACTTTAGGCAGGATAATCGCGACTCGTGTGTGTGACTTGAGCCATTGTTCCCCGGAGAGGTACCTATCTTGCTCAGTCACCCGGGGAAAATGTTAACAAGAGGGCTCATGTGATTGGCAAGGTCTGACCGCAGGAGGGAAATTTGTTACCACAATAATAACAATAATATCCCTTTTATACCTCACAGGGGGGTCGAACTCCAGGTCATCCCACGTGGATAACTGGACAAGGAGTTTGTGGTGTATGTCCACCTGGGACATGGTTTCAATTTCTCTTGGACACTCAGTAGGGGAACAGGAACAGGACGGGGATGTTAAGTGGTACATATTATTCAACATAGATACCTAAAAATCACTCCAAAAAAAAATTGCCTGACAGTACTAAAGCGACTCAAAATTACCTGTAAATCATATATCCCATCATCCAGGGGATCATGAAATAAGTTTATGTGTTCATGAGCATTGTCTAGGATGTGCAAAAAAAAAAAGACGTTATAAAGATCCAGTATTTGGTAATAAGTACCTCCTAGAGCCGTGTTTGGGGTCCCTGACCACTCAGCCATGGAGGGGTACATTGGTATGAGGTAGTTCTGGTTCACGCTGTATACAAGACAGAACACTAGCGCCCCTGTGGACCACAAAGACAAAAGAAGAAGACAAAAGGGCCCAAAGACAAAGTCCATAAAACTGTCCCAGTCCCCCCCCCCCCCCCCCAACTCAAAGACAAACGTCGGCCATTACTTACAAGTGATGTATAGCTGGGTAAGGAAGGGGTGGTTGGGGGGAGGGAGGGGTTGACCATGCCACAGCTAGCAACCCCTTCTGTAGGAATTGAACCGAGGGGTTGGGGTAGGAGATTCTTCTACCAAGAGAGGAAATAAAACACTTTGAACGTCTTCGAGAAAATAAGAAGAGGAACTCGTCTTTCTTTTAAATTTATGAACAATCGTTGTTGTTGGTGGGGGATGAAATAAGTCATTGATTAGAAACAGCAAACATGGCGGTCATTGAAATATGTTGGAGATTATTTGGTATGTAAACATGAGCGTTTGAGCTGTGAAAACTCGCAGATACTGCCTCATAACACTTGCATTGCATACTAGACCTGTAGTCCGTCTCCCTGACCACTCAGCTACAGACAAGATGTAACCAGGTTATACTAGATAGTCTCCCTGACAGGATGTAACCAGGGTATACTAGATAGTTTCTCTGACAGGATGTAACCAGGTTATACTAGATAGTCTCTCTGACAGGATGTAACCAGGGTATACTAGATAGTCTCTCTGACAGGATGTAACCAGGTTATACTAGATAGTCTCTCTGACAGGATGTAACCAGGGTATACTAGATAGTCTCCCTGACCACTCAGCCACAGACAGGATGTAACCAGGTTATACTAGATAGTCTCCCTGACCACTCAGCTACAGACAGGATGTAACCAGGTTATACTAGATAGTCTCCCTGACAGGATGTAACCAGGGTATACTAGATAGTCTCTCTGACAGGATGTAACCAGGTTATACTAGATAGTCTCTCTGACAGGATGTAACCAGGGTATACTAGATAGTCTCTCTGACAGGATGTAACCAGGTTATACTAGATAGTCTCTCTGACAGGATGTAACCAGGGTATACTAGATAGTCTCTCTGACAGGATGTAACCAGGGTATACTAGATAGTCTCCCTGACAGGATGTAACCAGGGTATACTAGATAGTTTCTCTGACAGGATGTAACCAGGGTATACTAGATAGTCTCCCTGACAGGATGTAACCAGGTTATACTAGATAGTCTCCCTGACAGGATGTAACCAGGGTATACTAGATAGTCTCCCTGACAGGATGTAACCAGGGTATACTAGATAGTCTCTCTGACAGGATGTAACCAGGTTATACTAGATAGTCTCCCTGACAGGATGTAACCAGGGTATACTAGATAGTCTCCCTGACCACTCAGCCACAGACAGGATGTAACCAGGTTATACTAGATAGTCTCCCTGACCACTCAGCTACAGACAGGATGTAACCAGGTTATACTAGATAGTCTCCCTGACAGGATGTAACCAGGGTATACTAGATAGTCTCTCTGACAGGATGTAACCAGGTTATACTAGATAGTCTCTCTGACAGGATGTAACCAGGGTATACTAGATAGTCTCTCTGACAGGATGTAACCAGGTTATACTAGATAGTCTCTCTGACAGGATGTAACCAGGGTATACTAGATAGTCTCTCTGACAGGATGTAACCAGGGTATACTAGATAGTCTCCCTGACAGGATGTAACCAGGGTATACTAGATAGTTTCTCTGACAGGATGTAACCAGGGTATACTAGATAGTCTCCCTGACAGGATGTAACCAGGTTATACTAGATAGTCTCCCTGACAGGATGTAACCAGGGTATACTAGATAGTCTCCCTGACAGGATGTAACCAGGGTATACTAGATAGTCTCTCTGACAGGATGTAACCAGGTTATACTAGATAGTCTCCCTGACAGGATGTAACCAGGGTATACTAGATAGTCTCTCTGACAGGATGTAACCAGGGTATACTAGATAGTCTCCCTGACCACTCAGCCACAGACAGGATGTAACCAGGTTATACTAGATAGTCTCCCTGACCACTCAGCTATAGACAGGATGTAACCAGGTTATACTAGATAGTCTCCCTGACAGGATGTAACCAGGGTATACTAGATAGTCTCTCCTGACAGGATGTAACCAGGGTATACTAGATAGTCTCTCTGGCAGGATGTAACCATGGTATACTAGATAGTCTCCCTGACCACTCAGCCACAGACAGGATGTAACCAGGTTATACTAGATAGTCTCCCTGACCACTCAGCTATAGACAGGATGTAACCAGGGTCCTCTAGACCTGTTGTCAGTCTCCCTGACCACTCAGCTACAGACAGGATGTACCCAGGGTATACTAGATAGTCTCTCTGACAGGATGTAACCAGGTTATACTAGATAGTCTCCCTGACAGGATGTAACCAGGGTATACTAGATAGTCTCTCTGACAGGATGTAACCAGGGTATACTAGATAGTCTCCCTGACCACTCAGCCACAGACAGGATGTAACCAGGTTATACTAGATAGTCTCCCTGACCACTCAGCTATAGACAGGATGTAACCAGGGTATACTAGATAGTCTCCCTGACCACTCAGCCACAGACAGGATGTAACCAGGTTATACTAGATAGTCTCTCTGACAGGATGTAACCAGGGTATACTAGATAGTCTCTCTGACAGGATGTAACCAGGTTATACTAGATAGTCTCTCTGACAGGATGTAACCAGGGTATACTAGATAGTCTCTCTGACAGGATGTAACCAGGTTATACTAGATAGTCTCTCTGACAGGATGTAACCAGGTTATACTAGATAGTCTCCCTGACAGGATGTAACCAGGGTATACTAGATAGTCTCTCTGACAGGATGTAACCAGGGTATACTAGATAGTCTCCCTGACCACTCAGCCACAGACAGGATGTAACCAGGTTATACTAGATAGTCTCCCTGACCACTCAGCTATAGACAGGATGTAACCAGGGTCCTCTAGACCTGTTGTCAGTCTCCCTGGCCACTCAGCTACAGACAGGATGTAACCAGGGTATACTAGACCTGTAGTCAGTCTCCCTGACCACTCAGACACAAGGATAGGTGTTGTAACCTTGGTACTTATCATCAAATCATCACCTATCATCACCCAATATCTCTCTGCGTCTCGTACAACATATTTACGTTTATTGCACTGTCATGAAGTAATTGTGTACATGTCACGTTAGAAATTATTCCTCTTGGGATGGGCGCTATATTAGATTTCAAACTCTCGCACATAAGTTACTCGTATGTACACACACACACACACACACACACACACACACACACACACACACACACACACACACACACACACACACACACACACACACACACACACACACACACGTTATATCCGCAGCATGCATCGTCAACATTATTTAACAATTCTGTAATCTATTTCACCGTTTTTTTACATACTCTATTTTTCTAAAAGTTAACTAATAAAAAAAATAGTTGAGATATTTCTCAGCAAAATAAATACATATTACTAATAAAAGTAGTCAAATACTAAGTACAGTAGCCCCATGGCTTCTTTGGTGCTGACTGACAGTTCACAGCTGACTTCTGACAGTCAACATTTAGGTATATACCTACATTTTGACTGTCAGAAGTGACAGCTGCTAAACACATGTTTTTTTGCAGATCATATAGTTCGGCGTAGGGATACATAATTTGGTCTGGTAGCTTTTCAAAGCCGTCAGCTGTCAGCTGTGAGCTGTCAGTCAGCACCAAAGAAGCCATGGGGCTACTATAGTTTACCACCTCACCCGCATCAATTTAAACATAGTAATAGTCTAAGATTTCGCACCAACGTATGCCATTTTGAACCGTAATAGTTTAACATGAAAAAAACACAAAAATAAATGGCAGAAAAGGGTTGAAAAATCTCGATTATTTTACATCGCGTCCCCTTGGAGTTAAGCTTGCACTGGACGCACCTAACTTAACCTAACCATAATGTGTTTTGTTTTGGTCATCTGCGTCTTTACTACCCGTTCGGTTTATACGCATATATTATAGGTCTATACTAATTACGCTAATGTGACATACACGATAAAGGTTGTATTTAGAGAAAGTGTACCCGAATTTACGTGGAGGGAGGGTGGAAAACCATTTAGGGGGGTAAAAACACCCTGATCTCCCCGTCATTGGTAGCCCCAGTTTATTGCAAGAGTGACGTAAGTGCGTTCGACCATTGAAACGGGTGGACCTTAATGTCATCAATACAAACTGTACTCCTCAACGCTCTCTGCCCCGGTCAAGTTCCAGTAATCTTCTCCAACCCCTCGCAACAAAACAACAAATTAGTTTAAGGAAACAGAAAAACAATTACACCCTTCATTTAATTTCAAAATAAGAAGTGAAACGAAATTAAAGTTTGTCTGGTCTAATGAACAGATATAGATGTGCAGTAATATCAGAAGGAAAGAGAGGGTATAGGAGAGAGAGAGAGAGAGAGAGAGAGAGAGTAATTTATAGCAAGAAGATGTAAAATTGGGTTGGTTTGTACTCGCAGGAAGAAAAGTACGAGATCAACCCCTAAAGTTGAATTTTTTGAAAATATGAGAGTTACAAAACTAGACAAATTTGAGTACTCAGAGTTTTCAATATTTTTCTCAAAAATTCCTAGTTCAATTAATTTTATTCAATTTTAAGATATTAAGATATTATTTCACAGCAAATAGATTCCCTCAATATTTCATTTTGTCTAATCCAAAGAAAATAATTGTACAGTTATATTATATTTATTTTAAAAAAAATTGAATTTGTATGATTACAAATTTTTTCATCAAAAAATTTAATTCTAAAAATTATATGTTTGTACTTATTTATGGTTTATGGATGAATATATTACAAAAATTCAACTTGAAATATGTATTGTATAAATATTGCTCTATACTACTCGAACCAGGGAAAAAACAACCTCGATGTCTTCATCCAAGCTCAAATCGAAGTGAAAAAAAAATACAAACTCGCTCCACCCTTAATACAAATTACACTAAATATATTTTTTTAACTAACCGTCCCACAAACAAAAAATGGCTCTTTACAAAATGTTGGATGTTCCCAATTATCTTCTGTGAACAGGAACATTATATCGAAGGAAAAGTATCGTATTATACTCATGTATATTATCGAAAAGTGTTCGTCTGTTCTTAGGATTACGTTCAATATAAATTAAGAATCCGTATGACGTCATATTCAAAATAATATTGGAGATTTTAAGTGTATTTATTACCCTCTTCGGTGGCCGCATAGTCTGACGCGCTACTCACGCAGTAGACTGGAATACCGATGACGGGGAGATTGAGGTTCGAATCTCGGTCGATTGTACTAAGGGTAGTTTTTTTCTAAAATGGTTTTCCACTCTGCCTACACGCAAATGCGAGTACACATCCTCTAAATATAACCTTCCTGATCCCTAACACTATTAGAATAATTATTAGTGCATAAGCGTATAAGCTGAACGGGTGGTAAGACTTGGTGCTAAAAAAAACCAAAGTTTATACATTACACAACTAGCGCTGAGCTTCAGACCAATTTTCATAGTAAGAACCTTATCTGACAGTTAGTAAAGCTACTAGATCTACGTTCACGTGTCCATACGTCAAGTTATGTGCTCTGCAGCTGTCACTTTCGATAGATATTAAAAATAACAATAATGAACTCCTTCTAAACGGCTGGACCGATTCTGATGAAATTTTTTGTGCGTGTTTGAGTGGGTCCGTGGATGGTTTAGATTCACAATTGGACCCGGTAGGTGGCACTGCAATCGGGTTCTATGATTTTTTAATTTTTAGGGATTTTTTGGTTTTTTTGGGGGGGGATCAATAAAATAAAATTAACTGTTCCCGGCATACAAATTTGTAAGCAAGATTCGCAACTTTTTTCGATACAGGTGATATTTGTGGAGTTGTGGGCAAAATTCCAAAAATGAAAAGTTGTTTTATTTTGTATGTTGTCTTGACAAACACTGAATTTGTAATATTTTTGTAGCTCCCTAATTGGAGTTCATTGTGAATTTGTAATTGTGATGAGCACATAGTATTTGTTTTATTATTGAAATCAACTATGCCACCCAAACGAAAAGCCAACGTTCGGGCAGGACAATGTCTGTCGGGTCCGCTAGTAATATAGTAAAATGTTGAGTGTTGTATCTTCTAAAAGCTTCCTTCTATCAGAATCCTATTTCACGTAACATCACGTGTTAGTTTCCAGCTGGGATTTATTGGAGAGTTGGGAACTTTGCTAAGGGCTGGGTTTTGCCACTTTTTATAACAAAACTTTTTTTGGTCAAAATAAATTAAACATTGTTCCAGTTGACACAAAGAGTTCAACTTTCTTCACACGGTGATATCAACAGTTGTTGAATATCTGTCATGTGAATAGCGGCATTAAATGAGGAACTTTTAAAATGAAGATAAAAAGTTGTCATTAAATTCCAGGTTATCCTCAACAGATATTCAACAACTGTTGATATCAACATGTGAAGAAAATTAAACTCTAATGTTTCTACTGGAGAAATATTTTATTTAATTTTACAAAAAAAAAAGTTTTTATACAAAAATTGCAACCACCCTTTTCTCACGTCACTACAGTCCCGCCTTAAGACGCCAGGAGAGTCCATACGAAATTTACAAAAGCCAGAAAGCAAGTGGGTGTATGACATTCCTGGGCGGAGCTGTCCGGCAGTAGGAGAACAAACAGGGGAGGAGGGAAATACCAAAGGCAATACAATTTAAGTAGTAATCCTCCTATTAAATGGCAACATTCACTTCACAAAGTTCCATTCTACGCTCCTATAACAATTAGGTCTACCTTTCGTTTCCAGGGCATTTAGCTCTTAATGATCAACAGACTAATGTGGATTCTTGGACTTTTCAGGGGGGTAATGTCAACTTTTAAACTATGTTTACAATTCTGTATATGTATAGGATATATCTATAGTTTTGTGTTCATCAAAGTAAATGTCAAACTTGTACTGTACCTAACGACATAACATAACATAACCTAACTAACCTAACCGCAATATCTGAATGTCAATAGATCGGTTTCCTATGCAGCCCTCTTAACACACTAGTTGAGTAGGATAATGAAGTCATTATTTAGAGGAAATGTATTCACATTTGTGTATATAGATATTGAAAAACCATTTAGGAAAAAAATCCTCATAGCACTCAGCCAAGGATTCGATCCCCCACATTACCATCACCAGGAAGCCATAAAAGACGAGACTGGACGCCTTTATCCGCGTAGCCACCGATACGAATGTACAGTACCTGATTAAAGTTCTTGCCTTGAGTTTGTCCGGAATGCCTATTAAAGCTGTTCCCTTCATCTGAAAACTGCCCCTGCTAATGTATCTGCAAGCAACCCGCCACACACAAGGAGGACAATATTCTCAAGCCCGTCTCAATTACCCGTTATTACCCAACTTTCATGTTTTCCAGCTCTCGTTTGTAGACACGAGCTACGGAATTAAAACCCCGCGAGGCTAACTAGGCAATAAAATTCTTAATTAATCATTAGTTCATTAACAATGCACGGTTTTATTGTTCCCATTTAAGTGTTTTTTTTCATGTAGCGAATGGGGAAGTAGTTCTGAAGTGAAATTACAGCAAACCACTTCATCCAAGGTTCGATGCTCAACTAAAGAGTTTCATACGGTGTGTTTAGATGTAATTAGTATGAGTAGGTACAATGAAATTGTTCAGCTATTAAATTATCTGTTTTTTGCAGACATACATTCTAGTTCTCCTCAAGCCACAAGGTCAGTCAATTACATCACCTCGGGGAGGATATTTCTCATATTACTCATACCAGGCGTCAAGAATGTTTTACGGGATAGTTTGGCCTACCCCTACACCTTCTAGTGGTGGTCCTAAATTACAGAACAACATGGGAACATTATTATCCACCCTACAGCTACTAGTGATGGTAATCACCCCACATAACAATATGGGAACATTATTATCTACCCCTACAGCTACTAGTGATGGTAATCACCTCACAGAACAACATAGGAACATTATTATCCACCCCTACAGCTACTAGTGATGGTAATCACCCCACATAACAATATGGGAACATTATTATCCACCCTACAGCTACTAGTGATGGTAATCACCTCACAGAACAACATAGGAACATTATTATCCACCCCTACAGCTACTAGTGATGGTAATCACCCCACAGAACAACATGGGAACTATTATCCCAAGCCCTAACAGCATTACTTTGTGAGGAGATATTCCCATATATCATACCCTGTAGAAACATAGTTTGCCTACCCCTACACTTCTAGTGGTGGTCTCAAATTAATACAATATGGGAACATTATTATCTACCCCTACAGCTACTAGTGATGGTAATCACCCCACAGAACAACATAGGGAACATTATTATCCTACCCTTACAGCTACTAGTGATGGTAATCACCCCACAGAACAAATGGGAACATTATTATCTACCCCTACAGCTACTATGATGGTAATCACCCCACAGAACAACATGGGAACATTATTATCCTACCCCTACAACTACTAGTGATGGTAATAAACCGACAGACAACATGGGAACATTATTATCTACCCCTACAGCTACTAGTGATGTAATCACTCCACAGAACAACATGGGAACATTATTATCTACCCCTACAGGTACTAGTGATGGTAATCACCCCACAGAAATACATGGGAACATTATTATCCCACCCCTACAGCTACTAGTGATGGTAATCACCCCACAGAACAACATAGGAACATTATTATCTACCCAACAGCTACTAGTGATGGTAATCACCCCACAGAACAACATGGGAACATTATTATCCCACCCCTACAGCTACTAGTGATGGTAATACCCCACAGAACAACATAGGGAACATTATTATCTACCCCTACAGCTACTAGTGATGGTAATCACCCCACAGAGCAAATGGGAACATTATTATCTACCCCCAGATATCGTTTGTTCCCTCTTACAACACTCCACATTCCCAAGTATGTCTCCTTTAGTCAAGGCCTACAGTCGGGGCTGTTAAATGGACTCCATTCACACTCGATGGTTACATGTTTACATGATTGGACATGCGATAGTAAATATAGATTTTCACTAGGGACCAAAAATTAAGGATTTTTTGTAATAATTACTTATTAAAAAAATTGAAATCGTCAAAAAATTGGATCCGACGATTTTGTTTAGAAATGAGATTCTGGGGGTGCCGGGGTGGGGGTTGGCCAACATATAAATAACTTGCACTGATAACATGATAAATAACACCGTGCACTGATAACATGATAAATAACACCTGCACTGATAACATGATAAATAACACCGTGCACTGATAACATGATAAATAACACGGTGCACTGATAACATGATAAATAACACGGTGCACTGATAACATGATAAATAACACCGGTGCACTGATAACATGATAAATAACACGTGCACTGATAACATGATAAATAACACCGTGCACTGATACATGATAAATAACACCGTGCACTGATAAATGATAAATAACACCATGCACTGATAACATGATAAATAACACCGTGCACTGATAACATGATAAATAACACCGTGCACTGATAACATGTAATAACACCATGATGATAACATATAAATACACCATGCACTGATTGATAATAACATGATAAATAACACCATGCACTGATAACAGACTATTTGAGAAAGTTTTTACGACTGACTTGTTCCATTTATTTTCATTTCTCATATAAAACCAATTCATTAACGACTTGATCTAACAGAGTGAGAGAAGGGCTATTAAGAGAAAACGCACTAACATCTGTTCGAACGAGTATTACAAAAAAAAACCACTCGGAAAAGAGGGGGGACGGATCCACTTCTGTGTTGGCCGGTCGGGATCCGAACCTCAGCCTCCTGATTCCCATCAATACAGTCAAATGTGAGTTTGATGCCTCAGACTACGCGACCACCGGTGCGGAATCATTGGAAACAAAATATGGGGCCATTTATTTATTCGGGAACGGTTGATTTATAAAAACAAAACAGAGAAATTTATTTTCTTTGCGTCTTTTCTAAATAAACTCCAGTAATTTCACCAGGGATGGGGGGGGGGGTAAGGGGGGAAGACTATTGAGGAGATAGAGGAGGGGGGAGGGGGTAGAGAGTAAAAGAAACTTTCACACAGAGGAGATAACATTTTCCACACAAAAATACCGCTCGCAGAAGTGGAAAAAAAAAGTTGTCCGGGACAAGTACGGTAATTAACGGGGCCATAAAACAGACCTTGAAAATTTAATTTTTATTTTTTATCTCTCTTTTTCTTCCTTACACTTATTCTTTTCTACTTGGGAAGCAAGAGGGCTTTTTTTTTTTGTCTTTTTCTCTTTATTTTCCTTTGTAGCCTCGAGGGTACGATATGAATTATTGTAAATTTGGTTCAGTAAAATGTAAGAAAAGGGGGGGGGGGATTTCGAGCGAGCTCTGGGGGAACGCTCAAATACCGGGCGGGGGAACCACAGTGGAATAGAACCGGACAGGTTTAAAGGTACCAGCCTCGTCTTTATCTTCTTTGATGGAGACGTGTAGGTCACGGTTCGAATACCGGGTGGATGTATCAAGGTGTTTTCTTTTACCTAGATGATTCGATAAGTTTCTATCACACAAATGCGACTGCATTTCATACAAAAAGTTAACTTTCTCCTCCCTTAGTGTAAACATGACGTACATCGGTGGTCGCGTGGTCTAACACTCTTCTGGTTGGACTGGTTCGCCTGTTGTGGGGAGATCAGGGTTTGAAACTCGGTTGGGTGTAATGAGGGTGGTTTTCACTAAAATGATTTCTCCCTCTACCTCCACGCAAATGAGGATACATTTCCTGGAAAAAAGATAGACGTGGTTGAAAAAATAAGGTATACATATGTGAATATTCCGGGCGGGTGGTAGGACTAGTAGAACTGGGAGATAACAGACATAAGCACTGGGAGATAACAAACCTAGGCACTGGGAGATAACAGGCCTAAGCTGGATGGGTGGTAGATTAGCAGCACTGGGAGATAACAGACCTAAGCACTGGGAGATAACAGACCTAGGCACTGGGAGATAACAGGCCTAAGCACTGGGAGATAACAGACCTAAGCACTGGGAGATAACAGGCCTAGGCACTGGGAGATAACAGACATAGGTACTGGGAGATAACAGACCTAAGCTGGGTGGGTGGTAGATTAGCAGCACTGGGAGATAACAGACCTAAGCACTGGGAGATAACAGACCTAAGCTGGGTGGGTGGTAGATTAGCAGCACTGGGAGATAACAGACCTAAGCACTGGGAGATAACAGACCTAGGCACTGGGAGATAATAGACCTAGACACTGGGAGATAACAGACATAAGCATTAGGAGATAACAGTCCTAGGCACTGGGAGATAACAGGCCTAAGCTGGGTGGGTGGTAGATTAGCAGCACTGGGAGATAACAGACCTAAGCACTGGGAGATAACAGACCTAGGCACTGGGAGATAACAGGCCTAAGCACAGGGAGATAACAGGCCTAGGCCCTAAGAAAAAGGATTGATGTGATGCCAACATACTAACAATAAAAAATAAAATAGAGATGGCAAAAAAATTACGTGAGCAAGGGTTTCGTAGCAGTCACATATTTAAGTAGTCTATTATTATTATTATTATTATTATTATTATTATTATTATTATTGATTGATTGATTGATTTTTGACGTCAGCTATTCTTAAACCCCAAGAAAAAATTAGAAGGAATATTTGAAAAGCGCTGAGACGTGGTGCTGGAGGAGAATAGAAAGGATAAAGTGGACAGATCGGGTGAATAACGCAGAATTTATAAGAAGAGTAAATGGATGCAGGTGATTCTATGAAGAAAGGTCAACTTGATGACGTCATAGAAGGAAAGGTGGAAGGAAGGAGAAAGACCACGGAAGCAACTGATGGCTGACCTCAAACAAGGAAACAAGATGAAGTTTCAGGAAATGAAAAAGGAAATTGCTGACAAATCTGTCGAAAGAGAGAACACCTTATACTAATAACTGAAGCTTATTACATTTTCTTTGTGTCGCTCCCGACAGTTAAAATAATCGTGGTGACATCGAAACAGTCAGAGTTCGTATCTTGCTCACACAGTTATAACATATTATCTTATTTTATTGACATCCTAGTAGCTGTGCTCAACCTGATTAATTTATCAACTGACTCTTCAATAAAGTCATACAGAATATTTTACACACCAGCAACAGTGGCCTCGTGGTCTAACACGCTTCCTCGCAGTAGACGGGAAGATCGAGGTTCGAATCTAAGTCGGGTCTACTGAGGGTGGTTTACACAAAATGATTTTCTACTCTCCTCCACGCAAGTGCAGGTGCACTTCTTATGAATATATTCTAAATCCTTAAAGCCATTAACATAGTCAGTACATAAGAGTATAACCCTAACGGGTAGTAAGATTCGGTGCAAATTAAAACAAATTTAAATCATCCATGTTGAAGCTCAACATAGGCCTACTACTGCAAGGCCTAGGCCTACTTTTTTACTTAGATCTTCTAAGATTGCTATTTAATTTCAAACCATTAGGATAATTATTTTTTTCAGTTAAATACAAATTGTTTCCTCTCTGAGATTATATTTATGTTATAGTTTTAATATAGTCCTAGGTTTTTATAAGTTTACTGTATGAAAGCAGCTTGTTCGTTCTAGAAAATACTTTTTTCTTAAATCCCAACTATGGAGAAAAAAAAATCAATAGGATAAATGTGTTTTTAAGAATTTTTTCCCATTCGTTACAGTTAATACTAGGAACAAAATTTAAAGTGTTCAAAGATAACTATTAGGGCCTAGTTATATAGCTTAGTTGATCACGTTGAAGGCTGAGTGGTTTGAAGGACCAGTAATCACGTATATATGGCTAATAACAGTTAAGAGTTCAACTGAGAAGTTGTGATTTAGTGTCAGTTTCATTGTCAGATTGTGGGGCCGTTCCACTAAATACAGGATGACACCTACTACAGTAGCCCCATGGCTTCTTTGGTGCTGACTGACAGCTGACGGCTTTGAAAACCTACCAGACCAAATTATGTATCCCTACGCCGAACCATATGGTCTGCAAAAAACATGTGTTTAGCAGCTGTCACTTCTGACAGTCAAAATTTAGGTATATACCTAAATGTTGATTGTCAGAAGTCAGCTGTGAACTGTCAGTCAGCACCAAAGAAGCCATGGGGCTACTGTACCTAGACCAGGATGGAATGGGCCAGTTTTATGGGCGAAACGGGCCCATCCCATGCTAGCAGCTTAGGTAAGTGTCTTCTTGTATTTAGTGGAGCACCGCACTTGAGGCGTACTTAAATATTTTTTATTTCCGATTTGAGCTTCTGTCTCTCTCTGATTCGTAAACACTTGTGGCAACTAATTAGTACTAATAAGCAAGTAAATGGATTACACGTCCTATATCCAGTGATAATTAGTTTCAATATATGTTGTGAGCCCCGGAAAAGTATGAAGGCAGACCGATTACATGCCATCTTAAAATTAAGTCCAGAATTTTTAATATAATTTTTTTTTTGTCATTTCTTTTCTTATACTATTGCAATGTTCCATTATTAAATTGTCCTCTTTTCAACGATTTTTTTTTTTTAACTTACTACTTAAAATGTCTTTTCATCCACCGCCCTTCCATAAAATGAAGTTCTTCAATTTCTTTTCTTTCAAAAAGACAAAAAAAAAAAAAAACTTTTTCTAACCTCCGACGGACTTCGCCTCATTGAAGAACATTATCTCTTATCTTTTCAGCACTCCTTTTTTATTTTCTTCTCTTTATGTGACATACATTCTATTCTTTCATCTCTTTCTGCCGTTTTTTTTTTTTTTTTGGAAGGAACTATTTCATTCACTTGAATCTGTCCTGAATTAAAATGATAAAATATCATTTGAGAAATCTTCTGTTGAGGGGATGGTAGGGGGGAAGGGGGGTGTCTTTCATCTTGAGAGGAAGAGTTTAAGCAGTGCTGACGCCAGATCAAGATATCAGCTCTAGTTGATGGCGCGGACGATGCGTTGCGTGGCGGGTTGAATTAACCTCGAACCTCCCGGAAGAATGAAGGGCTGAATGTGTGTCCTATGTGGTGTAAACATTGCATGCATTGTACATGTGTATCGGACCCGGGCTTTGACTACCCGAGCGCGTAGGGGGGTAGGGGGGGTACAAATTGTTCTGTCATATGCAGAACGAAGGAATCTCTATATCTCTCTTTTTTTTTTATCTCGTCCTCTTTTGACGAAATCTGAATGGTCGCGACATTACCGTTTTGTCGGAGAGATAGAACCTGGCGATTAAAAGAACGAATTATTTTTTTGACTGATTTATATTTGTGGCGGGAGATTCCGTGGAATGTTAATTTAAGGTGGGGCGGAAGGCTAGAAGAAAAAAGTCAGTATTTGTGCAGTTTTCTTAGATAACTTTTTTTTTGGTAGGATAAATAGAATGTTGTTCCTGTAGAAACATATAGTTTCATTTTCTTCGCATGTTGATATCAGCAGTTGTTGAATATCTGTCGAAGGTGTCTTGGAATTTCATGAAGAAATTTTTAAATAAAGATAAAAAGTTTCATTAAATTCCAGGACACCTCGACAGATATTCAACAACTGCTGATAAACACATGTGAAGAAAATTGAACTCTTATGTGAGCACTAAAGAAATCTTTTATTTGCACCGGCTTCGGTGGCCGCGTGGTCTGACGCGCTGCTCTCGTGTTGGACTAGAATGCCGATGACGGGGAGATCGAGGTTCGAATCTCAATCGGGTGTACTGAGGGTGTCTTTTTAAAATGTTTTCCACTATCCCTCCACGCAAATGCGGGTACACGTCCTAATCCCTAAAACTATTAGTGTAATTAGTATATAAACCGAACGTGTAGTAATATGTAATGATAAAAAAAAAGATTTAAATTTATTTTTCCAAATTTTTTCGCTAGAAAAACTGCAAATACCGGCTTTAACTCGCAATCCCTCCCCTCTCGCCTTAATTAGGGGAAGGGGGTGTGTAAGGTTGGGCAACACTGTTTTAGATTTTTGTTTATATCATCGCGTCTTACTACCCGCTCAGATTGTACCAATGTTTACTAATTACGCTAAAGTGTTAAATACGAGGAAGGTAGGATTTAAGAAGAATTATACCCGCATTTACATGGAGATAGAGTGTAAAACCGTTTAGGGAAAAACCACCCTCAATACAACTGATCAGATTCTAACTCCTATCTCCACGTCATTTGACAGTACAGTTTTATTGCGAGAGTGATGACAGAGACCATGTGACCACCGAAGCGGGGAATTAAATATATTGATACGAGATTAAGTTGTATTGATTTTAGAGCTTTATCCAGGCCGTAAGTAGAACCTATTAATATAAAGTTATTTTTTTTGAAAGGTTACATCTTGGTTTACAACCTATAGCCCCTTAGGTCACGCTAGGTTATCCAACACACGTGTGAAGTTAATAAAAAAAAATCGCATTGTTTTCAAATCTTGCCAGTATATACCATATTAATTACACAAACCTGTAATTACCACTAAAAAACAGTGGACAGCGTGGAACTGCTGTTGAACAATAAATTACAACTCCAGTCCGAGGGAATCACAAACGTTTCTTGTGAATTATTATTATTATTATTTATTACTACACTGCTCGTTTCGACTGCTTGAATTTTTCATGTGGAGATAAAAAAAAATAAGCAGGAAATACTATTCGCACATTGTTAAACTTATTCCACACTTCTTTTGTTTCAGGTTTTATGGACAGGATTATTTAAAACTATTATTATGAAAAGCGAATGTATAAAGACATAGAGTAAATAGAGTTTAATTTTTTATTTTTGTTTATTTTTTTTAGAGGAGGCATTACACAATTAACTGTAATTTCGACATCCGTTAATTTGCCATACATTCTTATAATCTCGTGCTAACATCTCAACTCATAAATTGTTTGGAAACATTCCGGTAGAGAAAAATATCCTCAAGTTATGACTGCGTAACGCGTATGTAACATTACGGACACATAAAACACATCGCGCGCATGAAGGGCATCACACACGAGACTGACAGACAGACAGACAGACAGTCTGGGCAAGCGGATGGACGGGCAACTTCCTCTGTCGGTCACATCACGTACGACACAGGTGAGAAACTAGGGCTATGCAAATTTCGAAACAGTGGGAAACCACTTTTCCCTTCCCCTTTTCCCTCTCAATCAGTGGCGGCTGGTAAACGATTCGCGAAGGAGGTCCCTTCGTCTTAAGATAGTTACATATAAATAACCCACTTCGGTGGTCGAATAGTCTAACACGATACTCTTACAGTAGGCTAGACTGCCGATGACGGGGAGATCGAGGTTCGAATATCGGTCGGGTGTATTTAGGGTGTCTTTCCAAAATGGTTTTCCACTTAACTCCACGCAAATGCAGGTACAGTTACTCTAAATATAACCTCCCTAATCCATAAAACCATTAGCTAGTCAGTACATAATCGTATAACCAATACGTATAGTGAGACGTGATGCTAAATATATATATATATATATATAAATAAGTCACATTGGTGGTCACGCAGACTAAATGTCAAACTCATTTAGTCCGGTTGCTGGTGGCGGAGAGTTCTGGGATATAATCCCTGGCCAGCTAGCTGTACTGAAAGAGGGTTTATTCATATACTGTTTTCCCACTCTCAGTATACGAAAATGAGGGTACATTTCCTCTCAAATTTACTTTCCTAGATCCTAGCCTATTGAAGCAATTAAACTGCTTGTAGCCCGGACGTAATGTAAAATAATAATAATATTATTATTATCACCGTGTCTTACAGCCCGTTCGGGTTATACGCACTACGCTAATGTGTATGGTAGGGTGATTGTGGATGAAATGGAGGACCTACAGTTTAACGTGGGATCCGAACCACGGTGGAGGACTGGCATTCCTCACATTCACAAGTTGTGATTAATACACTCTTGTCAGAGGTGAAGGAAGGTTTGGCAATCAGATAAATCTGTACCGGCAAAAAGAATAATTCAATATATATATTTTTACGTGGGTGCTTTTAGTGCCTGGGTTCTGGTGAACTCCAAGTAACTCATAACTCTCCTAATTTAATTTAACTTGAAGGCTAAATATAAATAACGACCTTTCCGGTATGTGAACCAAGGTATTTTAGAGGTGGTTTGTGTTAGAGAATACCTTAACGATATTAAACGAGTCCTATGCCCCGACCAAGATTCGAACCCCGATCTTTTCGTCATCAGCAAGCCAGTCTAGCACGAGAGTGATGATTCAGTTTGGCGCTGGAGGCCAGTACACGATTTACAAACTAACTTTTCTCTTAAACAGTGAACTCTCTGTACTAGTTGATTCTGTTTCCGAGAGAAAGTGGGACCAAATTCATCACATTGTCAAAGATATAAAAACGGGAAAAAACACTTAGGATAAAAAACAAGTCAGAATTCGGACCAAAAGCCTCCCCACCCTTGTCCAATCAGACCAGACAAACTCCTTTGTCTATGTGCTCAACGGTGCGGGCAGTCTATTTGGGTTGGTTGTGAATGAGTTCCGTGAAATCAACGATATTATGAAGGCGCCTTGCTACTCAGATATTGACAAACCCATCTACTTCTGTGTTACTAAAAGCAGCGATATTATGAAGGCGCCTTGCTACCCAGATATGACAAACCCATCTACTTCTGTGTACAAGCACGATATATGAAGCCTTGCTACCAATATTGACAACCCATATTGGTTACAAAAGCAGTGATATTATGAAGGCGCCTTGCTACCCAGATATTGACAAACCCATCTACTTCTGTGTTACTAAAAGCAGCGATATTATGAAGGCGCCTTGCTACCCAGATATTGACAAACCCATCTACTTCTGTGTTACTAAAAGCAGTAAAAGCGCTGATATTAAAATTAGAGAAGGCGCCTTGCTACCCAGATATCGACAAACCCATCTACTTCTGTGTTACTAAAAGCAGTCGATATTATGAAGGCGCCTTGCCACCAGATATTGCCCATTACTTCACAAAAGCAGATATTATGACCCAAATTACAAACCCATCTACTTCTGTGTTACTAAAAGCAGCGATATTATGAAGGCGCCTTGCTCCCAGATATTGACAAACCCATCTACTTCTGTGACACAAAAAGCAGCGACACTCAGATAAAGATGTCATGGAGCGTATTTGAGTGTGTCCGGGGTTCAAAGGGGTGACCCTCGACACTCGAACAAAACAAGGCTGCCAACCAAACGGCGAGAAACACCGCCTCCTGCTCCTTGCGAATGGAAATAGAGAGACAAGCAAGCGATGTTTTCCATTCTCTTGTGTTGTTGGGAGGGCGGCCAACAATGGGTGAAGATGGGTGCCCCGCGATAAACGCTGTCACCTGTGAACCTCAACATCAGGGGGAGTGGGGGTCGGGGAGGTTCGGATCCTGGGACAAAGACTGCTGAGTCTAGAACAAACAGAATGGAGTACAGGCGACTAAATATAATATTGAAATAACCGAGTTTGGAACAGTTCTGTCAAAGAAGGACTCAAAGGTCTAGCAGACCTATTTTTAGTAAGAAATAACTAACACTATAGTCACGATTATCCGGTCTAGAGTGGCGTAGTTCCGGGCCGGATAACGGAAACGCCGGATAATTCGGAATCCTAGTGTAATTAATTTTCAGCGTGGTTACACCTCCCTTGACACAGCTTCTGTTTCCAGCCAAATCAAACAGTGCTGCTATCTACACCTTCCAACTTGAAACAAAGATTCTCTTGTTTTCCAGCCAAATCAAAGCAGTGCTGCTATCACACCTCCCTTGACACAGCTTCTGTTTCCAGCCAAATCAGAACAGTGCTGCTATCTACACCTCCCTTGACACAGCATTCTGTTTCCAGCCAAATCAAAGCAGTGTGCTATCTACACCTCCCTTGAACAGATTCTGTTTCCAGCCAAATCAAACAGTGCTGCTTCTCTAATTCTACACCTCACCTTATCACACTGCACTTCTGTTTCCAGCCAAATCAGAACAGTGCTGCTATCTACACCTTCCTTGACACACATTCTGTTTCCAGCCAAATCAAAACAGTGCTGATATCTACACCTCCCTTGACACAGCTTCTGTTTCCAGCCAAATAAAACCACTACTATACTCCAACCACATGCATAGCAGTTATGCTTTGCTGTCTCTGATGTATCCTAACAGTTGTAAGGCGTTCGCGATCAATTTTTTATTAATTACTAGTGGATATGTAACAGTTAAAAAAAAATTAAAACACACTTGTTAATAACACTTAGAACCAGGCCGGATAATACGGAGTCTCGAATAACCTTTGACTCTAATGTACTTTATAATTAGTAGTTATATAGACTTCATGTGACCTTGCTATCAGGTCCAATAACAAACTAAGGTTGGCTAATTACAATTATAGAGATTACATCAAAAGGTAGAAAAATTTAAAAAAAAAGGTTAATATGAGTTTATTTTGTAAAAACAAGAATATACAAAGGACCTTGACATAAATTCATTTTGTTGTGTGTTTGACCGAAGCATTTAACAGTAATTGTAGGAAACAAACGCCTGTTCCCCACCAACCATGGTGGCCGCCATCGAGACAAGCCAGACACGCCAGGGACTGAAACGAAATCCAGAGAAATGGTTGCTAAACTCGTCACTTGTTCCAAACGGAACAAAACATATAGTACATTTATCTTTACAAGTTCAAGAGGCCGAAAAGGAATTTTGAATAACAACAATTTCTTTACGGCTACGGTGGCTTGCATGGTCTAACGCGCTACTCTCGTGTTAGACTAGACTGCCGATGACGGGGAGATCGAGGTTTGAATCTCGGTCGGGTGTACTGAGGGTGATTTTTTCCAAAATGGTTTTCCATTCTCCCTCACGAACATTCGGGTGTACTTCCTCTAAATTGAACCCTCCTCAACCCTAACACATTAGCGTAATTAGACATAACTTATATAACCTAAAGGGGTATGAAGACGCGGTTTTTGGTTACCACCTCTCAAGCGAAGTATGACCTACTCCTCTTCGTAGTGTAGTACCCACATTTGCGTGGAGGAAGGCTGGGAAACGATTTAATAAATAATAAGAAATTACCTCAGTTCACCAATTTGTGATTGAAACGCACTCCAGATCTCCCAAAACTGGCGACCAAATTGGACGAGAAGGACGCCCATGTACACGTGACCACTTGTGGGAAATTGTGTCTCAGACCAAACCAGACCTATTCGTTTTGTGGGCAGGGTTTTTTACGTATCCATCGCAGTTTTCTTAACTATAAAAAAAAGTGGTTTAAAATATAAATCAATACAAACTATATTACAATAATATTATATTCTCTATCATAATGGCTGACTAAGCCTGTAACATATTAGCTTAGTTTATATATATATATATAGGCCCCTATAGCCTACGATATTTAGCACCACGTCTTACTACCCATTGGTGACCTGGTGGTCTAGGGGTAAGGTGTCAGGACTTCTGTGCTGGTGAAGTGCGGGGTTCAATCCTCGGTCCCGGCACAGATTTATCTGATTGCCAACCCTTCCTTCACCTCTGACAAGACGTGTATTAATCACAACTTGTGAATGTGTGGAATGCCAGGCTCCACTGTGGTTCGGATCCCACTTAAACTGTAGGTCCTCCATTTCATCTCACAATCACCCTACCATTACACATTAGTGTAAGTGCGTATAACCCGAACGGGTATAGTAAGGACTGTGTGTCTAATAATAATATTTACTACCATTTGGTTTATACGCTTATGTACTAATTCCAAATGGTTTTAGGGATTAGAATATTTAATTTAGAGAAGTGCACCCGAATTTTCGTGGAGAAAGAGTGGAAAAGCATTTAGTTTAACCCCTCACCTCCTCAGTTTACCCAAACGGGATTGAACCCCGATCTCCCCGTCCTCAGTAGTTCAGTCTATTGCGAGAGTGACATCTTAGACCATGCGGCCATCGAAGCGGGTTTTACACTAATAGGAAGGTAGAAACGAGACTTAGTGTACCTTCATTCGCATTAAAAGCGTGGGAAAACTGTTTGGGACGAACCATCCCGGTCCAGGATTCGTACCCCGACCCACCGCCAACGTGATAGTGACGTCTGAGACCGCGCTACCACCGATGCAGCGGGACCGACGACCAGCAGCTCTTGTCGAGAGTTGCTGAGGGTAAGAACTGTACCAGGGAGACAATAGGTGAGGGTTTATCAGCGAATCTTGTGGTCACACTCTCACTCTTACAGCCTCCCTGATAGACATCTAGCGAGGGGAGCCAATAGAGGCTGCACCATTAGGTTAAGCGTCGTACTACGAAATTAGTATCAGGATGAATGGCTCGTGTAAGAATGGTCGCACGGTCGGAACGATCTCTATCTATGACGGGACAATATTTTATGGTTCAAGGGTTGTTGGTTCATTTGTTTTGCTGATGTTGGTATCGAATGTTACTGTTTAGTAACTTTTATGTCTCGTGCGATTGTATTTTGATGCCCGACAAACGTTGATCTTTTAATTTGTGTGAAGACCTTATTTGTGAACGGCTTAGGGATGATAGAGGAATAGCAGCTTTATTCATCTTACCACTGATCTTTATTGGAATTTGGAACGATCATCAATATTTACAAGATGTATATTTATTTGGTTTGTTTTTACTTTCTTAAACAAGAGAAAGTATTGTAATCGTGGACATTTTCACCTCGAGATTTTGATGAATTTTTACGTTTTATGTGTGTCCAAATAAAAAAAAAATTGTACAATTTTGTATGTCCAATGTCTGTCTGGCTTTGACCACGGTTTGATAGATTTGTTTCGGAATGTATATTTAGATGGCAATACCTCAAGATTTATTTTTTATTTTGACCCTAGCCCTCAAAATACAGGGCTTATTGTCAGTGGTTTTTATTGAATTCTAAAATTTTTCGAAAATGGCTCTTATCGATTTTGTTTAAAATTGATATCCAGGGAATGTTTTCTGACAAATAAAATGTATACCTTTTTTTTGGGGGGGGGAAGAGGGGAATCTGTTCAGCTATTGTATTTTATTTATAATTATTTTTGAAAAAATATTTTTTATTGAAAATAGCTCTAAACAATTTTTGTTCAAAATTGGCTTATGGAGACTATTTTATGATAATAAATAATGTTTGTGATTTTTCTAAAATAAATTAATTTAAGGGTAGTTAAATTATGACAAATTTTAGGAAATTTTAATTATTTCGAAAATATCCTTTAAAACTGAGTTCAAAATGTGTATTTAGTTCTAGTTTTTCATGATAACTAAGAATAAATTTTTATTTTAAAATATAAATCATTTGAGGATTGTTTACAAATATCTTTTTTTAATTTCGTTCCAAGCTTAATCACTATCTAAGGTTGTACATTTCATCATTCAATTTATTTTGCGAAGGGTTAGAGGTGGTATTTTTGTCAGGTCCTACCCCAAGGGGGGTATGCGATTGGTAGTAGTAGAGAATAAAGATTTAGAGGAAGAAGATAAATAAAATAGGCTACTTTTGAACGTTAAGCACCTTGAGAAGGAATAGGACATTAGACTTTGTAATGTTTCATATCTCTGACAAGTTTCACAATTGAAAGTCGTCATTTTTATCGTTATGTTTGTTTTAAAGACACTTTAAAAAGCTTATGATTCATTTTGTACTTTTTTTTTAATTCCATTCCAAATTGTAGAAACAAGTTTATTTTTATTGTTTACAAAAGGAATCACGTGATCATTTAAACAAGACGCTGACGTTTAAAAGCGAGTCCTTTTACCAACTGAGCCACGGGTATTCGGTTTATAGACTGACGGCTGGACACACATTTATAAAATGTTCAGTACTTCTATCTTCCTTGGTATGTGCCTTTATATGTTTATATATACATGCCTCTATTTGTACGTATATATGTCACTTTGTGTGCCTCTATATGTGAGACTGCGTCCCTTGAAAAGTGCCTCTATATGTGTATTAATATATGTATCTATTTGTAGTTCTATATGTCCCTTTGTGTGCCTCTATATGGGAGCTTCGTGCCTCAATGTGTGCCTCTATATATTTATTCATACATGCCTCTATTTGTACCTATATATGCCTCTTTGTGTGCCTCTCTATGTGAGACTGTGTGTTTTGAAAAGTGCCTCTATGTGTATATTTATATATGCCTCTATTCGCACCGATATTTGCCTCTTTGTGTGCCTCTATATTTGAGACTGTGTGCCTTGATTTGTGCCTCTATATGTTTATTTAAATAATACTCTATGTATGCTTCTCAATGTGCCTTTATGTGCCTTTATATGTATCTTTAGGCGTCCTTAACACCATGTAATCCTCCTATATTACCCACAATCCACTGTTAATAAAGCTACCGACATGTTTTTTTATGGTAAAAATAATTTAAAACTTGTCTAACAAATAGCCCACAATGCAGCTCGGCTCTGAAAAGAACTTCAACAGGGCAAAGAGAGGGGAGAGTATTTGAAGGCAACCACCATCCATCCATCCATCCATCCATCCATCTGGCCATCAAACCACGCGATGGCAACAAACTGATAGCGCGCAGATAAGCGATCTACTAGTTGCGCGCACATGTCCCTCCGGGCCTATTGTCAAGATACCCCCCCTCCCCCTCTTTCCTCTGAGAGGCTGGTGTCTGCTTGCAGACATTACGCGGTATTGTCTTCTTCAGGATACAAGGACTCGATAGGAAAGTTGGCCGATGGCTGTGTTTCTATTTGGGTTGTTTTAACGCACACTTTCTAGACACACAGCTGTCCAAGAATGAAACTTAAACCAGTGTCGTGTCGTGTCGTGGTTTCCAGGGTAGGCAGAGCTAAAACTTTTTTAGGCACGAGTTTCACAAACCTTTCAGCCTACACGCATGTATAGGCCTACTAATCCCACTAATTTGTTAGGGCTGAGAAAGGTTGAATTAAGATAAATTGTACCCACCATGGAGAGAGAGTGAAAACCATTTAGGAATGACCATATGCAATACACCCTACCAGGATTCGAATCCCGACTTCCCCATCATCAGCTGCCCAGTATATTGCGAGGATGACGCCATATTGTTCACATTCCTCAATAGAACACTCATTGGTCAGGTATCAACATTTCCATGTGAGGTGTGTGATTGGCTAAATGGGGACAGAGTGGGGGAGAACATATCACAGGTACAGTTGTAACAAGCTCTGGTTACCCTGGTCAAATGGGGACAGAGTGGGGGAGAACATATCACAGGTACAGCTGTAACAAGCTCTGCTTACCCTGGTCAAATGGGGACAGAGTGGGGGAGAACATATCACAGGTACAGTTGTAACAAGCTCTGCTTACCCTGGTCAAATGGGGACAGAGTGGGGGAGAACATATCACAGGTACAGTTGTAACAAGCTCTTCTTACCCTGGTCAAATGGAGACAGAGTGGGGGAGAACATATCACAGGTACAGCTGTAACAAGCTCTGCTTACCCTGGTCAAATGGGGACAGAGTGGGGGAGAACATATCACAGGTACAGTTGTAACAAGCTCTGGTTACCCTGGTCAAATGGGGACAGAGTGGGGGAGAACATATCACAGGTACAGTTGTAACAAGCTCTACTTACCCTGGTCAAATGGGGACAGAGTGGGGGAGAACATATCACAGGTACAGTTGTAACAAGCTCTGCTTACCCTGGTCAAATGGGGACAGAGTGGGGGAGAACATATCACAGGTACAGTTGTAACAAGCTCTGCTTACCCTGGTCAAATGGGGACAGAGTGGGGGAGAACATATCACAGGTACAGCTGTAACAAGCTCTGCTTACCCTGGTCAAATGGGGACAGAGTGGGGGAGAACATATCACAGGTACAGCTGTAACAAGCTCTGGTTACCCTGGTCAAATGGGGACAGAGTGGGGGAGAACATATCACAGGTACAGTTGTAACAAGCTCTACTTACCCTGGTCAAATGGGGACAGAGTGGGGAGAACATATCACAGGTACAGCTGTAACAAGCTCTGGTTACCCTGGTCAAATGGGGACAGAGTGGGGGAGAACATATCACAGGTACAGTTGTAACAAGCTCTGCTTACCCTAGCAACATTCCACGAAACTGAACTTAACCTAGGACAGCAACACTTAACACTCAACAGCATCCCCAGTGATATTTATATCTAGGTAACAAGACAAACACACGGGATATAGACTTACAAACTAACTAAACCTAATGCCTAAAAACAAACACCCAACATCAGCTCCAGGAACTGTAATATCTGGATATCAGAACAAACACCCAACACTAGCTCCAGGAACTGTAATATCTGGATAACAGAACAAACACCCAACACTAGCTCCAGGAACTGTAATATCTGGATAGCAGAACAAACACCCAACACTAGCTCCAGGAACTGTAATATCTGGATAACAGAACAAACACCCAACACTAGCTCCAGGAACTGTAATATCTGGATAACAGAACAAACCCTATCAAAATATTTTTTCAGCATCACCTGAGATATGACCCAAGACCACTTAGGGCCACCCCCGCCCCAGTGAGCATATCACCCCCCTCCACCCCTTACCTACAGGGAGGGGTGTATCTCCGAGTGCTAACGATGACCTGTGACGTGTGCTGTGAGGCGTGAGTGAGGATGTCATTCGAGCACTTGCTCTGTTCCCATTACACGCCCTAGACTGCACCATCTGATGTGCTGGGAGATGTTACCAGAAGGTACAACTGAAGTATCCTAGCACCATCTGATGTGTTGGGAGATGTTACCAGAAGGTACAGCTGAAGTATCCTAGCACCATCTGATGTGCTGGGAGATGTTACCAGAAGGTACAGCTGAAGTATCCTAGCACCATCTGATGTGCTGGGAGATGTTACCAGAAGGTACAGCTGAAGTATCCTAGCACCATCTGATGTGCTGGGAGATGTTACCAGAAGGTACAACTGAAGTATCCTAGCACCATCTGATGTGCTGGGAGATGTTACCAGAGGGTACAGCTGAAGTATCCTAGCACCATCTGATGTGCTGGGAGATGTTACCAGATGGTACAACTGAAGTATCCTAGCACCATCTGATGTGCTGGGAGATGTTACCAAAAGGTACAGCTGAAGTATCCTAGCACCATCTGATGTGCTGGGAGATGTTACCAGAAGGTACAACTGAAGTATCCTAGCACCATCTGATGTGTTGGGAGATGTTACCAGAAGGTACAGCTGGGGGAACATTTTGAAGGAAGTATAAAATATCTCACTAAATATGACATATTACTGTACTATACTTATATGAATATTTTCTTATAAAAACAAAGTTAGGTTTACGTGTCTATTATCTATTATAAATAAAGAGTCCCTAGATTTATATTTTAAACAAAATTGTCAGATCAATTTTCTAGAAATTTCAAATTTTCAAAAATGAATCATCCTTAATTTTAGAACTAGAACCAAAATAATGATTTGAGAGTGTGGCGCTGTACATACGGACAGCATTGTGAAACCCACTTTTTTTAAACTCGAGATAGAATATGTTCGCCATTTTCAATACTTTCTCTGTGTAAGAACTTGAAGTGGTGACTTCTAAACTAGAAAACACCTGGAGTTTTCCTCCCCCAGCCCGAACTAGTTCGTCCCCGTCTTACGGGCAGATAGTATCTGGTCATCTCAAGGGTAAGTTTGCGACACAAACAAACCACTAGAATGTCAAGGAGCCCCAGTAGCTATCTGCTCCTCTTTCAAGGTCAGGGATAACAAGGTATTTAGCTATTGTGACTGTAAGGGGGGCTGGAATCAGGGGGGGAAACTACCCCCAACTAAGAGCATTAGCCCCTGAAGGGTCTGAGACGAAACCAAACAAGAGATGATATGGTTAGATCAAAGATAGGGAAGATGTTAGTGCTTGCCTTGGTCGAGAGCACTAAGACACTAGTCTGGACTTGAATACACTAATCTGGAACACGGAGACACTAGTCTGGACATGAATACACTAATCTGGAGCCCTGAGACACTAGTCTGGACATGAATACACCAATCTGGAGCACTAATACACTAGTCTGGACATGATTATACATACTATTACATGTTCTGTCTTACGACAGCTCCATTCCTTTTGTCAATGAGCTTAGACCACCAATGCACCCTGTCCTCTTCCTCCGCCTTCAACTGCTATAATTTCCTTCTTTCCTTCAAGTCATCCAATATTTGAATCCTCCTCCTTCCTAAGCTCCTCTTTCCCTCAACCTTTCCTTCAATGACGTCGTGCAGAAGACAGTTCCTCCTAAGGATGTGTCCGATCCTGTTTGCTTTGCGCCAAAGAATCACATCCAAAATGGTTCTCTTCTCACCCACTATTCTTAGGACTTGTTCATTTATCACCATGTCTGTCTATCTGATCTTCTCAAGTCTTCTCCAGTACCACATTCCAAAGTTCTCCAAGTATTTTATAAAATATAAACACTTAAAAACCGGATGTTTGGCTAAACTTCCCTGCTTATCCTTTCGATAGTGGTACCTACCCTTCCTGTAGCACATCCTAGCACCCGCCCCTCCAGTTATTGCGGAACAAGATGTGACCAGAACGTACCCCCCACCCTCTCAGAGATATAACCAGATAAACCACCGCTATAGGAACAATCCAACAGCAAATTTAGGGACAGATTATTTGTGGTGGCACGAATCAAACCTCATTCACGTTGGTCGGAATGACAGGAACAGAGGGGGTGGGGCAACCAAGCACCAACCACAGGGTCTTCTGTTTTCGAGGGGGGAGGGTGTTTACGAGACAATAATGCATATGTCACTGACAGCTGCCCCCGTGTGTTTTTGTCAAAAGGTGAGTTGAAACCCCCCTCACCCTCTTTTTACTCAAAGTACAGGGGGTCGAAAGAGCCCCAGGCTTGTCTTGATAACATGATAAGAAGTTTGAGCGCATGCGCGCTTCTGTACTTTCTCTGGGAGCGAGGGGGAGGGGGTGTTTGGACCAGGACAGAGATTAGTGCAACACGGGCCTAAGTCTCTTCACGGAATATTTTTACAAAGAATCTTTTAAGGAAATTTGCGTTAAAAAAAATGCCACTGATAACAGACTTTTTTGTTTGTTTGGATTATAATTTTTTATAGCACCTTGTATTACTACCCGTTCGGGTCATATGCTTATGTACTAGCTACGCAATTGTTTTTTTCAAGGATAAGGAAGGTTATATTTAGAGGAAGAGTACCCACATTTGTGTGGAGGGAGAGTGGAAATATATTTTGGGGAAAACCACCCACAGTACAGCCGACCGAGATTCGAACCTCGATCTCCCTGTCATAGGTAGTCCAGTCTACTGTGAGAGTGACGCCTTAGACCATGCGGCCAATGAAACGGGTGCTTAATTATGTTTAAGTTTAGGCCCAGGACTGGTGCCACTGACAAACCGTGTTTTGTTTGTCATGTCTATTACGTCATAGACAACAAAGAGAACACCTTTTTTTTGTAAATTAATTATATTTATATTAATTTTGTCCTTGTTTTAAGATATTTACGAATCTAGAATCTCCAGAATACCATGGGATTTGAGGGATTCAATGATTCAAGCGTTCTATGGCAGTAAAAATGGCCTTTCAAAAGGCTATTCGTAAGTGGATCAAACTATACTCAATCACAAGTACAGTCACAGGTACAGTCACAGGTACAGCCATAGGTACAGTCACAGGTACAACCACACGTACAGTAACAGGTACAGTCACAGGTACAGTCACAGGTACAGCCATAGGTACAGTCACAGGTACAACCACAGGTACAACCACAGGTACAACCACAGGTACACTCACAGGTACATCCACATGTACAGTCACAGGTAAAGTCACAGGTACAACCACAGGTACAGTCACAGGTACAACCAAAGGTACAGTCACAGGTACAACCACACGTACAGTCACAGCTACAGCCACATGTACAGTCACAGGTACAGCCATATGTTCAACCACATGTACAACCACAGGTACAGCCACGTGTACAGCCGATCGCTCAGTTAGTCCTTCTCCAACTTGCACGTAGATTCAGTTCCAAAGTCCGGCTGTCTCTTGGTCCACTGTTGCACCCAGGCCTACCAATCCTTGCTAGATGTAACCCACTGATCCTTGATAGCAATTTAAGGTCCTTATATTCAGTTGATGCGAACCCATGGACCTTTTACATCCCTTACAGTCAAATAGGGGAGGGAGAAATTAGACTCCGGATCAAACGACTTCAATAAAGTCCCTGGCACGACCCTAAGGGAGGCCCTATGGGCCAATATCACGCGAGCCATTTTCAAAACGTCTTCAGATAATTTACCAATCATTTAAAGTAAAACCCGCCTTGGTGGCCGCATGGTTTAAGGCGTCACTCTCGCAATAATAATAGACTTCCGATGACGTGGTATTGAATTTCGAATCCCAGTCGGGGTGGACTAAAAGTGGTTTCCCCTTAAATGGTTTTACACTTTCCCTCCACGCAAATGTAGGTACATTTCCTTTAAATTCAACCTTCTTGATTCCTAGCACATTAGCATAATTACTACGTGTGCGTACAACACGGGATGGGTAGTAAGACGTGGGGATGAAAATAAATATAGAGCAAAGATGAAAGAGATTAAGGCGGCACGGAATGGGACGCGATAAAAGGCCAATGTTTTTGCAGTTTCTGTACCAAAACATTTTGCTTCAGTACAAACATAGAATATAATTTTCTTCACATGGTGACCTCAACATTTCTTGAATATCTGTCGAGGGTGTTCTGGAATTTAATGACAACTTTTTCCGTTATTTAAAGTTCCTTGTCTAATGCCGCAATGCTCATGACAAATATTCAACAAATATCACCTTGTGAAGAAAATTAAACTCTTTGTTTGTACTGGAGCAATATTTTATTTATTTTGGACAAAAACACTAGCCTTTTCTCGCGTCCCGCCTTAATTGAAACATACTAATTAGACAAGTAAATTGTCCTTCCATCATTTCCATGTAATGTGCATATAAAATAGACCGATAGATAAGTTAAGATTTATTTAATTTAATTTACAAGATAAGTTGTATTTTGCAATTCTACTAACACCTTCAACTGATAGGATTTTATAAGCTCACCTCCCCTTTTTCCGGTAAATAATGTTTCATTTAAACCCGTGACTGCTTAGATTTGAGTAAGGACAATTTAACTTGGGGGGGTGTTTATGAACATTAGAACAAAGTTGAAACTAAGTTATTAATATTAACACTTAGAACTAAGTTGAAACTAAGCTATGAACAGTTAGACTAAGTTGAAACTAAGTTATTAATATAACACTTAGAACTAAGTTGAAACTAAGCTATGAACACTTAGAACTAAGTTGAAACTAAGCTATGAACACTTAGAACTAAGTTGAAATTAAGCAATGAACAGTTAGAACTAAGTTGAAACAAGCAATGAACAGTTAGAATGCATAAAGGGTAGTTTGATGCGATGACAAAAAAAAAAAACAGAGTCAGAACTCAGGCTGAATCTATTTTGAAGATATCTTGTTTGTATAACATATTTGCATAAAAAAGGGAGGGGGTTAATTAGAGAAGTTGATCCCCCTCCTAAGCTCAAAAATACCTTTTTAATAAAAACTTAATTTATATAAAGTATAACTATAATAAATAAGCTATATCAATCACATAATGTGTCAAATGTTTGGACTACATTTTAAAACAAGATTTACGATTTGATGGTCAAAAAATACACATTCATACACATAAAAAATGCCCCTAAAATTAAAATTTTAAAAGAATACAGAATTTTAAAATATTGTGCGCAAAGCCACGCACATTATTTAAATTGATGTAGGCCTATGTGTTTATTATAAATAAAAAACTGTGAATATTTTTTGATTTATTAAATATTAATCAATTGTCTTGGCCTCCAATAGATAGAGAGTGTGCCCATTAAAGCTCCCCCCTTCCCCAAAATTAATTAGTGAGAGCCTTGATTGTATTCCCCCTTGTTACTAAAAGTAGGTTTCATGGTAAGCCACTGAAGGAAGGAACCAAATCTAGGGTAGGTTTTACATAAAAAGGGCCTTTTAGAAAACATAAACATGTTTCTTTACTGTCAACGTTGACAACATTTTACTATATCTTTACTATTATTATTATTATTGTTTTTATAGGTATTGATAATATATATCAAAAGTGACAGCTGAATATCACATGACTTGACGTATGAACACTTTAAAATTGTTTTATTAATTTATAAAACTGCTAAATACATTACATTACATTACATTACATTACATTACATTACCTAATTAGGCCGTTCCCTTACAAGGTAGGCAAGAAACCGTGCATACAGCTCAAAAAACAATAACTTTGTACTTAATCCATCCTCACTAACTCTCCACACTTCTTTATCCTCGCACACTTCATACTTAATTCATCCTCACTAACTCTCCATACTTCTTTATCCTCCCATACTTCGTTCTTAGTCCATCCTCACCAACTTTCTCCACACTTCTTTATCCTCGCATACTTCGTACTTAATCCATCCTCACCAACTTTCTCCACACTTCTTTATCCTCGCACACTTCGTACTTAATCCATCCTCACTAACTCTCCACACTTCTTTATCCTCGCATACTCCGTACTTAATCCATCCCCATCCTCACCAACTTTCTCCACACTTCCCTATCCTTACATACTCCCTTCTCTTCAACAACATCCATACAACGAGTCATACATGCTCTTTTATTTTTAAAACTATTAATGTTTCTCTTTTGACGTGAATACGTCTTTAAACTTGCTACCATACGGGGGCAATCCAAAAACCCTAATGATAACAAAATCGGGGGATACAGTTTGGTGTTGTAGTTTCGAATCTTTCCTCTACATCCAAAATTAAATTATACCACTGGATAGTTAAAGGATCAAAGAATTCATTACGATAAGCGAGAACAGTGACGCATCGCGCGCGGTGGAGGGGGAAGCGCCGCCATTTCGAGGTTATTTTGCTGCGTATCGAGATTTGCAATTAGTATAACTTTTGACTCGGAGAAGCTACGATGTTCGTTTGAGTTTTAATCGTCAGCTGTCGTCAAAATCTATCGATTGTATATAAAACATTAATTTAAAGTAGTGACAGTGAATATAATAAGGTGCTAGAATAAAAAAATATTATCAAAAATACAGTTTGGCGTTGCAGTTTCGAATCTATTCTCTACATCAAATATTTTATTTAAAAATATAAACCCGTTACATAAACGTATTCACGTACAACACACGACCGTGTTCATGACAGAGCCATACCTTTTTTCCTTATCAAAATCAGACCAACTCTTCAACAGAAGACTCGTGTCTCCAGTTGTGACGTCATCAGACACTGGAATCTCCCGTATCTGTCTGAACATGGAGAGCACACATTTGGCAACACTGTGTGGCGCTGAACATCCCAACACGCTAAAAGCCCTGAACCGGACATAACGTGTGGCGTGACGTCATCATCGCCATACTTCCACAAGTTAAGTTTTGAAAACTGAGTTGGTTTGGAAATCCAAACGACTGGAGTGAGATGTCCCTATAGCTAGGATTCTAAGGAGATCAAACAGATTTTTGAGGAGAGTAGAAATTAAATGTATGGATCAAAACTACCTCTAAATAGACTAACCTTTCTATCAGGAGTTTGTGCTATGTAAACAAATGCCGTGCCTTGACCTCCAGAGAGATTAACCTTGCCATCAATAGAATGTGCTAGGGCAACTAACGCCGTGCCATGACCTCCAGCTAGATTAACCTTGCCATCAATAGCATGTACTATGACAACTAACGCCGTGCCTTGACTTCCAGATTGATTAACTTTGCCATCAATAGCATGTACTATGACAACTAACGCCGTGCCATGACCTCCAGATTGATTAACCTTGCCATCAATAGCATGTACTATGACAACTAACGCCGTGCCTTGACTTCCAGATTGATTAACTTTGCCATCAATAGCATGTACTATGACAACTAACGCCGTGCCATGACCTCCAGATTGATTAACCTTGCCATCAATAGCATGCGCTATAACAACTAACGCTGTGCCTTGACTTCCAGATAGATTAACCTTGCCATCAATAGCATGTACTATGACAACTAACGTCGTGCCTTGACCTCCAGATAGATTAACCTTGCCATCAATAGCATGTGCTATAGCAACTAACGCCATGCCTTGACTTCCAGATAGATTAACCTTGCCATCAATAGCATGTACTATAGCAACTAACGCCATGCCTTGACTTCCAGATAGATTAACCTAGCCATCAATACCATGTGCTATGGTAACACCATGTCTTGACCTCCTGCTAGATTAACCTTGCCATCAATAGCATGTACTATGACAACTAACGCCATGCCTTGACCTCCAACTAGATTAACCTTGCCATCAATAGCATGTGCTATGGCAAATAACGCCGTGCCTTGACTTCCAGATTGATTAACCTTGCCATCAATAGCATGCGCTATAACAACTAACGCTGTGCCTTGACTTCCAGATAGATTAACCTTGCCATCAATAGCATGTACTATGACAACTAACGTCGTGCCTTGACCTCCAACTAGATTAACCTTGCCATCAATAGCATGTGCTATGACAACTAACGCCGTGCCATGACCTCCAGATAGAGAGATCTTGCCATCAATAGCATGTGCTATGGCAACTAACGCCGTGCCATGACCTCCAGATAGAGAGATCTTGCCATCAATAGCATGTGCTATGGCAACTAACGCCGTGCCATGACCTCCAGATAGAGAGATCTTGCCATCAATAGCATGTGCTATGACAAACAACGCCATGCCTTGACCTCCAACTTGATTAACCTTGCCATCAATAGCATGTGCTATTGCAACTAACGCCGTGCTATGACCTCCAGATAGAGAGATCTTGCCACCAGGAACAAGAGACTAACGATTGCTGGGAACGAAGAGAGAGAGATATTCATTAAAGTGAGCAACATGGGCGAGGGGACAGTTTCCATAAAGATGATCGATTGTTTGTGATTGTATCGATATCTTGAATTCGTGTCGAGTTGTTGTGAAAGGATGAACCCCAATTAAAACAAATACAAGAACCCAGTCAAAAAAATAAGGGTTGTCATTGTTTACCTTTATTGTCAAGTGCTAAACTTTGGGTGCTCTTGTTGGGAAAAAAGGAGAAATCTTTGGTTTTGGGAGTCAGTTCGTTTGTTACACATTCAATAGCTTTAAGAATGTGAGCACCCATTTTCTGAAGTACTGAATTTTGTAAATTTGTTGTGTCGGTGATGGATCATTAGAACCAAAACACTTGAGAGCAATATTTATTTAGTCTAAAAATAAAAATTACCAACTTTGTTTTTAGGTAAATAAGTATTTCCCTATTTTATTTTAGCACCGTACCGCGTCGCGTTCAGGCTATACGCTTGTGTACTAACTAAACTAATGTGTTAGGAATTAGGAAGGTTTAATTTAGGGGTAGTGTACCCACATTTGTATGTAGGGAGAGTGTAAAAACCGCCCTCAGTGCACCTGACTGGTATCAAACCCCAATGTCCCCGTCTTCAGCAGTCTAGTATGTTGCAAGAGTAATGCCTTAGACCATGCGGCCACCGAAGCGTGTTATTTCCTTATTACTGGCCACTATTTTTAAAACGTTATTAATAGTTTAGATATATTAATAAATCCAGTATGTTAACTACATTAAAATCATTGAAGTTGTAGACCTATTGTCTTATTAACGTAAAACTATATTATTTGTATAGACATATGATATAGAATATATTAGGCCTAAATAAGGTATTATATCAAAACTAATACATGCATAGAAGACGTAAGGCTACAGCAAGTAATGGAGTTCTGATACCTAGGAAGTAAAAGAACAGGAGATAACAGAAGCAAGAAAGATATTGTAAGTAGAATAATGCAGGTAAGAAAGCTTTTCATAACAAGGAGACATTACTAACCTCGACTAGCGTAGATTTGGAAATCAGTAAAAGGTTCCTAAAGGCACAAGTTTGGAGCGTCGGGTTTTACGGACGTGAAATATGGACCAATGGCGCAACTCAAAGGAACAGATTAGAAACGTGGAGATACAGAAGAATGTCGCAAATATCGTGGATAGAGGTGGTATCAAATACAGAAGTGATAAGAGAAGCAAATGAAGAACAGGAAACTTTGGAAAGGTGTACAGCAAAGAAGAGTTAACAAGGTAGGATATTTGAGATATGACAGTTTGGTGAAGAGAAGATGTGAGGGGGAGACCAAGACTGGAATACAAGACTCAGATAGCTGACGATGTTGACAGAAGAAGGTACAAAGAATGGAATACAAGACTCAGATAGCTGACGATGTTGACAGAAGAAGGTACAAAGAATGGAATACAAGACTCAGATAGCTGACAATGTTGACAGAAGAAGGTACAAAGAATGGAATACAAGACTCAGATAGCTGACGATGTTGACAGAAGAAGGTACAAAGAATGGAATACAAGACTCAGATAGCTGACGATGTTGACAGAAGAAGGTACAAAGAATGGAATACAAGACTCAGATAGCTGACGATGTTGACAGAAGAAGGTACAAAGAATGGAATACAAGACTCAGATAGCTGACGATGTTCACAGAAGAAGGTACAAAGAATAGAATACAAGACTCAGATAGCTGACGATGTTCACAGAAGAAGGTACAAAGAATGGAATACAAGACTCAGATAGCTGACGATGTTGACAGAAGAAGGTACAAAGAATAGAATACAAGACTCAGATAGCTGACGATGTTCACAGAAGAAGGTACAAAGAATGGAATACAAGACTCAGATAGCTGACGATGTTCACAGAAGAAGGTACAAAGAATAGAATACAAGACTCAGATAGCTGACGATGTTGACAGAAGAAGGTACAAAGAATGGAATACAAGACTCAGATAGCTGACAATGTTGACAGAAGAAGGTACAAAGAATAGAATACAAGACTCAGATAGCTGACGATGTTCACAGAAGAAGGTACAAAGAATGGAATACAAGACTCAGATAGCTGACGATGTTCACAGAAGAAGGTACAAAGAATAGAATACAAGACTCAGATAGCTGACGATGTTCACAGAAGAAGGTACAAAGAATGGAATACAAGACTCAGATAGCTGACGATGTTCACAGAAGAAGGTACAAAGAATGGAATACAAGACTCAGATAGCTGACGATGTTCACAGAAGAAGGTACAAAGAATAGAATACAAGACTCAGATAGCTGACGATGTTGGCAGAAGGTACAAAGATGTAAACAATTTGGCCCAGGATGGACAATAGTGGAAGCTGCAGCGAATCAATCACAAGCTTGATGAGATAATGATGATAAGTATTTATATATTATTTATAAATCTAGCTATCTAGATAATAATAACCCTAGCTGATATAATTGTTGTAAGTCTAAAGCCAGCAGCTCAAAATAATTCATGTATTGGATTGAATAGATCAATTAGTATTCATTTAGCTTTTATCTAATTTGACAAGTCTAAGCCACACTATAAAAAAAACGCTAATAATAGATTGCTAAGAATCATTTAAGTGTGTTCTCGCGTAACCCCTCAATTAATATACACTGTGAAACATCACCTAAGACTGTAATTAAATAAATGGCCAACTGTACTGTCGTGTAAAACAACGTCAACCGGGGAATTAAAAACGTAAAGCATGTTCTTTGTCATTAATTGTATGCACCTATTTTACTTTTAATTACCGGCTTTATGAGCTCCGATGGGTGCATCAGATAGTCTTACAAGCTCTCTTTGTTTCTTTGCTACAGAGAAAAAAAGTCGTAGAGGTCTTCATGTTATTATTATTATTGTTATTATTATTATTGCACAGAGATGATGGACGGCTTACTTCCGGACTGAAAATTTCTAACATCGCCAACTCTTCTTTTAAAAACCTACCTGCCTGCCATCTAGCGGAATATAAATAAAACAAGATTGACAAGACACGCGATGATCACAACTCGGACGTGAATTCACGGATGTGTGGGCAAAACGGATTAGGTCTATCCTTAATGTTGTAAGTAAAGTTGTTGTAACCAGATTAGCACAATGACACATTAATAGACCCCGTCTCACCCCACGGACAACACCTGGCTTAGTAAGGTAATACAACTCGTACCAGATGTAGTGTCTTGATGTGTTTTATACTTTAGGAAAACAGTGGATTTGAGAGCAGTGAAACCGCTTTAACTTATTTACAAGAAAAAATACAGTTATTATAAAATAAATTATCTAAATGGCCTAAATTTCGTTGTTCTCAAATGAATATTACATAAAGTCTCCCATAGAAGGTATTCCTAGCTCTACGAAATCGTATATCTAATATTCCGATTAATCGTGAATCAAATATACCCGTTAGTTATGTATCAAATATCCTGGTTAATCGTGTATCCAATGTTCCGATTAATTATGTTTCAAATATTCTGGTTAATCGTGAATCAAATATACCCGTTAGCTATGTATCAAATATCCTGGTTAATCGTGTATCCAATGTCCGATTAATTATATTTCAAATATTCTGGTTAATCGTGAAAATATACCGTTAGTATGTATCAAATATCTGGTTAATCGTGTATCCAATGTTCGATTAATTATATTTCAATTCTGTTAATCGTGAATCAAATATCATGGTTAATCGTGTATCCAATGTCCGATTAATTATATTTCATATTCTGGTTAATCGTGAATCAATATACCGTTAGTTATGTATCAATATCTGTTAATGTGTATCCAATGCTCGTTTAAATTTATGTTTCAATTTCTGGTTAATCGTGAATCAAATTCCGGTTAATTATGTTCAATATCCTGGTTAATCGTGTATCCATGCCTGATTAATCATCGGATTTTAAATAGTGATATATTTCATATGCCAAGTGGTTCTGCACACGTCATCCACATATTTACATATTGGTTAAGGATAGTATAATGATACGGTATTATTGAGATATAATTGGTATTTATACCGTGTCGAGCGCCAACTATTACGATATTTTACGTGAATAAATACAACTGTTAATGTTGCACCGATATTGGAGTGATTTTATCTTCTTATACAATTTACTTGAAATTATAATTATGTACTGCCGTGATATTACACGTTCTCTAGGTTTATGTCACCAGCACTCTGTGTGTTCATGCGCACAAACAGCTTATCTATGACATACCCCTTGCCCCTTGGACCTCTCGTGACCAGTGTCAAAACCAACAAATCGAAAGCGTCCCTGCGACAGGTGTCTTGAAGGCTAGCTTCCTATTGAGTATAGGGAGCTGGCGTATCTTGCTTGTTTGGTAAATACTACAATTTTGAAATAAAATAAAAGTTTTAATGTTGCAATACTTCTACATTATTTCTGAAAAGCGCGTGATTCTTCATGGATGAAGTCTTAAAATAATAATTTACATACAATTTATTGAAGAAAAATACCTTCATACATGACTTTTTAAATATATGAGAGCGGTGCAAATCAGTATGTTACAATAGGAAGGTTGAATTTAGAGGAAGTGTGTCCGCATATGCGTGGATAGAGAGAGGGGAATGGGAAACCATTCAAGACAAACCCCCTTAGCCCATCTGACAGGGACTCAAACCCCGATCTCCCCATCATCGTCAGTCCAGTCCAACACGAGAGTGACGCGGGGTGAAGTCGTCACTCGAAAGTTCCCTCAAGACGAGCCCAACTCTCCTCCGGTGATTTAACCAAGTGTTTTTGTTTCTAAGAGCTGCCGTGTGGCGCTGTTTTCCCCTCTGAAGCCTTTGTAGGTCCTTCCTGTAACTTAGCAGCCTCCTTGTCACGACACAAACAATAACCGACCGCCTCTAGAAAATATGTTACATGTTTTATTACCGTGAATCAGCGCGTGAGAATATAAAATGCCTTTCCTGGGCGAACTGTAACAAACACTACATACACACACACACACACACACACACACAACCTCACTGGAAATACAGAAAACACAGATAAATAAACAAGTTCCTCAGGTTTGGTCTTAATTTCCTTGCATGACATGGGAAGTACTACCGTCTTTATGGTATATTATATATACATGCAGCGATGTCTGCAGATTATCGCGGTAAAATGTATTCTAAACTTGTTGCTGGTATAATTTCTATTGTCTGAGGCTTCACTCGACTTTAGTTTTAAGAATTCGGTGCTTAATTTTAATCAAAACGTATATTTCCCCTTCACACCCCGATGAAAGCCTTAAAACTACCCCTCTCCCAGCTCTCTATCTATTTGTTATTATATTTAACCAAAGAGTAATATTGTATTTACCGATACACAATCATAAACAAATCATGGTTTACATGGAGATGTAAACAAACCATGATTGTACAGATGAGCCACTGCCAACACAGAAGGAAAAGATGGAAATTCGATAGGAAAATAGGATTTTTTATCAACATCCTAGAGCCCTAACCATTCAGAAATAGTGTTCTTTTGTCAAAATCGGTTCAGATGGTAATTTCAATTACCGGAAAAGGGCTAATCGAATTGTATACCTAGATATGTAGGCTATCTGTTTGCCATCCCACCCCACACACACACACACACACACACGACGGATGATGTGTGTTAGTGTAGTTCAACTACCGGGCCCGAGGGGTTTCACAGCCCAATCAGATCTAGTGTTGCATCTCTAGATTCTAGAATATTCTCTAAAACACCAGAAACCAAGCTTGTTTATAACGCCCCTATGTAGAGCTCTCCGGCATGATACGGGACATACAGGATTTGGATGAGGTCCTAAGCGTTGCGTGTATGTAGAAGATGAAGGGGGAACTTTATATAGAAGATTAAATTACAATTTGATTTAGATAGAAACAAAACTATTTTTATGATCCCAAAATGTACTGAAGCAAGTTTTTAGTCAATGTATGCGTCAAGTCATGTGATCTACAGCCATAACTCTTGATTGATTGATTGATATTATCAATACCAATATAATAGCACTAGTAATTTAGAAACATGTAATCAATGCTGACTGCAAAATAAAAGATAATATTTTCTAAAAGTTTCCTTCCTATCAAGCTCAATATATAAACGAAGTATTCTTGTCTCTCTTCACCAAACAAGTTCAGCCATCTTCCCTCTCTCTCTCTTCTAATCCAATCCCTGATGAGAGCAAGTGTTGTTCGTCACCTGTGCGAGTAGAATGTGAGCCTCACCCTGGTATCGCCGTGACCACGAGGATGTTTTGTATTTGTCATAGCATCCTTCTGACCCCCCAGGCAGGTAATTATTCAACCGACCCCCTCCGCGGGGGTGCGTTGCCCCAGACCCCCCCGACCGGACGGTTTGAAATAGTGGCCCCCCTAGCTACCGAGCGAGGGCTCTTAGACCGACTACCGTGGGGCCCCATCGTGCTGGAGCAAGGGGCGTGCTTCGTAAAACTACAACTTACAACTTACAAGTGAGTGTTTTACAATCTGTAAATATAAAGGTTTTCAAAAACCAAATGGTTTGATTTGTATATGTTAGTGCTTTTGTGGAAAATATATTCCCAGGTCAGCTGTTTTATTTACACATTGACACATCCAATATAATATCCATCGCTACCCCCTTGTGGCGTAGTTAGATAACGCGCTAGTTTCGTGTTGAGCTAGACTACTGAGGACGGGAAGATCGAGGTTTGAATCTCGGTCGAGTGAACTGGGGTGGTTTTACCTAAATGGTTTTCCACTCCCCCTCCATGAAAATGTGGGTTCACTTCCTTTAAATTCAACCTTCCCTATTCATAACCCATTAGCGTAAGTAGTACTTAAGCGTATAACCCGAATGGGCAGTAAGGCGTGGTGTTAGATAAATAATAATTAATAATCTCCATTGTTACAGAATTAAAAGTACATACACCATTTTAAAATGATTTTGTGATAGTTGGTAAATAAATATTAAGATTCAGCCATTAAAAAAAATAACCATACATAGATTTTATTTGTAGCTTCCTAAATTACGGTTAACATTACTGTAAGGAGCTGCGTAGTTTGATTTTTCCTGAACTAAGACAGTTGCTGATTTATTTTGTACAGCAATAATTACCTATATGTCGTATAGTTCCTCTCTTTTCAATGAAATCATTCAAGACTGTGCTTGTAGAAAATACTACTTGATTTACAAGTGCTTGTAAGCTACAAGCAGCTTTATGAAAGCAAATTATAATTACTTGTTACTATTATCATTACTATTATTATTATTATTATTATTATTATTATTTATTATCATCATTATTATTATCACCGCGTCTTACTACCCGTTCGGGTTATACGCACTTAAGCTAATGTGTAATGGTAGGGTGATTGTGAGACGAAATTACCTCTGACAAGACGTGTATTAATCACAACTTGTGAATGTGTGGAATACCAGGCCTCCCGTGGTTCGGATTCCACGTTAAACTGTAGGTCCTCCAATTCATCTCACAATCACACTACCATTACATACGTGTAAGTGCGTATGACCCAAACGGGTAGTAAGACGCGGTGTCAAAAAAGAAAATAGTAAAAGAAGAAGATGATAGAGGAAGACAAAAGAAAAGGAGAAAGAGAAATTGAGGGGTAAATCTAGCAGAAAGAAAAGACCTTGACATATACAAGAGGAAGCGTCCCACGTATGTCTGCACATACTTGTCACATGTCCGTCTCTTTGACATGAGTTGGCGACAAGTTAGGGTAGGGGTGGTTTAGGGGACCCACCCCTAAACACAGCTCCCCCCCCCCCCACACACACAAACAGTTCTCGTCATCTCTTTGCTGACACGAAGACGACACCTCCTGTATTGTGACTGAAAAGGACTCATGTCTTGGTACTTAAGGCACCCACAAAATATCCCACCCTCCCGTCCTAAAAATAACAACTATTTTTTTTACACTGGTTTTATTTCAAACGAAGGGTTTGTTGGGGAGGGGGTTGGGGTGAAACTTTGCAGAAAAATGAGGACACATCGTTTAAGATTAAGACGGTAAGTGGTGTAGATGGGAAAGATAAACTTTTTAAGATCAGACTTTTCTTCTCTCTCTCTTTCTATATTATCTATCTATCCTCTGACCAATGTGTGTAGATATTTCCTTTTGTTGACATTGATGTGTCACTTTTTTTTTGTATGTGTAGAGATAAAAAGTCCAAACAGGGACAGAATATTGTGCATTTAAGTGATCTTTACAAGACCATGCTCCCGTAGAACTAAGAATTTCAGACGAATGAATGTTTTTCTAAAGATCCATATTATGCCATTTGGACCATATTCTCTCTAGGCTTTTGCTTATCTTTTGGAATCGTTACAGTGGCGTGTAAAAGAAATGGGGGCTTTTGGAATGGTGATATGGGACGCTTATTATTTATATCATTGCGCGCTGTATTATTAGTATTATTATTATTAGCACCGCGTCTTACTAGACGTCGGGTTACACGCACTTACGCTAATGTGAATGGTAGGGTGATTGTGAGATGAAATGGAGGACCTACAGTTTAACGTGGGATCCGAACCACGGTGGAGGCCTGGCATTCCACACATTCACAAGTTGTGATTAATACACGTCTTGTCAGAGGTGAAGGAAGGGTTTGGCAATCAGATAAATCTGTGCCGGGACCGAGGATTGAACCCCGGACCCCCAGCACAGAAGTCTGACACCTTACCCCTAGACCACCAGGTCACTTTGCGCGTTGTAGAATATTGCAATGTTAATGAAATTAATCAATTTACGAGCTTACCCAGAGCCACTCGCGTCTAATTACACGCTTGGTTTAAACGCATATTATACTAGTTACCACCTGCTTCGTGGCCGCGTGGTCTAATCGCGCTACTATCGCAGTAGACTAGACTGCTGATGACGGGGAGATCGAGGTTAGAATCTTGGTCGGGTGTACTGAGGGTGGTTTTTATTCAAATGGTTCTCCCCTCTTCCTCCACCCAAATGCGGGCACACTTTCTCAAACATAACCTTTCCTAATCCTAAAACCATTAGTATATAAGCAGATAACCCTAACGGGTAGTAAGACGCGGTACTAAAATAAACTAATTTCCATATTAGGCCTATATTAGGGAGACGAGAGGTTGACTTTAGAAAAAAGTGTACCCGCATTTCGTGTTGGGAGAGTGGGAATCCATCAAGGTAAAACCACCCTCATACACCCGACCGGGATTCGATCTCCCGTCATCGACAGGGCCCGTATCTTGCTAGGGTGACGCCTTAGACCATGCGGCCACCGAAGTGGGTTTTGGGTTTTTTTTAAGGCAGAGTCCATGTCAATGTCACGATAACATCGGACACCCCCATCCACACCTATGGTCCACGCGGACAAAGGCGTCAATCTCGTCTTGTTTGAAGACAAACGGTAGTCAAAGTTCTAGGGTTTGATTAACCCTAAATGTTTTTTAACACTCTCCCTTCACACGAGTGCGGGTACATTTTATCTAATTTCAACCTTCCTACTCCTTACCCCGTCAGTGTGCAATACGTGTGTATCTGGGATGGGTAGTAAGACCCGGTCGGTAAACTTCTCGCAATCATTTCACCTCAAGACTTGCCATCATTTTATAGCGGACCTATAACACTCCGGGTCTGATATTGTCTACCTAATCTAAGGAAACAGGATGAGAAGGGTGAAACTTAAACGAGGGGGCGCGATTGGGCTTGAAGCCCGACCTCCCTGGTTAGGGATCAAGCACAAAGCCCCCCCTCACCCCCTCCCAAACACGTCAAACACTATTAAATGAACACGCTAAAACGTTACGAATTATGTTTATTCCGAAATTATATCACTTAATTATGCAAATGAGTGAGCACACAAATCACCCCCTTTCCTCCTCAACACACCCCCTACACCCGTCACAGTGAAACCCACCCCTATCCATCAAATTATAAACCCGCAAAGATAAAATATAAACGGAACAAAACTATCTTCTCTGACATCTGTTTTGTTTTTTTAACTCTTGAGAATTAATTAAAATGTTCTTGCGTTAAGAACGAAAAAAATGCCTCTTGTTTGTAAATTAAATTCACGGTTTCAGAAAGGAAGGTGTATATTTGTGTATAAATATTTTTTTTAAGGGATGAGTGACGATGGGGTGGGAGGAGGGGTGAAAGGGGGAGGGGTTATGGTACCCTAGCGAACGGACAGAGATGTACGCTCCCAGTATTATAATGACGCCGTGAATTATATCATTATTATCTGGGATGGGTTAGTAATTACGGCCGCTTTGTGCAATTTGACGTAAAGTGATTATTTATTGGTTCATCCATCACGCGGACGATTAGCATATCCGCGCGCGGGGCATCACCCTCGCTACTAACGCTACTACTAGCTACTACCTACCACTCGCTGTCTGGAAATACTGGGCCTGGTTTCTGCTGCACCTGCGGCCGGAATGCTAATCGTGTTCCGGGGGGGAATGGGAGGATCTACTCGCCCGCTTCTGGGACACATGCTGCCAACTTGAGGAGAGAAAATATACCTCCAGGTTTGAGACTACTTGTCTGTCTGTTTGTCTGCTTCTGGGACACACGCTGCAACTTGTGAAAAGAAAATATACCTCTAGGCTTGGGACTACTTGTCTGTTTGTCTGCTTCTGGACACACCTGCAAACTTGTGAAGAAAATATACCCTAGCTTAGGATTACTGTCTACTCGCCCGCTTCTGGGACACAAGCTGCCAACTTGAGCAGAGAAAATTATACCTCTAGGCTTGGGACTACTTGTCTGTCTGTTTGTCTGCTTCTGGGACACATGCTCCAACTTGAGAGAGAAAATATACCTCTAGGCTTGGGGACTACTTGTTTGTGTTGTTTTTCAGAAAGGTTGAACATGGTATATAGATAGTCTAAGGTGTCAGTCTCGCAATAGCCAGTACTGCCGATAACGGGGAGATCGAAGTTCGAGTCCCAGTTGGATGTACTGAGGGTGGTTTTTCATATATGTATTTTCCCTCTCCCTCCACGCAAATGTAAGACATTTCTTCTAAATCGAATATTCCTCATCCCTTGCACATTATCTTAATTAATAGATATGTGCGTAACCCGAACGCGTGATAAAAAAAATCACTGTACACCCCTGGACACAAGACGGTCCTGAGGGGTGGCTCAGTAAACCAAAGGTCCTGGATTGAGACCCGTGCACAGTTATAACTTTCTTTTTAATTACGCCTGTGAACCCCATAAATCGAACTGAATATTAACTTCAATGCGGTATTAATAACAAAGATAATTGAATGTTACTTTGTTTAATAATATTACTACCCGCACAATACAGTGTGTTGTGACCTCCTATAGCAGTGTGTTGTTACCTATTAAATGACATCATTCTATTCACAAAGCTCCATTCTAAGCTCCTATAGCAGTGTGTTGTGACCTCCTATAGCAGTGTGTTGTGACCTCCTATATCAGTGTGTTGTGACCTATTAAATGACATCATTCTATTCAAAAAGCTCCATTCTAAGCTCCTATAGCAGTGTGTTGTGAACTCCTATAGCAGTGTGTTGTGACCTATTAAATGACATCATTCTATTCACAAAGCTCCATTTTACGCTCCTATAGCAGTCACCTTTCGTTTACCGGGCATTTAACTCTTAATAACAGGTCCCGTGGTGTAGTAGTCAATGCACCTAGATACGAACCTAGGAGTCCCGGGTTTGATCTCCGGCTGGTTCCTTGGGTATTTTTCCCTCAAGGGGAATTGATCCAATGTTTCACAAGGGTTTGGTAATTAAGTTTAAGTAAACCAAGACTCACACCGGCTAAGCTACTACAAAACATCATGACAATCTCAAGGGTATTCATCAGACAACCTCCTATGTTGTACCTGGAACGTTCGTCACCAGAGGGCTGATAGTTAATACAGACACCTCCTATGTTGTACCCTGGGTAACGTTCTGTCACCAGAGAGGCTAATAGTCTACATACAGGGGACCGAGCCTGGCCGTCAAAAGTCCCTCCTGGTCAAATGTGCCATACGATAAAGAAAGAAAAAAAATAGCTCTTAGTGACTAACAGAAATATATGGATTCTAGGACTTAGCAGAGTTGAAATGTCAACATTTAAATTATGTTTACTGGTCTATAAATGTATAGGGTCATAGAATATAGTTTGAATTCATTCCAGTAAACACTAAACTCATGCACTGTTAAAGGTTTTGTCAATATTTAACCTAAGCGCAACACGTGATTGTCAATACCTCACCTACCTGGGAAGTCACCTTAAAAGGTAATCGCTTTGGTAGTCTACAGATAGATTACATCAAAACTTACAAATAAATCTCAAACATTTGCTATAAACAAAATTAGACCTACATTTATTTAACTGTTCGTATGTTGAAAATTTACGATAAATTGAATATTACAATCAATTATTTTGTAATATATGGATCACCATTGAATTACATTTGACATAAATTATACCAAAAAAAAATCTTATCTGTGTGTACGACGAACACATTTGACGGTAAAACATTGTCCAAAAATATTGATAAAATGTACAATCGTCCAATTACTAACTGGTGGTATGATGTAATGTAACAAGACTCACTACCAGTGTGGGTGTGTCTTTTTTTTTTTTACAGAACGTAATCAAACAATATTTTAACATCATTAATTATACATGCATATTCACATATCATATCCGTCCTCGTACAAACGGACCCACTCCACACACAATCAAATCATAAAACAAATTGTGTAAATGAACCAATCAATTTAATTTGTAAATTCCATTAGGTATAACAAAAGCGATCCTGTTTGACCCCTCTTTTCACATATGAATATGATTATCTCGCGAGCTATCATGTGTGTGTGTGTGTGGGTGGGGTTCTACTGATTAGCAATTACAAACATATGTATGAGGACGCGAGTGCATTTGGCCGTCATACAGTAAGTGGGGGGGTAACGGGGGGGGGGGGGGCACGGTATCTGCCGGCAATGAGAGCAAGTGGTTATCGGTGCATACGATCGTTTTACTCACACATACACACATACGAACCTGTAGGAACACATTCGCCAACAATTTGTGTTAATAATCCCCTCACCTTCATGTGTGATCTAAATTTAAAATTTAAAAAAAAGTCATAAAAAACTGCTATGATTTTTAAACTAATAAGTTATAATGACTGAATAAAACCATACTGAGATATATCATAGTTATGAAAACAAATTTAAATTATAGTTGTTGTGACCATAATTCATTAAGTTATATTCAACTACAGTAGCCCCATGGCTTCTTTGGTGCTGACTGACAGCTGACGGCTTTGAAAAGCTACCAAACCAAATTATGTATCCCTACGCCAAACCATATGATCTGCAAAAAAACATGTTTTTAGCAGCTGTCACTTCTGACAGTCAAAATTTAGGTATATACCTAAATGTTGACTGTCAGAAGTCAGCTGTGAACTGTCAGTCAGCGCCAAAGAAGTCATGGGGCTACTGTAGATTCATTGTAACGTTGAATGATACGTATTTCTCTTAATGTCATCTTCTGTGTAATAAATAATAATTTTAGGTTGGGATGAACAAAGGCCACTTTTTAAATGCGAAGTGAAGTTGAAGTGAAACTTGAAACGTGTGAAGCAAAATCGAATTCTAAATCTATAAGACAATGATGTTTGTTGCTATCACAAAACACTACTTTTAGTTATTAAATAATTCAATAAGTGCAATTAGGTAAAGATAAAGTTTTAGAGTAAAATAAAAGCCCATAATATTATTTTATGCTGATAAACAAAGCCCACACTATTATTTTATGCTGATAAACATGTTGATAGACAAAGCCCACACTATTATTTTATACTGATAAACAAAACTAACTATATTATTTTATGTTGATAAACAAAGTCCACTACACTATTTTATGCCGATAAACAAAGCCCACTATATTATTTTATGCTGACATAAAAGGGGGTCAGGGCAAAAACAAAGATAACCCCCATTTGACGACAAAATATGTTAACAGTTATTTCTGGTTCCAAACCACTTGAACTACAAGTTGTTTTTACAGTCAGTCAAGATCTTGAAGATAACTAATATCCATGAGTATTTTACTTATTTTTTACAGCTAATTTTCAGAATTTTATAGACATTTAAATATTGAAAATATCCCATCAAAATCAAAGAGAGTTATCACGTTTTTGCCCCGACCCTTCATATCTGAATTTATCTCTGCTTACTTTTATAGATGTCATTTAATAAATAGTCGGTATTTGAGGACATCCGTAAGTTGTATTCGTGGTATTCTTCTTCCTTCTTATTTGCCTTCTGTGACGTCACTCAGTAGGACATTTCTTCTCATAACGTGACCAATTCAGTTGAATCCACCTGGAGAATGGTTCTCTTTACATTCTGGTTGTTATAAGAGAACCAATAGGTGATAGTGTTAACAGCAAGTCCACTACCAATTAAAGGCTCGATATTGGTCGTCAATACAATATTTGTTGGCTTGTAAGTCTTGACAAGCTCGTTATTATTCCAAGGCTTGTAAAATCAATAACACACAACTCAAATCTCTATTTCATGGATAGAACATTCTAGCTAATGTAATTATGAAACTAATTAGAAAATTAGGTTCGACCTATCGGTATTGTATTTATATACACAAAAAAAAAGAATATGGTAATGACTTTTGGCCCGACAAATCAGCTCCATGTGTTATGTATTCGTACGGGGGGGGTTAACCATCGCAGTAAATAAAAAAGTGATTTTGATAACACGTTTTGGCTGTTTTTTTGAAAGGTAAAATAACAGTTAAAAATTATTTTCAAACGAGATACAATCTCTATCGATATAATCACGACACACATAAAATAATTACTCGACATAATTTTTCATCACGTTCGCTTTTAAAAATGACGGATGTTTTTTGCTATGGTGGTCAAATTTTTTTTAACTCTTTTTAGCGAGATAGTTTTAGTATCCATCTATCATTCATAGTTTGCAATGCAATCTATGTAAACATATTACAGCCATAGGGTGTCATATATATATATATATATATATATATTAGACTAATATATATATATATATATTAGACTAATATATATATATATATATTAGACTAATATATATGACACATTATGCCTGTACTCATTCTAGATGATTTTTACTATTTTAATAACAAAGCATTCATTGAAATGTACTCCATATGGCCTCAAATGATATGTGTAGGCTATATTTTGGAATGAATAACTCATAATATGGGTATTTTTTGATAAAAATTGAGTGCAGGAATTTTGTATTCACATATTTTTATGTTTACCTCAAATTAGTAGCCATGAAATCAACGTCTTTATTAATTAGACCACTACTTTTTTTTTACAAATAAATTCAGAAATAAAGAGCTAATTTTATTGAAGAAAATACTCTTTTTAGCAAATAGGCTTGTCAAATGTTTTAAAACATAATTTGTGAAATATCTATTTTGTGGGATGCATTTAAAAAAAATTTAATTCATTTATCTATAAAATTGAACTTGTACAATTTTAGGAAACAAACCATTTAATTTACTTTAGTAAAAAAAAAAGCAAGTTGCTCAATTAAGGATGCATTGAGCTGGAGAAACAACTTACAAACTAACTAGGAAAGCAGTTATCATCACTTAAGATGTTTTAGGGGACGCAAAAAAAAGTGTTTCTGCAGTTTTTATAACAAAACTTTTTTTGGTCAAAATAAATAAAATATTTATCTAGTAGAAACATAAGAGTTTAATTTCATTCACGCGGTGTTATCAACAGTTGTTGAATATCTGTCAGGGGTGTCCTGGAGTTTAATGACAACTTTTTATCTTCATTTAAAAAGTTTGTCATCTAATAACGCTAGGATTATTATGGATATTCAACAACTGTTGATAACACCACGTGAACAAAATTAAAATCTATATTTGTACTGGAGAAATATTTTACTTATTTTGGCCAAAAAAAATGTTTCTACAAAAATTGCAAAAACACAATTACCTATTCTACCATCCCATACATCCCCACCTTAAGAAATGTTAACAAATGAATATTAGGAGAGCCCGGATAAATACTCATCCCTGGGGTTTAACCGGTCAGGCTCGTACGATCTGTAAATGATCTTCCTCGCCATTAGATTTAAATAATTATTCCGCACAATTTAAACGAAAGAGAATTAATTAACCAACAGAGTACCCCCCCCCCCTCCTAAGCTTTAGGGTAGAATAGAGGAGGGGGTAGGGGGGTGCTATCACATTCCACTCCTTCCATATTTCATAAAAGTCTACATCTCAAAAAATAATTTACAGTACAAACAAAACCGTATATGTGGAAACCACATTTTAAAAAACAATGCAGATAACACCGGCATACCCCTTAAATTATATTTTTAAAATATCAGAGTTTTAAAAATAAAGGCCATCCCACCCTAGAACTCTTTTGTATTAAAAAAAAAATACAAATCCCAGTTTTTAACTACAAGATAAGAAAAAAGTCAACATAATAATTTACTGAAACTTTTTTTTAATGTTCTAAAATACAAGAGAATGTGTTTGTATTTTTAAAACAAAATGAAAAAAAAAATGGTACTTTTCGTGTATTTTTTTATATTAAAAAATCTTTGTGCATTTCCATTATTTTTGCTTGCAGACACTTTTATTGCACTTGAAAGTGTGTGTGTGTGTGTGTGTGTGTGTGTGTGTACACACGTGAATGTGATATTATGTCCACAGTTTGTATTTATATATTACACAAGTGTGTGTATATCTCAGTGAGTTGCGGTCCGGGGTACTTGTGAGGTACTTCTGTTTTATTCCGCTAGGGGTGGGAAGGAAGGGGGGGGGCGGATCCTCAGATTACTATGGGAAACGAGGACAACGAACGAATATAGTGTGTTAGGGATGAAGAACATTGAATTTAGATTAAGTGTACCCGCATTTGCGTGGAGGAAGAGTGGAAAAACTATTTAAGGAAAATCACCCTCAGTACACCCCAACCAGGATTCGAACCCTGATCTCCCCGTCATAATAGGGCCAGTCTAACGCGAGAGTGACGCCTCAGACCATGGGGTCTTCAACACTTTTTTTATGTCCAAGGGCTAAAAGTGTTGGTCTTTTGTTGGCTCGCAATAATGTACCGACAATATTAGGATTGAATCCATATTAAAATATTCGTATCAACTCACTCTTACATTCACACCAGGGATTAGGATTTCTCGTGAAGGATGTTCTGTGTTGTTTCAGAGCAGGAGGTATCGAGATTTGCCTTGTCTAGTAGAGTTCATTTTGCCGGTTCAAAGTACATTTGTATTAAAACGCAATACTTTTCTTCACGCAAAAAAGCAAAAATCCTTTATAAAATAACTTAAAATACGCAAATAAAATAAGTATTTATTATTATTATTATTATTATTATTATTATTAGCACCGCGTCTTACTACCCGTTCGAGTTATACGCACTTACGCTAATGTGTAATAGTAGGGTGATTGTGAGATGAAATGGAGGACCTACAGTTTAACGTGGGATCCGAACCACGGTAGAGGTCTGGCATTCCACACATTCACAAGTTGTGATTAATACACGTCTTGTCAGAGGTGAAGGAAGGGTTTGGCAATCAGATAAATCTGTGCCGGGACCGAGGGTTGAACCCCTGACCCTCAGCACAGAAGTCTGACACCTTACCCTTGGACCACCAGGTAACCCATTTATTTTATTAGATGATTATATAAAAAATATGTATACAACTGTATTTGTCATTTTTTCTCTTGGAATAATTTGCTATTTTTAATGAGTCGGTGGGCCGCAGGTGGCCCACGGGCCGTGGGTTAAAGACCCCTGCCTTAGATCGTTCGATCACCGAACAAAGCTAGTGACATTAATTAGCAGTAGTTGGGATGCCCCATTGGAACCCCACTTCCGCCAACGGTCAAAACACTTTTTTCGTAATCATTGCGTGTTATGTCGCAACCCTTCTCCCTGGGTTTTCCCAGTGATTGCACAATGTTGTTCTGTGATTGGCTTTCCCCATCCTGGCCCTCCCTCTCCTGCCCCTCCCCCTCCTGCCGTTGACCCCCCTTTCCAGACATGTTGGTTCTTGTTCCAGACATTTTTTTAAATTTGTGGTCATTGGTTATTTATGTATTCTCGTTCGTTATTAATGTGTGCTCAATATATTATTTATTTGTACTCATTGGTTAATAATGTGTGCTCAATAAGGATTGGGACGGGGCGTTGGAGTTTTTTTATTGGCATGCGCTCCACAGCGCCGCTAGTGAGCTGTACTCATTGGTTAATAATATGTGTTCAATAAGGAATGGGACGGGGCGTTGGAGTTTTTTATTGGCATGCGGTCCACAACACCGCTAGTGAGCATCCTCTCTGGCCGGACGCAGAGCATAGAGTGTGACCGCTGAGCAGCAGCCCGGTCACAGAGCGCGTAAGACCGCCCTTCACCAACACTACTCGCGAGAACAGCACGACCTTTACTACCGGCAGCTCTCGGTTGAATGTACAGGCCCTCCTTTCACTTTTCCCCTCACTCCCCCCCCTTCCTTCAAAGCATGTGTCACAACCCCCTATGTGGGAATGGGTTTTACCGGTGTTGCAACCCCTTATTTGGTAATGGGTTTGTCCGGTGTCACAACCCGGCGCCAGTTTGGCGGCTCGACCAGGGAAGTCGAGACAGGAATAGATCGTGACATTGAAACCGTGAGTTAGGTCATATACCCTGGCAACTCTCCCCCCTGGCAATGGGTTTTTCCGATGACGTCATCGCTCTGTCGCAACCCGGCGCCAACTTGGCGGGTTGGCAATACAAGTCGAGACAAGAATAGATCATGATGTTGCAATCCGTCCCTTCTATGTGGCAATGGGTTTTTCTGGTGACGTCATTGCTCTGTCGCAACCCTATCTGGTAGCAGCTATAAATACCAGCACGGGTTTGGAAATCCTTTCATTGTATAGCTTGTCTTCGAGTACTAAACACGTAACCTAGGATGAGTGATTACGCTTCGCTGACGGATCTGGGTGAGTAAATGTACTTTTTTAACAAGCACACTCATTATTTTTTGTTGTTAAATCAAAGTGTATACATTTAATTTATTTAAAAATTACAATTAAACCATGCAGAGTTGTCTAATTTTACTAGCTTATAATAGATATATAGGAAGTAAAACTATAGATAATTTTGAAGGTGTCTAAGCAACTACTTTTTATGAAATTTGGATAAAGTTATGCCTGAACAAATGTTTATTATAATTAAGGGTAGTTTATTGAAAAAACCTGATTCATAGCTATAGTTAAAGGGTAATTAATTTTTGGTAGCTTACTATTGGCTGAATATTATTTAAAAATAGTATAAACAAGAGTGGTAATAATAAATTAAATAATGTAATTTTTATTTAAGAGTAGTTTATTGAATACATTTATTAAAATCTATAAAATTATTTGAGGAGCTAACCCTGCTGAATGTCACAGATTCACATAACACTCTGGAGATTATTTTACCTTACTATTATATCACGTAGATAATCTCTTAACTATTTTTTAATTTAGGCTATACTGAATATCAAACTAAGCTGTTGTGTTGTATTTTTTAGAGAACGAGCTGTGGGGAGATCCACAGACATCCGAGGATCTGATGGCCCTCGGTGTTTCCATGGAGGAGTTAACCGCAAACGGTTGGTAATTGCTGGCCGGTGAAAGACCAGATTTGTAAGAAAGAATAATTAGCTTTTAAAAACCAAACAAAAAAAGAGCACCATGCAAAATTGTTTTGAAATATGAATAATGTGGTTAATTGCGGGGTTTTCATGAATAAAATTGGGACTATCAGTAAATGATAAATGGTGAATATTATATTGATTTAAGGTTATTTTCTTGTTGCATTATTATTGTATGACACCTTGGCTCAGTTGGTAGAATGCCTACCTCTTGATCTAGGTGTCCCGGGTTCAAGTCCCGGCAGGATAGCTATTATTGTGAAAATTACTATTCAGATTAATAAGTAGTTTCTGTATGATTATTAATGGCTATCACTTACGTTAAAATTCTAATACAAAGATATGTTTGTTTCAGATGCATGGGGCCAATATATGTTGTCTCCTCAAAATCAGGTGTCTGAGACGGTATCACCTCCACGACTACCACCCACAGTGCCACACGATCCTATAATGGACATTTTTTCTGCTCTGGATGCGATTGATGCCTCTATAGGTGAGATTATTATTTTACATTAAAATAATATAAAAATTAATGAGTAGTTCATTATTAATATTATAAGCAGAAAGAGCATATAATGAGCAGGTTGCTAGGTAACCATCTATAGTAAAACACTAATAAGTGAAAACACTTTAAATAGAACCAAGCTTTAAATAAATGGAATGTCCCAAACAAGTGTATTTTAAATTGGGTAGTTAAAGCAACTGGATTTTATATGCATTCTGTCCACTCCAAGGACAAAATATAAATAAAATGGTCATTTTTTGCTAACTTATATGATACCTTGATTGATTTAAAAAGTATGAAGAATGAATTTTTAAAACTGACTTTGCTTGGAAGAATATTGTTTCAATTGCTTACTTTGAACTTAGTTTGACTTGTGTTTGAATTCAAACGCTTGTGTTTTAGCTCAAATGGATACCGGAGACGGCTGTCCGAGCCAGGAGGAAGATGTGGTATGGACCCTAACCACCAGACCCCACATTCGACAGTCAGGAGCTTTGCCACCTCCAGGCAGTGGAGGCGTAATCCCACAAACATCTAATACAGAAGATGGCAGCTCCCTCCACCCACTTCCAAGCCACGGGAAAGATTCAGTGGCGACCCCCACCTCCACAGCTCCCAATCAACCAGCTGGAGCTTTGTCGCATCCACGTTTCTTCCCGAAAGCCGGTGGTGTTGGTGTGGAGCAAATGGGATTCACAGCCCCTCTGCAAGGCATGGATATGGTGGTGGCGGGGCCATCATCAGCACCCCAGACGGGAATTAGTGGCCCGGTAAACCAGGTAGGTGGAGCTTTAAACCAAGGCCTTCCTCTTCGTATCGTCGAAGAGAGAATTAAGCAATTGAGGCGTTTCTTTTATACTGGTAGAGAAGTTACCGTACATCTTGGTGCTCCAGCAAGCGATCGTGACGCATTAAGCTGGCTTGAAGAACAAATTACTAATTTGCTCAATCGGCTGCAGGACCATGGTGTAAGCGCTGATGATCATGTTGGCTTACTTTTAAACAGCACGGACTCGACGTTGAACCCTGTGTACGTCTCATTTAGACGAGCAGATCAGTTAGACGCTCGAGCCGTGCTCGAAAACGTAAGTCGTGTGTTACAAAGTAATAATTTGTTCTTGAGTACGGCACCAATGTACGTTAAACTCAGCCATTTTAAAGAGCCGCGCGGGAGGGGTAATCATAAATGTGATAAGCTCTCCCCTGCTTCCACATACAGTCGAAGAAATCAAGGAATCATTACGATTCAAAATGACGACACACTTTGTCTTGCCCGTGCATTGGTTGTCGCCAAGGCTGTGTGTGACATTAAAAGAGAACCAGAATGCATGGACGTGAACACCGTTAAACAGATTAAAATGGGTCGTTATATTCAAAAACTCAAAGCAGAGGAACTATGCCGTGACGCCGGTGTGAATCTTTTGAAAGGTGGTGGATTGACTGAGCTGAAACAATTTCAAACATACCTCTCCGAATACAAAATCACGGTGTTCAGGGAACGTCGCGGGAGACAAGTCCTATATGAAGGGCCTGCTCCCGCCGACCATTCCTTTAAGGGCAACCTTGATTTGTATTTTCACGACGATAAGCAAAACCATTTTGACGTCATAACATCCTTGACAGCCGCATTTAAGTGCTCGTACTTTTGCCGCGAGTGCCGCGTGCCGTTCAGTAATAAGAATAAGCACAAGTGCGAGTCCGCGTGTAAAAAGTGCTACACTAAAGCGGTCTGCAGTGGAGGTCAATCTGTGGTCTGTAAAGATTGCGGGCGTTGGTTCACAAACCAGACATGTTTTGATAACCATAAACGTCCCGGTTTTTGCAGAGGTCACAGGTCGGTCTGTGATGTCAAAAAGGTTTGTGAGGTATGTGGGCAATTTTTCAGTTTGGAAAGATCAAATTATTCACATAGGTGTTATGAGACTTTTTGTAGAGTATGTGATTCATATCGTCCTTTTGGGCATTTCTGTTATATGAAGCAAGCCCCATCCAAGCCGTTACTGGAAAAGAGTAATTTCATGTTTGTATTCTATGATTTTGAATGCAGACAAGAAACTCCTCTTAAAGGTGCGGTAAACACGTACTTGCACGAACCTAACCTATGTGTCGTGCAGACATGTTGCAAGGCCTGCCTTCATATAGATGCAAATGACCATCATTGCACCGATTGCGGGGGCGATAGGACTCGCATATTCGGGGGTGATACCACAATGGCCCAATTTTTCGGATTTATAGAACAAATTAAAGCTTCAAAATTTAAGGATATCACCCTCCTTGCTCAAAATTCAAAAGGGTATGATGGGAATTTTATTTTAAAATATATGATGGAGGTAAAAAAATGGACTCCAGACCTTATAATGAACGGTGGGAAAATCATGTCCATGCGTTACGGCCCGCTCCACTTTATTGACTCGCTGAACTTTCTCCCCATGTCGTTGTCCAAGATGCCCAAGACATTCGGCCTGGACGAGTCTTTGGCCAAGGGACATTTCCCCCATTTTTTCAATAAAAAAGAAAACGCGGGGTATAGGGGTCCCTTGCCGCCAAAGGAGGATTACGGCGTCGGGGAGATGTCAGTTGAGGGAAAGGAGCACTTTGAGAAGTGGTATGACGCGTTGGTCAAAGAAAATTATGTCTTTGATTTTAACCGCGAGTTGGAACTGTATTGCGTGAAAGACGTAGAGATCCTACGGAAGGCCTGCCTAAAGTTTAGAGATATGCTTATTGAAAAAGCAAAGGTGGATCCTTTCAGAGAGGCGTGTACTATCGCTGGAGCGGCCATGTTGGTTTACCGCCGTAGTCATCTTAAGGAGAATACTATCGGTATTATCCCTAATGGTGGCTACCGGTGCGCAGACCAACAGTCGCACGTCGCTGTACAATGGCTCTGCTGGGAGGCCCATCAGCGCGGTGTCTCTATTCTTCATGCGGGTAACGGCCGTGAGGAATACGTGTTAGGGCGGCGTGTAGACGGCATTGTTAAAGCTGGAGATACCACCACCGTCTTCCAGTTTTGGGGCTGTTATTGGCACGGGTGCCCTCTTTGTTATCCAGACAGGACCACCCCTATCAAAAATAGTCCCCACGAGACCATGGAGACGCGTTATGAAGCACCATGGCTTGTGTTGAAAAGTTTAAGAATGCCGGCTACACGGTCGTAGAGATGTGGGAGTGTACGTTTAATGCTATGAAACGCACAGACAAGGACTTGAAACGATTTGTACTCCGGCACGAGGTGTATACCAAGGAGCCCCTCAGCCCCAGGGATGCATTCTTTGGCGGGCGTACAAATTGTATAAAACTCTTTCACGAAGCAGACCTTTCTTGTGGAGAGAAGATCAAGTACTTGGATGTGTGTTCATTGTATCCGTACGTTTGCAAGTACAAAAAATACCCCATCGGCCACCCCAAAATTCACTTGGAACCAAATTGTCCCGCTATAGATCAAGTTGAAGGCATAGCCAAAGTTACAGTGACGCCTCCGCGGGATTTATTCTTGCCCGTATTGCCTACACGGATGCACGACAAGTTAATGTTCATCTTGTGCAGGAAATGCGGGGAGGAGAAAAACCAAGATGCGTGTCAGCACAACGACAAAAAAGATCGCTGGTTGACAGGCGTCTGGGTGATTGACGAGATCCGGAAAGCCGTTGAGAAAGGCTACACCGTTGAAGCCGTACACGAAGTGTGGGAGTACACTGTATCTGTTTACGACCGTCAGACACGTTCTGGCGGATTGTTTCACGGCTACATTGATACTTTTTTGAAAATCAAACAAGAAGCCAGCGGATGGCCAGAGTGGTGTACCTCACAAGATGAGAAGTTAGCTTACATTCAAAATTATGAGGAAAGGGAGGGGGTAAAACTCGATTTCGGCTCTGTTTGTAAAAACCCTGGTCTCCGCACTCTGGCTAAACTGTTTTTAAATTCGCTATGGGGAAAGTTTGGGCAAAGACCCGATTTACCACACGTAGCCGTTGTCAACGACTATCAGGGCATTCACAAGTACCTAACGGATCCGTACATCACCGTGGACAGCGTCATTGATGTAAATGATGAGGTTATGTTCCTCAATTACAAGGATGCGCGTGACGCGTTGCGCCCTAACCCTAACACGAGTGTGGCGGTGGCGTGCTACACGACTGCTATGGCTAGGTTGCACTTATACAGCATCCTTGAAAAATTGGGGGACCGCGTTTTGTATCATGATACAGATAGCGTTCTATTCACGGAACGCCCCGGCGATTGGAGTCCACCGACCGGAGACTTTTTAGGTGACCTCACTGACGAACTTCAAGATTACGGTCCGGGAAGCTACATTAGCGCCTTTGTATCTGGCGGTCCCAAGAATTACGCGTACCGAGTTTGCGTTGGTGGCGACCCTGCCAAAACAAAAACGGTATGCAAGGTTCGCGGTATCACTATAAACTATGGCAACCGGAACGACGTTAATTTTGACGTTTTGAAAGCGATGGTCACCGAACAGGCCGCGGAAAGATACATACAGATACCGCACAAAATTGTAAGAAAAGGTCTTGCGACTGTATGTACCGTTTCGCAGAATAAAGTCTACCGGCCTGTGTACACCAAACGGCGGATAACCGATGATTATAATACGTTGCCGTTTGGGTATCAGAGTCCTTGTAAACGCCTTCGTCACAACTAAAAGGTGATCATTTAGACGGGCTGAATAATCATCTTTTTTAGTCTTTCACTCTAGACAGTTCCACTGACATACCATTTTTCAAAGATTTGAAATTTTTTTTCATATTTTTTTCTGCATGAAAACAAGCATATTTTTTTTTATTTATTTTATGCATCCGGGATACTTTTTTTATATTTTTTTTATCCGCCAGTATAAATCTCCACCTACCTGGTTATATCTAGTCAAATAAAATTAGTTGTTTGTATATATTTTAATTCTAGTCAAATTTGTTTGTATATATATTTTAAATTCTAATCAAATTTGAAACCATATGTTAAAATACTTTTTAAACTGGACTTTATAAAATTAGTACCGAGGCCACTATTCCCGCTACGAGCTCAAGAAATTGATTATTGTTTCCATAATATATATATATTTTTTGTAAATAAATATTCCACGTATACTTTTCATCGTATGAGATATACTTGTAAAAAAAACACTTTGATTTGTGTAAATAAATATCCCAAGTATACGTTTCATGGTATGAGATATATTTGTAATTAAATATTCCAAGTATACTTTTTTGTAGTATGAGATATATTTGTAAAAACTTTGATTTGTGTAAATATTCCACGTATACTTTTCACGGTGTGAGATATATTTGTAAAAACTATGATTTGTGTAAATAAATATTTTTCAAAGTATACTTTTCATGGTGGAGATATATTTGTAAAAACTATGATTTGTGTAAATAAATATTTTCAAAGTATACTTTTCATGGTGTGAGATATATTTGTAAAAACTTTGATTTGTGTAAATAAATATTTTTCAAAGTAACTTTTCATGGTGTGAGATATATTTGTAAAAACTATGATTTGTGTAAATAAATATTTTTCATGATGTGAGATATATTTGTAAAAACTTTGATCTGTGTAAATAATTGTGTGAAATAAAATTTGTAAAAACATTGATTTGTGTTACTGTTATGTTTGTGTTTTAAGGTCTACACCCCCACCCATCTATCCTATAAATACAGGTTCATTTAGCTTATAAGCTCAGTCTTAAACATTATGGACAAGTTGAAACATCCATTTTCGGCCATCATCAGCGGTCCTTCAGGCTGTGGAAAGTCCCATTTTGTAGCCGACTTTATCCGTCACCTGGACACAATGTGTGACGTTAAATTTGATAAAATCACCTGGTATTATGCTTTATGGCAACCGGGATTCGAACAAGACGGGTCAGTCATATTCTGTAAGGGTTTACCGGAAATTGATGACACCTGTGATGACTCTCCTCCGCACCTGATTATCCTGGACGATCTGATGCGTGAAGCCAACGAAGTGGTCGTCGATCTTTTCACCAAAGGATGCCACCATCAAAATATTAGCGTCATGTACCTTACGCAAAATATATTCCACCAGGGCAAGGGACAAAGAGACATTTCCTTAAACGCGCATTATATTGTGCTTTTTAAAAATCCCAGGGATAAAGCTCAGATTCAACACTTTGCACGTCAAGTGTGCCTGAAAACCCCCGTATTTTACAGGAGGCTTACGCTGACGCTACAAGTACTCCTCACGGGTATCTATTGTTAGATTTTAAACAAGGTACACCCGAATGGTTTAGATATAGAACCCGCACAAATGTGGGTGCTGCGTGTACCTACCACGCAAAAGCTATAAAAACACCGACACGTCCCAATTACATATCATTTCATAACCATGAGTCCCAAAGTGCTGAAGCAAGCCCCGCTGCTGCGTGCGATGCATCGCATGAACCCACAGCAACGTGTACCTTGTTGAAAACGGCCGACAAGAAACTGATTGACTCTGTTTGCGAGTGTGCCTACAACACTTTAAAAGGGAGGGTGCCGTTGAAAAATGCGCAGAAGACAAAGTTACGTGCTCACAAGCAGGTGTTGCGCAAGCTGGTCAAACGAGGAGAGTGCTGGAAGAAGAAGAGACGTCTGCTCGTTCAGAAAGGAGGAGCGTTCCTGCCCTTACTTTTAGCCCCATTAATCAGCGGTGTCCTCGGTTCCTTATTCAACAAGTAGATAATGGAACACACGAAAAAAATGATATTGGTGTCCCCGGAAACATTACACCGTTACGAACAACACCACCAACAAGCGGCTTCGGCCACAAATCTAGTGGTCTCCGAGCTGGACAAGGAAATGGAAAAAATCCTCGCTTCAAAACTTGACGACAAGTCTAAATGGACTTTATACCAACAAGTGCTGCAGCGCTATCTACACTTTAGTCAACAACCTCCACCGCCTGAAAATATCACCGCGACCGCCCCCGTACTTCCCATCACGGCTGTACTCAATACTGTACCAGTACAGGCACGTAAAAAAGCCGAGCTTTTACTAGAACATATTAATTCCAGGGCGGTATCTCTTGGGACGAAGACGGGGAAGTGAGTATTCACGATACACCTCTCCGTGGATCTAACATTGTGGATTTAGTCAACGATCTGGTCAGAGCAAGAAGACACAGCGAGCCGACGGGGTGGCGAGAGTTTCTCACGGCGCTTCAAAAAATAAACATCCCGAAAGAATTTATTGTAAATCCGAAACGTTTGGCGCCCATTAGAGATCCGACGCCCGTACCTCAACCACTTACACCGTCGCAACGCCCTAAGAAGAAGAAACTGAAAAGGGTGGACGAAAACAGGTGGCTGCCGTTCAGAGCTTAATGCCCCGTTTAGCCGACATCTACTACGACCCTTCTCATCCTGCTGGGTTTGCAGGGGCGCGTCGCTCATAAAGGCGTCCAAGAAAGATCCCGACAAAGTACGAAAATGGCTTCGTGCGCAGGACGCTTATACCCTCCACAAGCCGGTGATAAAAAAGTTTCCACGCAACAAGTACGTGGTGTCAAACATTGACGATCTCTGGCAAGCTGATCTCAACGATATGCGAAGTCTCGGAAAATACAACGACGGTGCGGTGTACTTGCTCACCATCATCGACGTGTTTAGCAAGATGGCCTGGGCGAGGACGCTTCCATCCAAGACGGGGAGCGTCGTGAGAGACGCCTTTCAGGACATTTTCAAGCAAAGCGGCCGTAAACCTCTAAGTTTACAGACGGACAAGGGGACAGAGTTCACGGCACGTCTAGTCCGGAAATTTCTCAAGCAAGAAGGCGTGCATTACTACACCACTCATAATCCAGACGTGAAGGCAAGCATCGTGGAACGATTCAATAGAACTCTGAAAGGACGCATGTGGCGCTACTTTACCAAAAATAACACGTATCGCTACGTGGACGTCCTCCAAGATCTAGTCGACGCTTACAACGGCGCAAAACATTCCAGTATCAAGATGGCGCCTGCCGACGTTTCAGAAACCAACGTGCTTCAAGTCAGAGATAATCTGTACGGCAAACGGGGCCCAAGATCGAATAGTAAGCCAAAACTCAAAGTCGGTGACACGGTGCGTATTAGCAAATCCAAAATGCTGTTTGAAAAGGGCTACGAAAGTAATTGGAGCGAAGAAATTTTCAAAGTCAGCAGCGTCGTGTTGAGGCAACCAGTCGTCTACAGAGTGACCGATCTTGACGGCGAGGAGGTGGAGGGAACGTTTTACGAACCCGAATTGCAAAAGCGTACGTCTTCCCGAAACTTTTAAAGTTGATAAAATACTACGTGTCAAGGGTAAAGGTGCCAGAAAGAAAGTGTACGTGCAGTGGAAAGGTTACCCCGCCAAGTTTAATTCTTGGATTCCTGCCAGTTACGTCAGCGCCCTACCATGAAGGACCAGTTTTACCTCACCTTGCCGAGCGATAGCTCTATGGGATATTTCCCGAAAAATACCCTCACGAATTTCACCACGCAACTACCCTACCGTCTTACACTCGACGGCCAGTGGGAAGTAGCTCTCGCCGAATTCCAATATCCGTGTTCTTTCACCACCGTACCCGAGGGCAGAAACATTGTATGGTACAACTGGGTTGACGCTAACGGTGTGGAACAAATATTCAAGGATCACATCCCGCCTGGAAACTATAGCACTATCCAAGAATTGGTCAAAGCCCTAAACGAAATAGAGGCGTTTAAACGGGATTCTGGAGTTGTATTCAAGTACACAAGCACCAACAAAAAAGTGGACGTTGTTTCTTCTTCACCAAATATACAGCTGCTGGAGCTATCTAATCAACTAAGTCTACAGCTCGGTTTCGATCCTAATACTAATCTGATCAAAGTCCCAAAGTCACCGTACGCCGCCAACATTCTACTAGGCTTGCCCTCGCAAATGTACGTCTACACGGATATCATCGATCCTCAGCCCGTGGGTGACATTGTGGCACCGCTTTTACGTATCGTCGGTATCAACAACGCAAACTATCTCTACGGCATACATAAAACAGTTAGCTACGATCCGATGCACTACGTGCCAGTACTTAGAAGAGAAATTGAAAGCCTGGAAATCAATATAAGGACCGACACTGGTGAAGCTGTACCATTCGAGTTTGGAAAAGTGTGCGTGAAACTTCATTTTCGACGCCGCTCAACATGAACTGTCCTTACCAAAGATACTACGTCAACCAGGCTGGAACGGGAATATCTTCGATCTACCACGGTGTTCCCTATCAACGTGGGCATGGAATAGGAAGTTTTTTCAGCGGCCTATTCAAGAGCGTCGTACCTTTGCTGAGAAGTGGCGCTAAAGCCATAGGAAAACAAGCCCTTCATACGGGTATCGACGTGCTCTCCGACGTCGCCAATCAGCGTCGTCCTTTCAAAGAGGCTCTACGGCAGCGTGTCGGCGAGGCTGGAACAAACCTGAAACGCAAGGCGGAGCAGAAGATCGGCACACTGATGACCGGCTCAGGCTATAAAGGGCGTCGTAAGAAGCACCGGCGTCAGTCTTCAGCCGTTACCCGACGTAAAAAGGTCAAGAACGAAGCTGTAGATATTTTCAGTTGAAATGTCGTTTCTACACCCCCAGTCCTGCGAGTGTGCCAGCAGTGAACTCGATCTATTTTCAGTCCCACCCACGCAAACCAGTCTCGAAAGTGGACAATGGATCCAGTACAAACCTGTCTCTTCACTCACCGATGATTCACCCATAGAATTTACCGTTACCGGTCAAGGCGAGTTCTATATCGATCTTTCACAGACCATGCTCTATCTCCGGGCTGCCATCGTGAAACCCGACGGTGGCTCTTTCACAGAGGTGGATCAAATCGCTCCCGTCAACAACTGGTTGCATTCGCTATTCACACAGGTGGATGTGTTTTTAAACCAAAAACTAGTCTCACCGCCCAGCAACACGTATGCTTATAGATCGTACATTGAAACGCTGCTCAATTACAACGGTGAAGCTAAAAGAACACATTTGACTTGCGGTCTCTGGTTCGCAGACAGCCCCGGAACCTTTGAGGAGACTAACGCAGGCAACAAAGGATTTGAGGCCCGTCGCAGTCTAACAGCCAAAAGTAAGACGGTGGATCTTTTGGGTTATCTACACGGTGATGTATTTAACCAAGAGAAATACCTTTTGAACGGCACCGAACTCAGAGTCAAGTTGGTCCGTTCCAGAGACGGGTTCAGTCTTATGGCCGTCCCTGAACTCCCACACTATAAGGTTCACATCGCTGAAGCAGGCCTTCTAGTGCGACGTGTCAAAGTAGCACCTTCTATACTGTTGGCACATGCCAAGGCATTAAACGTCAGTCCCGCAAAGTATCCCATCACCCGCGTGGAAGTAAAAACACTCACTATTCCTACGGGTGTACAAGGGAAATCGCTGGACAACGTATTCACCGGACAACTACCCAAACGATGCATCGTGGGCTTTGTATCAAACGCAGCGTTCAACGGTGACGCCACCAAGAACCCGTTCAACTTCCAAACCTACGGCATGAACCATTTCTCGCTGTACGTGGACGGAGAACAAGTGCCGTCGAAACCGTTACAGCCCGATTTTTCAAACGGCAACTATGTCATGTCCTACCACACACTGTTTTCTGGAACGGGTATCCATTTCATGAACGAGGGTAGCGACATCACACGAGAAGCCTTCCCTAAGGGATATCATCTAATGGCTTTCGATCTCACACCTAATCTGTCAGCCCACATGACATCACATTGGAATTTGACGAGGCACGGCTCTCTGAGCATCGAAGTGAGCTTCACCAGAGCTCTCACCGAAACCGTCAACTGTATCGTGTACGGGGAGTTTGCCAACATCATCACCATCGACAAGGACAGAAACGTCGTGACCGATTATGGGAGTTAATATAAACGGCTTCCCGCCCCTTACACACGTCATTTAAATCATGGACGTCATTGTGGATTTCCAGAGCTTCATCGACGACAGCAAGCAGTTTATCGTCAAGGAATTGAGTGTTTTATCTGTATGCGGAACATTACTTCAACATTGGGTGTTAAAGCCCCCCTTCGCTATAGAGGAACTTTCACCGGCGGCCAAAAAGAAAGCCGACTATATCGTCAACAAGCTGCACGGTATTCCCTGGGATAGCGGTGATGTGGATTACAGCCTGCTCGAATCCCTCATCTCCCGCGCCACAGCACGTGCAGAAACCGTCTACGTCAAGGGAGCAGAAAAGAAAAAGTTTCTAGTCAAATACACGCCTACGCCAGTCGTAGATCTGTACGACAGAGGTTGTTCGTCTTTGAAAACACTTAAATTGGGTCGCACCATGTGCATGGCACATAGTTCTGTTTGGAGTTTCTGTTCGGCCTCCATCGTTTGGGGACTTCGAGACTGGATGATTGAAGATGGACACGCACACCATAAGACGTGCGCTGAAAACAAGCCCGTGGTTCCGTTCTGTACGGTCGGGTGTTTTCCCTGCTGATCAACTACCTGCAAGAATAGCGCGACCTGCCGCTCTCGTCATCAACACGATACACATACCAAGCCTGGGACGCATTGGGTCGCCATCTTTATCGACAAGAACGGCGTGGGAGAATATTTTGACAGTTATGGATTTCCGCCACGTTATAAAGTCGCATCTGGCATTTATACGAAAAAACACTTCCCGCACGTCTCATAGCACGCTACAACTTCAAAGCATAGCCTCGGACGTTTGCGGGCATTACTGTCTCATGTACCTTCTCTATCGCGCCCAGAACATTCCGATGAAAACTTTCCTAGCCCTATTCTCGCCCACCAATCATACAGGCAACGACGCTAAGGTGGTGAGATATTACAACACATTTTTCAAGAAGCTAGGGTCCTGCCGCCCCTCAAGAGGCTGCGTACAATCAGCGTGCGCCTATAAAAGGGGCGTCACGGCGGCGTGCCGTCCATAACCGTGACAGTCGTCGAAGCGATGGAAGGTCAAGACGTTTGCGCCCGCAAAGCAAAGCCGGTGAAGCCGCTCGCCATCACCAGTATTTTCAACACTCTGTTTCCGCTGGACGAAGTCGACGCCAAGCGAGTCATCGTCGGCATGAGCGTCAAGAACAACTTTACGCCCTATGTCCAGCTAGAAAAATGTGGAGGGAATTGTGCGGTGTTTAACCGTACAGAGTGGCAAGAACTGGGCAGCTACAAGTCGGTCATATCAAAGTTTTTCAGCAACACGCAACCTCCTCAGAAGATTAGTCTGACTAATCATGAAATCTCTTTGCGACGCATGTGCGGTGACCGTATGGTCGTCATCAGCGAGAAACAAGACGCAGGACTCAAACGGGTCGCCTATCTAGCACCTAGCTGGGCACGTCTTTGCGAGGTGTGGGACCTCATCGACGTGCCGTCGACCGCCGGGATATGTGGTCGACACCCGTAGCACGCTATTGCAACGATTTGATCGACACGCTCGTCGTAGATGTATGCGACACGCTTACAGAATCAGTGGATGTCATCGATCTCGAACAGCCTACGGTGGAAACGCACATCAGAAACCTGGATCTTATCAGTGCTACCTACTATACACGCCAAGTCGTCGGTTTGGACTATTACATGCTGGATTGTGAACTAAAAACAATTTTACTAACGCATCTAAAAGACACTGTAGAAAAACGTATGAATGAATATATGCGTCATTCCTGTAAAAGTGTATAATATGTCTGTAAAACCTTTAATGTATGTCTGTAAAACCTATTATGTATAATAAATGTATGTTTTGTAATATCGTGTTTTATTCACGCAAAACCTGTCTGTCCCTTACACGTAATGTAAGCATACATGAGTCTCTAGTTGTCAAGCCGCCAACCTAATACATCCCCACATGTCAACGGTAGGTACCAAACAGCCAATTTTAGTAGTCTTTTGTGAGTGATAGCGGTCCCTAAGTGAGAATTATAAATCCCTGTGACGTTTCCATCTGTAGAGAGAAGCCCCCCGATTTTGTATTATAAGAGTTGTGCCAATGCTTCCGTTATTCATGTCTCGACTTGTCTTGTCAACCCCGTCAAACTGGCACTAGGTTTGCGATGACGTCACCAGGGAAAACCCTTTGCCACATAGAAGGGACGGATTGCAACATCATGATCTATTCTTGTCTCGACTTGTATTGCCAACCCGCCAAGTTGGCGCCGGGTTGCGACAGAGCGATGACGTCATCGGAAAAACCCATTGCCAGGGGGGAGAGTTGCCAGGGTATATGACCTAACTCACGGTTTCAATGTCACGATCTATTCCTGTCTCGACTTCCCTGGTCGAGCCGCCAAACTGGCGCCGGGTTGTGACACCGGACAAACCCATTACCAAATAAGGGGTTGCAACACCGGTAAAACCCATTCCCACATAGGGGGTTGTGACACATGCTTTGAAGGAAGGGGGGGGGGAGTGAGGGGAAAAGTGAAAGGAGGGCCTGTACATTCAACCGAGAGCTGCCGGTAGTAAAGGTCGTGCTGTTCTCGCGAGTAGTGTTGGTGAAGGGCGGTCTTACGCGCTCTGTGACCGGGCTGCTGCTCAGCGGTCACACTCTATGCTCTGCGTCCGGCCAGAGAGGATGCTCACTAGCGGTGTTGTGGACCGCATGCCAATAAAAAACTCCAACGCCCCGTCCCATTCCTTATTGAACACACATTATTAACCAATGAGTACAGCTCACTAGCGGCGCTGTGGAGCGCATGCCAATAAAAAAACTCCAACGCCCCGTCCCAATCCTTATTGAGCACACATTATTAACCAATGAGTACAAATAAATAATATATTGAGCACACATTAATAACGAACGAGAATACATAAATAACCAATGACCACAAATTTAAAAAAATGTCTGGAACAAGAACCAACATGTCTGGAAAGGGGGGGTCAACGGCAGGAGGGGGAGGGGCAGGAGAGGGAGGGCCAGGATGGGGAAAGCCAATCACAGAACAACATTGTGCAATCACTGGGAAAACCCAGGGGAGAAGGGTTGCGACATAACACGCAATGATTACGAAAAAAGTGTTTTGACCCGTTGGCGGAAGTGGGGTTCCAATGGGGCATCCCAACTACTATTAGCTAACCACATCTTCAGGGCTGAGAAAAGTAAAGGAACTTCAGGGTTGGCAATCTTTTCTGTCTGTCTTGTTATAAATGTTTGACTGTAGGTCCATCTATTTCGAACAAAGGCATATTTTTTATAGGCAACATTTAAAAATACGTCTTGAGCCTATCAAAAATTACTGTATTTGTTAGAGGGAGGCTAAATCTAGAGGCCTTTTTCTTCGAGACTAGTCTCATATCTCCGTGAATATGATCAAATAGTCGTTGAAAATGAGCTAATCTCACATTATCACACTTTTTTTCGTTATTAATAAAACTTAGTATTAAAAAAAATAATCAGACGTCACAGGAGCGGTGACCGTAAGGGAACAATGATTGGATTCTGTCATGACTCAGCGTTTATTAAACTGGGGTCCGCAACCCTCCGAGGGACTAGTAATGAACTAATTATCCACGATTTTTTTTTTTACTAGTACGCTACCGTACGAGTACCAATATAAGGCTCTCAAGGTAAAAAAGAGACTTGTTGGAATCTTTCGATTATATTTTGGCATGAACCATGTTTTGAAATAACGTATTTTAGAATTAAAATATATTGCGTTAAGAGGTGAACGTCTATGCGAGTTAAAGGAAGTGTATTTACATTATTTTTATTTTACATCAAAACATTTTCTTAGCTAAAATAAATCAAATATTGCTTCAGTAGAAAAACAAAAGAGTTTAATTTTCTTCGCCTGTTGATATCAACAGTTGTTGAATATATTTCGAGGTGTCCTGGAATGTAATGACAAATTTTTATCTTCATTTAAAAAGTTTATCATCTAATGCCGCTCTGCTCATGACAGATATTTAACAAATGTTGATATCAACATGTGAAGAAAATTAAACTCTAAGTTTCTACTGGAGCAATATTTTATTTATTTAAAAAAAATTGTTTGCTATAAAAACTTCAAAAATACTTAGGCCTACATTATCTTTTGTCCCCGCCCGTCTTGGTGAATGGCTCTGAGCCTGACCACGGCCGAGGTTCTCAAACCACACATGACATTTCTCACCCACATGGACGTAACAGACTTTACACTGATACAGTACACCCCCCCCCTTACACAAACACACCTCCACGTTATCAATCCCCTCCTACCACCTTTTTATATTCGCTCTTTCCTCCAACCTTTTCATTCCGCTCCCATGACCTCCGGGAAGGAAGGAAGGGAGATGAAAATATAAATAGTCGCTAGTTGTTGCCCTCGAAAAATACCGCCATATTCCTCCGACGAACGGGCTATTTTTTTTTTCCTCCTCTCCCTCATTTGCCTATCTTTTTGAACAAACACAAAGCGGCCATACATATTCACAAAGGTCGTACACTAGGAGCGCGCTCTATTGTCCGTGTAAATATGGCACATGTGTGGAGTACACGTGTGTGTGTGTGTGTGTGTTTGAGCTGCTGTACCGCGCATTCTATGAACGATACCCACAGGACCATTACCTAACGTTTTGAAGAGGGGGGGAGGGAGGCAAATTATGATAACGAGAGATTTACGGCGAGGATCGTCTAATGGAGGCGCTAAGTCACAGGAGACGTCTAGTTCTTGAGGTTGTGAAGTTGAAATTGGTTTCCGTTTAGAGTTTACCTGAAAGTTTTTGATAAGGATGGATCAGGAAATATTATTGTCGACTTAGTTATAAATGGAAAAACTGTTAGAACAAGTGAACGATTTTATGTATCTGGGCAGAATGCTTGGTAAAAATGGAAGGCAAAATGATGAAATTGACAGACGGGTGAATGCATCTCGGAGAGTAGTTGGATATATGTGGACTATTGCAAAGAATGAAGTAGTATAGAAAGAGGCAAAGATGGCAGTATATGAAAGTGTGTTAACACCAACATTGTTTTATGGATGTGAAGCGTGGGTTTGTCAGGAGAAACACAAGAGCAAGGGGAATGCAGTTGGAATGAGATATCTAAGAAATGTTTGTGGAAAAACTCGTATGGACAGAGTTAGTAATGAAAGTGTGCTGAAAGAGTGTGGTTTGAAAGGGAATCCAATAGGTCAATGTGAAAGAAGCGTCATAGGTTGGTTTTGGATATGTTGATAAGATGAGTATGGATCGAGTGACGAAGCAAATATATGAAGGTAGAGTGTGTGGATCAAAAGGAAGGGGTAGGCCATGTAAGACGTGGCTAAATGTTGTAGACGAATGTGTGAAAAAGAGAAACATTAATAGTTTTAAGAATAAAAGAGCATGTATGACTCGGTGTATGGATATTGTTGAAGAGAAGGGAGTACGCAAGTATAGGGAAGTGTGGAGAAAGTTAGTGAGGATGGATTAAGTACAGAGTTGTTGTTTTTTGAGCTATATGCACGGTTTCTTGCCTACACCGTAAGGGAACGGCGTGATTATGTATGTATGTATGTATGTATGTATGTATGTATGTATGTATGTATGTGTTTCAAGTGTGTTACAAGAAAAAAGGTTTGCGTGGCTGGACGTGTTTGCAAACCTTGTCATACATCAAGCAACGTCAGCAAGTCCTGTTCTGTTGTTCACACAGAACACATCACTTTCTAATAGTTCTGTTTCGTTCTAGTTTGTCATATCTTGGACAGCTGAACAAATTCTTGAGCCGATATAAATATTTCATACAAACGATGTGACATCTGAAGACTACAAAAAAATCGCGTCAAAAACGAATTGCTAAGAAATCAGTGGAAAGTACATATTTAGTGTAATGACTAATGAGGTAGAAAAAAAAAAGAGTTAAATGCCCTACGTGTGCAGTTTTGTACAGAGGAAGTAATATTGTAGTAGGTGACCTGGTGGTCTAGGGGTAAGGTGTCGGACTTCTGTGCTGGGGGTCCGGGTTCAATCCTCGGTCCCGGGCACAGATTTATTTGATTGCCAAACCCTTCCTTCACCTCTGACAAGACGTGTATAAATCACAACTTGTGAATGTGAGGAATGCCAGGCCTCCACCGTGGTTCGGATCCCACGCTAAACTGTAGGTCCTCCATTCCATCTTACAATCACCTACCATTACACATTAGTGTATGTGCGTATAACCCGAACGGGTTGTAAGACGTGGTGCTAATAATAATAATAATATTTATGTAACTGTTTGTAGCAATGTGAGTAGCTATAACCTGATTTTGTTTGGAAGAACAGCTCTGCCTTAAAATATGAGTGAAGAATGACCCTGGACGATTCCTAGATAGCTCAATGGTTAGACCATTGGCGTACTAAGCCAAAGGTCCCGGGTTCGAGTGCCGTGTCCAGGTGTCATTTTTTAATTTTCAGAATATAATAAAAAAAACATAGTTCTTTGAATTCAACGTTGATTGTTGATAACATTTTACTACATGAGGGGCAGGGTAATGCTCTAGATCTTGGCCATTCGACCTTCTCTGACCTTTGCTCTCCTGGCACATAAAGTAACTCATTTCTGAGGTTGGGGCACCATTAAGGTGAATTCCATTACCCCCAGAAGATGGGGTGATGCGTGAGAATGGTCGATGGTGGACAGAAGAGGGGACCTACGGTTTAACGTGGGATCCGAACCACGGTGGCGTTCCACACATTCACAAAGCCTGAAAGCACACATTTGGCCAGAGTTAAAGGAAGGGTTTGGTAATCAGATAAATCTGTGCTGGGACCGGGATTTGAACCCCGGGTCGCTAACACAGAGGTCTGACACATTAACCCTAGACCACCAGGTCCCTTCACATTTTACCCTATCTTATAAGTTGAACCATAGTGGAACCAAGCAAGTTAGCAGTCTTACCTTGACTGATTACACTATGACCCTATCTTATAAGCTACACCATAGTGTAACCAAGCAAGCCTTACCATAGAGGAATAACATAAGGTAAGCTTTCTACCTCAAAGGTTAGACGAAGGTTACTAAGTTAATTTGAAGCCCACATTACTTTGTCAGTCAGACAACTATGTGGTGAGAATCTTATGTTTGAGTATTCAAAATTACAAAACATCGATATAATTCGACATAAGCGTGTTAAAATGACTACAAAATCATTCAAAGCATGAAAATACCCATTTCTACAAACAAGGGTTGATGAACAGAGCTTACTTGACCATGGGCATTTTCTGTGATGGATAAAAAAACACGACATACCATCAAAATCTGGGTTACTGCTCGTGGTATAAAGTTAACAATTTCTACAAACAAGGTTGGTTTCTTCTAGACAAATAATTTTGTTAACAAGCTCGTCAGGACTAACCCAATACCACCACAATATTGTGGTTTTACCTCCTCCCCCCCACACCATGGCCAGCCCCCATCGCACAACATTTTGACTTCTTCACAAGAGATCATAATGGATAAAAGAGAAGTTTTGAAAAATTATTGCGCGGAAAACATGAATGGGGGGGGGGTTTAACAATTCACTTTTTCCTTTTCCGTTTATTTGATTTTTCTTTCCCTTTCACCCTCATCAGTCGGAAAGCAGGTGCTTTCTGTCAGTAAATAGAATTTCACATGTTCTGTGAACAAATCTTTAAAAAGGGGGAGGGGGATTCTTTTTAAAGAAAAACATTATTTTTTCCCCCCTGCCTGGCATTGACGTGGACTTACTGCGAAAACGGCTCAAGTCAATTGCCGTGGAACCAATCGCATCGGTGGTTTCGAGGTCTGAGATGTTGGACCCTCACAATAGTCTGGATTTCCGATGATCGGGAGAGCAGGGTTCGAATTCATCTCGAGTGTGTTGAGGTTGTTTTTTTTACTATATCCAGATTTTATCACGTATAGCCTTCTGAAAGAGCTGATTAACGACCGGAGATTTCATTGTGCTGACCATATGACACCTTATATCCCAAAAGGTGGCACTATCATCGTTAACGGTGGTGGACACTCGATTGGTATACTCGCTTATAGGCTCACGTCATGGAGTTTTTTTTTATGAAAGGCCTTTATTCTTACCAAATCACACGAGGAAAATATGCTTCAAATAGTATCTTCATAAGAGAAATTGGGCTATAAAATAGGTTGGTTCACTACGACGGAATTCAAGTCGTACATCCATTACCCCACGATCAGTAGCGTGTCGTGTAGTTTTGCTAGGGTAGGTAGAGTTAGCTAGTAGCCTACCTTGTGATGTTCTTATCATTGAGTAGAACACCCATTGGCCAGATACTAGCGTAAATTCATTCCATGTGAGGTGTGTAGAGCAGAGCCAATGTATGACTGGTCAAATGGGGACAAAGGGGGGGAGAACATATCACAGGTACAGCTGTAACAAGCTCTGCTTACCCCTGGTCAAAATGGGGACAGATGGGGGGGAGAACATATCACAGGTACAGTTGTAACAAGCTCTGCTTACCCTGGTCAAATGGGGACAGAGTGGGGAGAACATAATCACAGGTACAGTTGTAACAAGCTCTGCTTACCCTGGTCAAATGGGGACAGAGTGGGGGAGAACATATCACAGGTACAGTTGTAACAAGCTTGGTTACCTTGGTCAAATGGGGACAGAGTGGGGGAGAACATATTACAGGTACAGTTGTAACAAGCTCTACTTAACCTGGTCAAATGGGGACAGGTGGGGGAGAACATATCACAGGTACAGTTGTAACAAAGCTCTGCTTACCTTGGTCAAATGGGGACAGCGTGGGGAGAACATATTACAGGTACAGTTGTCACAAGCTCTGCTTACTCTGGTCAAATGGGGACAGAGTGGGGGAGAACATATCACAGGTACAGTTGTAACAAGCTCTGCTTACCCTAGTCAAATGGGGACACAGTGGGGAGAACATATCACAGGTACAGTTGTCACAAGCTCTGCTTACTCTGGCAACACTTCACGACAAGCAGCTTCAAACAGAAGTACATTCAATATGGGTCGATACTATTTGAAGGTCCTGAAACATTAACCTGCCAAGAGGTTGCCCTTGATAAGTAATGACAGTGAAAGGTTTGATAGCGTGTGTGTTAGCTACAACGACGCGAGGTGTTCCTGTCAAGCATGACACATTCAACCCCTAAATTGAGTCCTCGCAATCCACCTGTAACTCCCACAGTCAGGACAAAGAACATGTCTGTCTGTCTGTATTCTGATCATCAATTCTTTGGTTCTACCATGTGTAGCTATGGATGAATAAAATATAAGACCAAGCAGTCACCAATCTTTGCCATCCTCAACTCATGTTCGTATTGTGTTCGCTTTATGACCCCTACTGTTGCTATTTGGAGCCTGAAAAAAACCCCACTATTGTTACAAAGAGAGTAGGAGGGGTGAAGCGAACCACACGGCTAAAAGGAAGAGAGTAAAAAAAAAAAAACAAGCGATTATTGGTTTTGAAGAGGGTAGCAAGCTACCCCCGCCAAGACACCTCTGATGTGACAGCTCTGTGGCGCCAGACTATATAACAAGGTGGAAAACTTGACGCCAACATTACTGAACTACTTCTCTTTGGTTCTATTGACAAATAGGACTACACTTTCTCCTCTTCCCCCCCTCTCCTTTCTGATGAACAAATGTGAGGGTGAAAGCGGTGCTAATTTACACTGTTGGCTTGCGACGAGGAAGGATGCATAATAATATGTTCCAATACCTGTCGTTAATTGGATTACATTCCGAGGTGTTTGTTATGTAAACAATAACATTAATATTATTTTTATGTGTTCTGTCTTTCGACAGATCCGTTGCCTTCTCCAAATCGAGTCCTCTAGCATGTCCTATCAGCAGCCTCATTTTTTACATCCTGAAACTTGTTTGAGGTCATCCTTCGGTAGTCTAGTTGACACGAGAATGACGCCTTAGACCATTCGGCCACCGAAGCAGGTCACATACTTAGTCTACTAATTACGATAGTGTGTTAGGATGAGAAAGGTTGAATCTTAGAGCAAGTGTACGCGCATTTGAGTGGAGAGGTGGTTGAAAACCATCAAAGAAAGCAACCCATTACTCGTTCAAGCTATCCACGGAACAGGACAAGAATCGCAACAATATTGTTTATGAATAAAATAAATTTATTTTTCATTTTCAAAGTTTTGACACTTTTTTTTTCTTATCAAGGTTAATTAAAACAAACAAAATATAATTTACAGCAATGACATTATTTCCTTATTTAAATAATATCTTTAACATCAAACTTCTAACAGTTAATTTCGTAAATAAAAAACTATAATGTTGAAACATGGCAAAGAAAGATACTTTTATAATGTTGAGGGCTCCACAGATATAAATACGACCCTGAATAGGAGTGTGAAAGCTAAAAATTACAGGAAATGTACCTGAAGTGGCGTGGAAGGAGAGAGGAAAACCCTTTAATAAAAACCAACCTCAGTACACCCGACTGGGATACGAACCCCGATTCCCCGTCATCGGCAGTCCAGTCTATTGCGAGAGTGACGCGTTGAACAGTTAGACCAACGATGCGGGTTAAGTGTAAGGTTATTTGTAGAAAATGCACTCTTCCAGGATTCGAGCCTCGACCTCAGTGGTCACTACACTAGGAGACTGGATGAAGCCATCATTGAGCACAAGGCGTGTCGGGTTGAATGGAAGCTAGATCCAGGGGGTAAGAGGGGGGAGGGCTAATGGCCCTCCTCCCCTCCGTCTTGTCCTGTCAGGAACCTGTAATTACCCCTGTGAGGTAATGGACAATTCAGCCTCCGGGCACGTCACAAACATAATACATCTCACCTGGACCATCAACTGTCATCTTACTCTCACAAGTGGGAATTATCATGTCACAGCCTCTCCCGGGGCCAACCCTTGAAAGCAAAATATCCCTAGAAACAATAAAACCATCTTGACCTGATCTAGAAGATGTAGAGCACGCTTGTCTAAGCTCGTTCAATCACACTACCACATCGACAATCGACAATATTAAAAAAAAAGGAATATTTTTACTATTTAAGGTGGAATGTAAATGACGTCAGTTAAATATAGTATTTCCAAAGTTTAAATGGCAATCATATTATTGTCAAAAATAAATAAAAAATTTCTCCAGTAGCTGCGTTTAGTTTAATTTTCTACTCTTGGTAATATCAACGGTTATTGAATATCTGTCATGAGAATGTTGACATTTTAACAGGAACTTATTTTTAACTAAGATAAACATTTTTTAAATAAAATTCCAGAAACCCTTGACAAATATTCAACAGCTGTTGAGATTACCGTGTGTGTAAAAGATAAAACAAACTTTTAATATGAAGAAATTATTTAATTATTTGGTCTAAAAAAATTGTGTTATAAAAACTGCAAAAATACCGGCATTGAATCGCTTGACAATCCGTGCGTGAAAATATTTAGTAAAACCCTCAGTGAAAAAATTACCCTCAGTACACCCGATCGAGATTCGAAACCTGCTATCCCAGACATCTGCGGTCCAGTCAAGTATCCCCTAAACTACACATTTCTCATCCTTACCTCATTATTTTAAATATGTGGATATCTTAAACGTGCAATAACACCCGGTTATTAATGGTATTAGGTGTTCTGTCTTACGACAGGTCCATTCCTTTTAATAGTGAACTTAGACCACCAATGCACCCTGTCCTCTTCCTCCGCCTTCAACTGCTATAATTTCCTTCTTTCCTTCAAGTGATCCAATATTTGAATCCTCCTCCTTCCTAAGCTCCTCTTTCCCTCAACCTTTCCTTCCAAGACGTGTAGAAGACAGTTCCTCCCAAGTATAAGTCTAATCCAGTTTGCTTTGCACCGAAGAATCACATCCAAAATGGTTCTCTTCTCACCCACTCTTCATAGGACTTAATTTGTCACCCTGTCTGTCCACCCAATCTTCTCAAGTCTTCTCAGCACCACATTCCAAATCTCTTCAATTATTTCTTTTCCATCTTCCTAAGAGTCCAAGTTTCTGCTCCATACAGCGTGATGATCCAAATTTAGCATTTTATCAATTTCTTCCTTAGCTCCAAACTCAACTTTCTGGTCAGCAATAACCTCTTCTTGTTGAAAGCTTCCTTGAGCATGGGATCCTTGATCTAGTTTCCCTGTTGCATCCTTTGTCAGCAGACTTTCCAGGTTCTTGAACTCCTCTATTTTTTCCAACTCCTGGTTTCCAATTTTGATTTTCAGCGGCTCTTAATTTTTTAAATCACCATCACTTTTTTCTCCTCAATGTTGATCTCCATGACATATCTTCTCCCTATCTCCATCACCGGGCCATCATTTCCTGCAGCTTTTCTTTATTTCTGTCCAACAATGCTGGATGATCTGCGTATTTTATTGTGTTGATGACGTGTCCTCCTATTCTGGAATTGCCACGTTCCTCTAGGGTTTCTCTGACCAGCCACTCGTCATACAAGTTTAGCAGACCGGGTGACAAACAGCATCACTGTCTCACCATCTTTCTATCTTTACTTTGTTGGTCTCTCCATCATTCAGCCTCATCTTCACTCGTTGTCCCAGATACGGGTTTGCAATCAGCCTTCTGTTTCTCCTGTTGATGCCGATCTCCTTGAGTATTTACATCAGTTTCTTCCATTTAACTCCTTTTTCCAGTCGATGAAACCAATGTAGACCTCTTCCTTGACCTCCAGCACTCTCTCTGAAATTATTCTCAACATCCAATAGCATCTCTAGTTCCTTTTCTGAATCCAAATTTATCTTCTTCTATTACACTTTCTCTTTTCTGTTCTAGTCGTCTGTTGAGCATTCTTGCCACGATCTTCACCACATGAGACCCGCCTCAGTGCGTAGTTGGCTAACGCGCTAGCCGTGTTGAGCCGACTGCTGAGGACGGGAGATCGAGGTTCGAATCTCGGTCGGTGAACTGGGGGTGTTTTTCCTAAATGGTTTTCCACTCTCCCTCCACGCAATGCGGGTTCACTTCCTCTATTCAACCTTCCCAATCCCTAATCCATTAGCGTAATAGTACTTAAGCGTATAACCCGAAGGTAGTAAGACGCGGTGCTAAATAATAATAATAAATTCACCACATGAGAGATGAGGCTGATGGTCCTGTGTTCGCTGCATTTCTTGGTTAGTTTCCTCTTCTTAGAGCCACCATGGATACGTCTAGAAGTTCTTGAACCATTTTCATGTTTCGTAGATAAGGTTTGTCAGAGCCACCAATCCGTTGTTTTCCAGTTCCTTCAGAAGGTCAGCTTGTATGTCGTCATCTACAGCAGCTTTTCTACTTGCCATGCCCTTTATGGCTCTCTCAACTTCACTCCTTAAAATGCTGGCTCCATTTTCATCTTCCTCTACCTTTTATTCTGCTTCAATCTTTAAATTTCCTGGTCGATTTTCCTTGTCGTACATTTTTTCTATATATCCTTCCCAAATAGTAAGAACGTCTTTATGATCAGTCACTATCGGAACTTTGGTTTTTTTTATTCCTATTGTTAGCAAAGAATTGTTTTAATTCCTACTTTCACGTGTTCATACGTCAAGTCATGTTATCTGTGACTGTCATGTTTGATATATATCATCAATACCTATTAAATGACACTATTTTATTACACGAGTTAACGAGCACGTCCTAAACCGAATGGCAATATCAGTACACGACACATAAACTTACTTAAATCTAAAACAGACACAACATCCAGCCCCCCTGGCTGTTATTTATCACTCCGAAAGGAGGAAACCAACATTTTACCAACGAAACATTGTTCGGCCATGCCGGGAATCGAGCCCGGGTCCCTTAGTTCAGCAGATTAACCCACTAACGACTGAGTTAAGGTGTTGGGCAACAACAAAAAATTGGTTTTTTTTAAATAAAAAAGGCCCTTCCTATAAAATGTGACTGTACATACAATTCCTACTAAAACGCCTTACTAAACTTGTAACCTTCGTAACCCCGCTATTCTTGGGCTGATGCCCCCCCTCCCCCCATGAATAGTGGTCTAGACCCGAGTCTTTCTTATCATGGCGATGGGGGGGGGGGGGCGCTTGATAGCTTGCCCCCTTGTCGAAACAAGAACCTCATTTAAAGTAATATGACGAGTGATGTATTTCTTACCAGTCATTAAGTCTATTAGCTGGCCCGTGATTCAGCAAGATGATTGGTGAGAGAGAGAGGTATATACGTCACAAGGTGAGAGAGAGAGATAGTACTATACATCACAAGGTGAGAAAGAAAGAGATAGTACTATATATACAAGGTGGAAATACAACATTTGGGAATGGGACATAATTTGTGAGGTTGGTATCGAGTCTGTGCAAGTTTTTTTTTCAACTGGGATCAATAATTTCTAAAAACAGATTTTGGCATCGCGTCTTACTACCCGTTCAGGTTACTCTCTTATGTACTAAGCTGGTGGGTTAAGGATGAGTAAGGTAGAATATAATGAAAGTATAACCGCATTTTTGTGGAGGGCGATTGGAAAAAACCATCTTGGGAAAGCGACGCTTACTACACCCGTCCGGGATTCGAACCCCAATTGTCATAGGCAATTTATTCTATGGCGAGAGTAAATCTTTAGTCCATACGAACAGCGTATTAGGTTACTTCAATTCTAATATTGAAAATATAATATTATGTTTTATGTTTCCACTGTTAATAAACTTACTTAGAGTAACTTCTCATTCTGAGCTGTATTAAACCTGAGTAACTCTTTTAGTGTTACAAAAGTTACGTAACACAGGTTATAGGGGTGGTTGAGAGTGGTCAGGCTAAATGTCTACTTGGTGTTACATGCGCTGGGATGGGAAGGAAGGGGGGGGGGGGGTTCAAAACGTTACGAATAAAGCGTTATGTGGTTTATGTATGACCCGATGTCGAGAATGTTTGGCAACTCCTGGAGGCCTTGATCTGAGACGGGGAGAATATGTATGACACCCCTCCCTTCACCCCCAACCCCCGTTACACACGCTACCTCATCTCAAGGAAGAAAGAACGTGAGGATCATTAATCAAGACAAGGGTCAGAGTTGATCTCCTCATTAGTCCTGGCCCCCTCGCCTGCAGTCACAGATTCAATATTTACAAACATCCTCACCACAAACAGCTGCGATCCTTAAAACATTAAAATATATAAACCTAAATCCTAGAAGTGGACAGAGGGGGGAGGGGAGCGCGAGTTAAGGTGGTAGTGTAGGGGACGCGAGAAAAGGTGTTTCCACAGTTTTTGTATATATGTTTTTATTGAACAGTATTTTACTTACTTTTTTTTAACAAAAACCAAGTTTTGCTATAAAAACTCCAATAAAAAACTGAAATGTTACGGTACTATATCGGGATATTACCCTATGATTGAGCACTATTTATACCGATATTGCCCTGTGATTGAGCACTATTTATAACGATATTGACCTGTGATTGAGCACTATTTATACCGATATTGCCCTGTGATTGAGCACTATTTATAACGATATTGCCCTGTGATTGAGCACTGTTTATAACGATATTGCCCTGTGATTGAGCACTATTTATACCGATATTGCCCTGTGATTGAGCACTATTTATAACGATATTGCCCTGTGATTGAGCACTGTTTATAACGATATTGCCCTGTGATTGAGCACTATTTATACCGATATTGCCCTGTGATTGAGCACTATTTATAACGATATTGCCCTGTGATTAAGCACTATTTATAACAATATCGGGATATTGCCCTGTGATTGAGCACCAATTATAATGATATCGGATTTTACGATGATTACGGCGCGTACCTGCCTTACTGCGCACTTGCACGAGGTTATGTGATCTGATTGTTTGTAGTCTATGTAAATACATTTCCAACCCTGCTATCATTCCTCCGACTGTACAAAGATTGACACCGAATGTACTGTTCTGTGATAGTTGTTCTGTTTCTCGAGCATGTCGTGAAGTGGACCTTGAAGTGGGCTAGACATCTCCGGAACATAATTAGTGGCGGTGACTGATTGACGTGGTTTCAAGCCTTACACCGACGGCTCTGCTAACAGATAACAGATAGCATTCTCTTTTGCGAATAGAATACCATTAATTATAAGATAAACATGGAGACATAATATATGTTTGTTGGGCTTAGATGCATCCTCAATAATGATATTATTTATAATTCCTTAATGTCTTGCATTTAAAGCACTTACCATCGAAGTAAAAAAATCATATAATAAAAAGGAATTATTAGTGCACAAGCTCTTTCAAAAGATATCTTTGAAGTGAGCTCCAGTATCAAAATAAAATAAAATTGAAGTCAGCATGTTGAAGCCAATAAGCCTCCTGTAGCAAGAATATGTTGAAGCCAGAAAGCCTCTATTATCAAGAACATATTGAAGCCAATAAGGCTCCAGTAGCAAGAATATGTTGAAGCCAGCAAGCCTCTATTATCAAGAACATATTGAAGCCAATAAGGCTCCAGTAGCAAGGATATGTTGAAGCCAATAAGCCTCCAGTAGCAAGGATATGTTGAAGCCAATAAGCCTCCAGTAGCAAGGATATGTTGAAGCCAGAAAGCCTCCTCTAGCAAGAATATGCTGAAGTCAGAAAGCCTCCTGTAGCAAGAATATATTGAAGCCAATAAGCCTCCAGTAGCAAGAATATGTTGAAGCCAGCAAGCCTCTATTATCAAGAACATATTGAAGCCAATAAGACTCCAGTAGCAAGAATATGTTGAAGCCAGAAAGCCTCTATTATCAAGAACATATTGAAGCCAATAAGGCTCCAGTAGCAAGAATATGTTGAAGCCAGCAAGCCTCTATTATCAAGAACATATTGAAGCCAATAAGGCTCCAGTAGCAAGGATATGTTGAAGCCAATAAGCCTCCAGTAGCAAGGATATGTTGAAGCCAATAAGCCTCCAGTAGCAAGGATATGTTGAAGCCAGAAAGCCTCCTCTAGCAAGAATATGCTGAAGTCAGAAAGCCTCCTGTAGCAAGAATATATTGAAGCCAATAAGCCTCCAGTAGCAAGAATATGTTGAAGCCAGCAAGCCTCTATTATCAAGAACATATTGAAGCCAATAAGCCTCCAGTAGCAAGGATATGTTGAAGCCAGCAAGCCTCTATTATCAAGAACATATTGAAGCCAATAAGACTCCAGTAGCAAGAATATATTGAAGCCAACAAGCCTCCAGTAGCAAGAATATGTTGAAGCCAGCAAGCCTCTATTATCAAGAACATATTGAAGCCAATAAGACTCCAGTAGCAAGAATATGTTGAAGCCAGAAAGCCTCTATTATCAAGAACATATTGAAGCCAATAAGGCTCCAGTAGCAAGAATATGTTGAAGCCAGCAAGCCTCTATTATCAAGAACATATTGAAGCCAACAAGCCTCCAGTAGCAAGGATATGCTGAAGCCAGAAAGCCTTCAGTAGCAAGAAGATATTGTGTCCAGTGCCAAGCAGATGATGAATGTCCAAAAGGAATGCTGTGTTCCCAGGAAGTGGCATCACCCCCAAGATCTGATGGAGTAGTTCCATCACGGGACAGTTACCGAGTACAATCTCCACTGTTCATACGGTCAGCCACGCACACCCGTTCTTCTGTACGGAGGCGCCAGCGAGGACCAGACATAGTCCCGACCACAGATTCAACAGTTGCACTGTTTACTATATTAATACCATCCTCTTTGGTGGCCACATGGTCTAAGGCGCTACGCTCACAGTAGACAAGACTGCCGATTATGTGGAGATTCGAGGAATGGTTTTTAACTCTCCCTCCAAGCAAATGCGGGCACAATTCTTATAAACATAACTTTCTTGATCCCTAAAACCAATGGCGTAATAAGTACATAAGCGTATAACCCAAACGGGTAGTAAACGCTGTGTGAAAATAAATAAAAAAGCAATCATCATCCCAACGATGGTTATGAGCAGTGTCTTATCATGTAATGTTGCCAGGGTAAGAAGAGCTTGTTACAACTGTACCTGTGATATGGTCTATTCCACTCTGTCCCCATTTGACCAGGGTAAGCAGAGCTTGTTACAACTGTACCTGTGATATGTTCTCCCCACTCTGTCCCCATTTGACCAGGTAAGCAGAGCTTGTTACAACTGTACCTGTGATATGTTCTCCCCTACTCTGTCCCCATTTGACCAGGGTAAGCAGAGCTTGTTACAACTGTACCTGTGATATGTTCTCCCCTACTCTGTCCCCATTTGACCAGGGTAAGCAGAGCTTGTTACAACTGTACCTGTGATATGTTCTCCCCCACTCTGTCTCCATTTGACCAGGGTAAGCAGAGCTTGTTACAACTGTACCTGTGATATGTTCTCCCCTACTCTGTCCCATTTGACCAGGGTAAGCAGAGCTTGTTACAACTGTACCTGTATATGTTCTCCCCCACTCTGTCCCCATTTGACCAGGGTAACCAGAGCTTGTTACCACTGTACCTGTGATATGTTCTCCCCACTCTGTCCCCATTTGACCAGGTTAGGTAGAGCTTGTTACAACTGTACCTGTGATATGTTCTCCCCCACTCTGTCCCCATTTGACCAGGGTAAACAGAGCTTGTTACAACTGTACCTGTGATATGTTCTCTCCCACTCTGTCCCCATTTGACCAAGGTAAGCAGAGCTTGTTACAACTGTACCTGTGATATGATCTCCCTACTCTGTCCCCATTTGACCAGGGTAAGAAGAGTTTGTTACAACTGTACCTGTGATATGTTCTCCCCTACTCTGTCCCCATTTGACCAGGGTAAGCAGAGCTTGTTACAACTGTACCTGTTATATGTTCTCCCCTACTCTGTCCCCATTTGACCAGGTTAGGTAGAGCTTGTTACAACTGTACCTGTGATATGTTTCTCCCCACTCTGTCCCCATTTGACCAGGGTAAACATAGCTTGTTACAACTGTACCTGTGATATGTTCTCTCCCACTCTGTCCCCATTTGACCAAGGTAAGCAGAGCTTGTTACAACTGTACCTGTGATATGATCTCCCCTACTCTGTCCCCATTTGACCAGGGTAAGCAGAGCTTGTTACAACTGTACCTGTGATATGTTCTCCCCTACTCTGTCCCCATTTGACCAGGGTAAGCAGAGCTTGTTACAACTGTACCTGTGATATGTTCTCCCCCACTCTGTCCCCATTTGACCAGGGTAAGCAGAGCTTGTTACAACTGTACCTGTGATATGTTCTCCCCCACTCTGTCCCCATTTGACCAGGTTAGGTAGAGCTTGTTACAACTGTACCTGTGATATATTCTCCCCCACTCTGTCCCCATTTGACCAGGGTAAACAGAGTTTGTTACAACTGTACCTGTGATATGTTCTCCCTCACTCTGTCCCTATTTGACCAATCATACACAAGCTCTGCTCTACACACCTCAAATGAGAATGTTAGTAGCTAGCCAATGAGTTTTCTACTGAGTGATTAGAACAATATCAAAGATATGCTTACACTTCAAACTAGCTCTGCTTACCCTAGCAACACTTCACGAAACGACACTGCTTATTTGGACCTGGAACTTTTTTTTTACCATCACTTCCTACTTTCTGTTCAGTTTAAGCGCATAGGCCTATGTAGCTTACTAAATTAAGCTAATGTGTTAGGGATGAGGAAAGCTGAATTTAGAGGAAGTTTACCCGCATTTACGTGGTGTAACAGTTGAAAACAATATAGGTAAAGCCGACATCAATACACCCAACAAGGATTCAAACCCCGATATTTCTGTCATCGGCAGTTTGGGACTATTAATAGAATACAATGAACTCCTCCTGCTTGTTTACAACCACAGCTGATCACAACATTGAGTCCGCCGGGATTCAAACCAGAGTTGATTGTACATAGTCAGTGGCGTAACACTCAGGCCCGCAGGGTGTGCAATGCTGCGGGGCCCAATGGTACAAGGGGGCCCACGAAAGGGAACTTTAAATTACTATAAATTTGGTGGAAGTAATAATTGTAATCAAATATCTTATTTCCTGATTATTGACAATTTAGATAGTTAAGTTTATTACTATTATTAGCACCGCGTCTTACTACCCGTTCGGGTTATACGCACTTACGCTAATGTGTAATGATAGGGTGATTGTGAGATGAAATGGAGGACCTACAGTTTAACGTGGGATCCGAACCACGGTGGAGGCCTGGCATTTCTCACATTCACAAGTTGTGATTAATACACGTCTTGTCAGAGGTGAAGGAAGGGTTTGGCAATCAGATAAATCTGTGCCGGGACCGAGGATTGAACCCCGGACCCCAGCACAGAAGTCCGACACCTTACCCCTAGACCACAAGGTCACCTTTAGATAGTTGAATACGTTTATCATAAAGTGTTGTAAATTATTATTAAGCTATAGCATTATTTCATTCGGTTTTAAATAGCGCAGATTTTTTTTTTAATCTTTATGCAGTCAGGCTGACTGACTGATGATGTTCCAAACACTAAACCAAGGCTAAAACAGTCATTATAAAGTGTGATTACTAAATTAGTAATTATTTAGGACTATTAATTATTTATATAACATTAATTAAGGTGTTAGATGACTTGGAAAAGGGGGCCCCGAGAATAAATCTTGCGGGTGAAGGGGGAGGGACGGGGCAAGTTTAATCTGTTACTCCACTGTATCACAATGTGAAACTCAACTCTCTCGACCAGAGCAGGGGCCACGGATGAATCACCCACACGACTTACACACAAACTTGACCCGGGAAATCACCAACACTGAAACATCCGACCTTATCATCGGGAAGTTGAATGTCTGGATGAAAGGATACTTCCAGGGAATCGAACCAAGGGAACAGTGATTGGACAACAAAACAAGTTTGACACCTTGGTTCAGTCTGGACTACCGAACTAGGTGACCCAGGTTCGATTCCTGGTATGGATGAAAAATGTATCATCGGTGAAATGTAGGTCTCCCCCTATTTTTTAACAGTGATGAATTGACGGCCAAGGGGGCTGGTTGTTGTGCGTGTTCTGAGTTTAGGTTAGTTTTTTTTAAGTCGTGAGCTGATTTAACCAGTCTGATCAGAAAGTGAACGTTAAATTCCTTCGAAGCTCTGTAAAACTCTTAAGGGTGCCGCCTCGCTAAGCGAGAAATTACCACGCATACGTTCAGCTCTAGCGCGATATTTAGTTCTACGATGCGTTATTTCAAAATATGGTTCACACCAAAATAAGGTCGAAAGATTCCAACACGATTCTTTTTCCTTAACTTTGTAGTTAGAGTTTTATCAAGAGAAGAGAATGTGATAAAAAAATGTCATTAGCTCATTTTCAAAGACTTTATAATAATATTCACGGAGCTTTGAGACCAGTCGATGAAAAAAAGCTCTAAATTCAGCCTTCCTCTAACAAACAGTCATCTTTCTTTCCTCTTTACCTTGAGATAAGACGTTTCGTAGTTTCCTTTACCCTCTTTCTTACTTAAACTACATAGGGTGGTTGTAGGTGAAGAGCGAACGGTAGTATAAGCTGGGACAGAAGGGAGTTGTAGTTCCAGAAAACGACACAGACCGTGTGGTCTGCCAACGATTGATACTTTCTCGCCGACCGGGGCGGCCGCCTTAAGAGGCCAACTTCTCTCATGACAGTAATTAATATTTTTAGTAGGGGGCCAGAAGGGGGAAAAAATGGTCGGCCAATCTTTTTTATTTTATAAATAAAATAATAGAAATATAAAATCCAAAGTGATTCGATGCGTCTGTACTCCAAAAGAGCTACTTAAATTTCACCACCAACCCCCTCTTGCAGATAAGGGGGTTGGAAAGAGGGGGGAGGAATAAAACTACCCCAAGATGTTCCATAAATTATTCCTCAACTCGTGCAAAAGGAGGGGGAGGGGGTAGGGGGTTGTTCTCGCATCTTGATAACGTTTCGCCGCTGTCAGAAGTGAAAAGGTTGGAAGGAGGGGGTGTGGTGGGAGGGGGGAGGGGGAGACACGCGTCACTTGTGTTCCCAACACTGATCTCTGATAGGCCGACGCCGCGAGCCAATAGCGCTCCTCTGACGTCACCACACATGACTTATTAGCGCGCGCAACATTAATATTCCACCTACTTCTCTCTCGCGAGCTCTAGAGAGAAGGGTGGGTGGGGTAAGGGTGCTGTATCCCTCACCCCCACACCCCTCACAAAATGTCCGGGTAAAGAAGCTTATATGCTAATTGTTCTCTTAATATTGTTGTCGCGCTATCTGGACGTGGAATCAGCTTCTCTCTGGCGAGCTGACGGAGCGGCTATAAATTGACTGCAGCGGTCGATACACCTTCTCGCAGGTGTTTCTTACAGGTGGGCCCACCTATAGCCGGTCCCGCCAAATAATGACGTCATATACTTCGTGAATTCAGAAGCTCTTTTTCAAGCGGGTTCATCTTGAACTTGACGCACTTAAGCCCTGCAAGCGCTACCACACTTAGAACGTCAATGTACGAGACAGAAAGAGAGGGAAGAAAATGATCAGATCTCCCTCCCTACCCTTTAGAACTTCTTGCCTACGTTTTGATAACCCTTTTTCACTGACGAGTATACACACTCACTCTGCTATTTTGTGCCCGACTTGCATTTCAAAATTATATTTTCCTTGTTCCCTATTCTAAAAATACATTTTGATATTTTATTATTTCATATGTAGGCCTATTGATAGTTTCAATCAAACTTGACAGCTGTAGGTAAAATAACTTGACGTATGAATACGTGAAATTATTTCTGACAACTTTTCTAGTTGTCAGAAATGTGCATGCACAAGAAGTTTAGGATATACACCTTATTTAAGGCATGGTTTGGGTTCAACAGAATGTCGTGTCGTGGAGTGTTGCCAGGGTAAGCAGAGCTTGTTACAACTGTACCTGTGATATGTTTTATCCCACTGTGTCCCCATTTGACCAGGGTAAGCAGAGCTTGTTACAACTGTACCTGTGATATGTTCTCCCCCACTCTGACCCTATTTCACAAGGGTAAGCAGAGCTTGCTACAACTGTACCTGTTATATGTTCTCCCCCACTCTGTCCCCATTTGACCAGGGTAAGCAGAGCTTGTTACAACTGTACCTGTGATATGTTCTCCCCCACTCTGTCCCCAGTTGACCAGGGTAAGCAGAGCTTGTTACAACTGTACCTGTGATATGTTTTATCCCACTGTGTCCCCATTTGACCAGGGTAAGCAGAGCTTGTTACAACTGTACCTGTGATATGTTCTCCCCCACTCTGACCCTATTTCACAAGGGTAAGCAGAGCTTGCTACAACTGTACCTGTTATATGTTCTCCCCCACTCTGTCCCCATTTGACCAGGGTAAGCAGAGCTTGTTACAACTGTACCTGTGATATGTTCTCCCCCAATCTGTCCCCATTTGACCAGGGTAAGCAGAGTTTGTTACAACTGTACCTGTGATATGTTCTCCCCCACTCTGTCCCCATTTGACCAGGGTAAGCAGAGCTTGTTACAACTGTACCTGTGATATATTCTCCCCACTCTGTCCCCATTTGACCAGGGTAAGCAGAGCTTGTTACAACTCTACCTGTGATATGTTCTCCTCCACTCTATCCCCATTTGACCAGGGTAAGCAGAACTTGTTACAACTGTACCTGTGATATGTTCTCCCCCACTCTGTCCCCATTTGACCAAGGTAAGCAGAGCTTGTTACAACTCTACCTGTGATATATTCTCCTCCACTCTATCCCCATTTGACCAATCACACACCTCACATGGGAATGTTGATACTTGACCAATGAGTGTTCTACTAAGTGATGAGAACAATTCACAGGTACAGTATCAACTAACTCTGCTTACCCTGACAACACTTCACGACACGCAACTGCTTTCTGCGCCATTGTTTATGAACCTAACACCGGAGCCCCCACCCCTAAGCGAGGGAGTTTGTACCTTCTGGTCAACTTGTGGACCACACATCGATACTAACACACTCCTGAACATCCTCCTCCCCCCCCACCCCCCTCGTGTAACTTGGTTGTCAAGACAACACACGACTGAGCTGGTTACGCCCCCCCTTCCCTCGCCCAAGATGCCGCCCTCTAATTACCCACAATTACATCGTAAATAACCCTCCCAGTCCATTAACATAAGGTGGCGGGCAGCTACCGTCAACTGTCAATGAGGTAAATTACTTGACAATACCGGCTCACGACTTTATTGAATTATTTATTAAGTGCAGTGGGGAGAAGGGTTTCTTGGCCGGTCTAATGGGGTCATTCTCAAGGTCATCAGATCCTTCGGCTACCTGTGCTGTCCTGCTCGGGATCACAGGTGCTGGGACGTCCGGGGGTTAATTACAAAGACTTACAAACTAACTCAATCTAAGACCGCGACACTTACAAACTAGTAACAAAGTTTTGACTTTGAAAAAAAAAAAAAGAAAAATCAAAAATTCAAAATGGTGATGGACTTTCTTGATATGCTAATTAGACTCAAATGGGCTGGGGTGCAAAACTTTGATTTTAAAAAAAAAAAGTTCAAAATTCAACAGTTGAATCGTAAGTTAACGGACCAAGATCGCAATGACGGGGAGATCGTTGCTTCGAATCACACTTAGGTGTGCTGAAGGTATTTATTTATAAATGGTACATTTAATCTGAAACTCTACCTTCCTCATCCCTATCCCATTATCGTGATCAATGTATGGGTATAACCCGGACGAGTCAAAATATTTTTTATCAGATTTGAAATTTAAAATCCAATTGATCCCAGATTCAGATTCGATGTGATTTAATTCGAAATTCGGACTTTAAAGTCGAAACTGCCTTAATTGAAGTTAAAATACTTACAGAAGTTAGCATGGAACATAGCCTATATATAACCCAGCCTAATGTTCGTTTTTGATTCGATTCATATATTTTAATTTTTAAATATTCAAATAGGAATCGATTCGGGGAACCAAGCAAATATTCAGATTCGATTTGAAATTTGAAAATTTTGTCCGCGCAGGGACTTAATTGTAGGTCCCGTACGGTATCAAACCATGTTCCTCCAGCTAAATAGACGAGAAATTATGTTAAGTCACGTATATTTTCACCCTCAAACTTTCTCACATTGTTGCGGACCTTTCAGAAGACTCTGCGAGCTCTAACAAAGAAAAAACACACTCGTGAATCCAAAGACACAAAACATGAGCGAAGTAAAAATCATTGTTAAACGCTAACAATGACGTCAACTACCGGCGCAGATCCCACTGCGCAGTAGACCGACTTAGATGGTTCTCTCAAGTACCAGCACATTGTTGTCAGCCAACAATGCTCGATCTTCGCGCGCATTGTTGGATCAGCGTGTGGTGAACAAAGTATTATTGAAGAGGATGAGGTCAACAATGCTTACTGAATGTTTATTGTTGGGACATAAAGTCACTGTTTTTGATTGCAATGGTAGTTCCCATATGGGCCTACAGGGTGAGGCATTTAAGCTGTAATACTAGAATATCCGAATAAAAAGCATTTTAGAAAAAATTGTTTCGAACAAAAGTTATTTTTGTTTTTCAAGGGGGAAAGAGAACGGCACTAGTTATTTTTGGTTGGGTGGACGTTTTCAAGGTTATTTCAAGGTCATTAAAATTAAAATCTATAATATAATAGCTTTGGCTATTTGATTTTTAAATATCGATCCTTTACCAATTATAATAATTGTACAATGGCAGCAATAACCCAACTACCGAGTCGTTATCTGATAGCTCGTGATCTTAATAAAATCACACATTTGTAGCCGACGATTTACACACGTCCATCACAGACTCTGACTTAAAATACGAGTGATGAATGACCCTGAGCACTGGTCAATTCCTGGATAGCTCAATGGTTAGAACAATGGCGTGTAAGCCAAGGGTCCCGCGTTCAATTCCCGTGTCCAGGTGTCATTTTTCAATTTTCAGAATATAAAACTATAATGTTTGAAACGGCATTTTATTCCACACACACAAAATAATTCTTTATTAATTTATTTTATTTGACATCAATTATTGAAGATATTTAACTTGTATTTTTTCAACAATTTTTATTCAAGAACTTTTTATTATACTTAAATTGTATCGATGCTATAATTTGAACATTTATTTAAGTACTTTTATAAATAATAATGCATTTAACGTTATAAATAATAACATAATGTAATAAAAAGTTCTCGAATAATTTTTTTAATAAAAAATACTAGCTTAAATAACTTAAAAAAACGGATGTCAAATTAAAAAAAGTTTCAGGCAAAAGCTGTTTTTTTCTGTGCATAGTAAAATGCCGTTAAAAATTATAGATATTCATTTTAAAAACCAAATTGACCTTGAAATAACCTTGAAGACGTCCAACCAACCAAAAATAATTAGTGCAGTTCTTTTTACCCTCAAAATCAAAACAATTTTGTTCGAAACAATTTTTCCTAAAATGCTTTGTATCCGGGATATTCTGATGTCGTAACTTAAATGCCTCACCCTGTATATTTATTGTGCTGTTGCTTCCTCCAGCAAATCTTAAGAGCCTGTTTCACCCCACAGATAACTCCTAACAGTTGGGTAACACAGTTCTAACAAGAATTAGCGTCGTGGTGCAGTTTTATGCAGTCTTCATCAGAAATAAGTGGAATTAGGACCACTGTACCTACATACAAATGCAGGTATATTTCCTCTAAATTCTACCTTCATCATTTCTATCCCATTAGTGTAATTAAGTGCTAAACCGCTTCAGTGGTCACATGGTCTAACGCGCTACTCTCACAGTAGACTAGACTGATGATGACGAGGATATGGAGGTTCGAATCTTGGTCTGGTGTATTGAGGATAGTGTTTTTACTCTCCCGCCATGCAAATGCGGGTACACTTCATCTAAATATAACTCTCCTAATCCTTAAAACCATTAATGTAATTAGTACATAAGCGTATAACCAGAACGGGTAGTAAGCCGTGGTTAAAAAAACACTACATCTATATTAATAAAGTGAAGAGCTAGTCTGTTTGTCTGTCTGAGTGTTACCTGATATCTACTGCATGTAGAGGGCTGAAATTTTAAAATTTGTAACCCCTGTACGCGAACAAGTGCATCTAGAAGCTGGAATATTAAATTTTCGATTTGATTTTTTTAAAATTAATTAAAAATTGGTTCAGAAGAAATAAAATGAAAATATTCTTTTTCTGTGTTTTTGAAGGAAATAAAATCGTTGCCCGGGGTGACCCCGCCTGCTAGTTGTAAATAGCACAATATTGTAAGACTGTATTCGATTTTGATTGACCAAGCTTTCAGATACAGTTTATTCACGATTATACATGCAAGGGTCAGTCGGGTTTACTGCATATTTGTGATAAAATACGGTATTTTTTTATCTTCTTTTTTTATGTTCGAACTATGCTTATAAATAAATTCCGGAGTTGTAAAGGGTCGACCTTGTGGTAGGGCCGTACAGTTCTAAAAGCTATTTGAAGTGATTTTCTATGGCAACACAACCCCCTAACTGCAGAAGGCAAGGAAAAATTCTAAATATTAAACACCTCTAGAAGCTCTCTGAAGTGATTTTTATGTTAATACAGCTCCCTAATTTGTACTTGTGCCTTAATTTTGAAATTTTTTGAACCATAAATAAAGCCATATACATTTGTTGATAAAATTTGGGGGGCTTGAACCCCCAAAACCCCCCTGATTACGGTCATGCCTTGTGGTCTGTTAAATATCATCAACTATTTCTATAAATAACTTAAACTTGTCTAATTAAATTATTATGTGATGGGAAATTAAATTTACTATTAAATCGAAGTATTGATATATTTTTTAATATATGTGTAACTCCTCTTTTCCCTTAACCCAGGTAACTGAGTAACTACTGTGTGTTATCTTAAGACCTTTATAATGTAAACTTGGAAGAGTAAATCTTATAATCCTCACTCCTCAATAAAATATCAACATCTTTCCAGCCGGTAAACGGCAAGAAAACAGAAATAACTTTTCAAGTTATCTACGCATAACACTTCTTTGAGAGGAGAGTCCAACTTAAGTTGGTTCTCTCCTGCGTCTGAAGTATAAATTAATTATTATGTTTTCACATCCTAATCACAAAAAACACTTTAAACGTGCCCGTTCTCTGATTACAAATTAATACATCAACAATAATTAATTGAAGGGTGCGGTGCGAGAACCGATTAAAAGCCACGCTTAGAGAGATTAAAAATATATATATGTGTGCAAGTAATTTGGTGCAATTCGTGTTGTGTTTTTCCCAATGCAACAGACATTTAGGGGGAACCTTTGAACGTTTGAATTATTTGGTGTAATATTCTCATGAATCCCCCTTAACCCCTCTCCCCAAATTAAAGTAGGATGGTGATCCCACTTTTGTGGAAGAAAATAAAGATTCAGTTAGTGATGGCATCATACTTTTGCAGAATTTTGGCAGGAAAAAACTTTTAAAACTACAAACATATTTTTTGAGGTCTAAATTGATACCATTTTTCTATATTATTATTGTTATTTAACAGTTATTGAAAATAGATCAGGTGACCTGGTGGTCTAGGGGTAAGGTGTCAGACTTCTGTGCTGGAGTCCGGGGTTCAATCCTCGGCCCCGGCACAGATTTATCTGATTGCCAAACCCTTCCTTCACCTCTGACAGGACGTATGTTAATCACAACTTGTGAATGTGTGGAATGCCAGGCCTCCACCGTGGTTCGGATCCCACGTTAAACTGTAGGTCCTCCATTTCATCTCACAATCACCCTACCATTACACATTAGCGTAAGTGCGTATAACCCGAACGGGTAGTAAGACGCGGTGCTAATAATAATAATAATAATAATAATAATAATAATAATAATAATAATAATAATAATAATAATAATAATAATAATAATAGATTAAAAGTGCATAACAACTGCAGATCACATGACTTGACGTATGAACACATGAAATTAGATCTAGTCGCTTTTATACCTGTCGGATAAGATTCTTTCTATGCTAATTGAACTGTAAAATTGTTTATCTTGTAGCATCGGATGGTCAATAAAATACACAACTGCTATATCGATGGTTGAACCTTACCCCATTTGTCCGTGATTGGAGGCGACGTGGAAGAGCGACCTAACTTCTGCTATGCACACCTTCCTTCACCCGAGAGAAAAAGTATACTGACGGAGCGAATTGAACGGCGATTTAGCGAACACCACATGTGGGCTGGACATGCGCAGTTATAGTTATTCTCTTCTAGATTGCGCCAGAAAAGAACCACCGGTCTCCCGAGGCACGAAGAAATGCGCATAACATTGTTCCTTGATATTCTAGAATCTTTCCCCTCTTGCTTACCCTTCATGCCCCTCCTCTTTTGTTGTATCTGTATATATATTTGTGTCTGTCCCAATGTTCGACACAATTGGGACAGAGCTGGTTTAGGACTAGTACAAGCTTCGGCTTTCTGCTTTTGAAAATGTAAGAACCCAAATTCAATCTCGGCTAATTTAACATCTTTTTTATATATTTTCTTTATTATTTCAAAATTCCTTTTTGGCTTAATATTTTCAGTTATCTTAAAAAAATAAAATTTAAATAGAAGTCTGGCAATTAACTTGTAATGGCGTCTTGTCACCGGTTGAGGTGTAATGATTTATTTGTATTAATTACGGTGGAACTCTAAATTAATTTTTGCTTCATATTGTGGTATTGGACTTATAAGCCTATGTTGTCTTTTTACAACGCGCCAGGGCGAATTGGGCGTAGTCACGATTTATAACTAATACAAATTGTTATGTTAGGGGAACTATTGACGTTTACTGTCATGTTTATATTAAATAGTCTTGTTGACATAATACTTAGTTTTCTTGGGGTTATTTTGCAACCTATTAATGTTTTCTTCTTGAGAAATATTTACCTTTTAGACTTGAGAGTCAATGTTGTCGCAATACAACACGCCAGCGCTGATTGAACCAAATCAGGATTGATAGGGTAAATAATTATTAGACCGATTGTATTGTCCATATTTACTATTATTATATTATATATATATATAACCGTACATTCTTTGTTTACTTGTAAAGAAAATATTACTCTAATTGTAACTTTATTGTTGGCAGAATATCATTTCTGCCCAGACCCGTTATAACGGGCTAATTTTCAATGTTAAAGTCCAAAGCACTTGTACATAATGTACATATAATTGTTATAACAACAATAATTAGTACTTATTTGAATTGTTAAACTTCGGATTGTCCTATCCAAAATAAATATTGGTTCAACATGACTAATTCTTTTATTTTTAACTACTATATACCATCACATGTCCTAGGTTTTTTGGTTGTTTAATGTAACTTATCTAATATTTTTCAGTGGTTAGGAAGGGTGACGCATTTTAAGGCTCTCTAGTGATAGACGACTCCCATATATTTTGATACTCTCAGTAACAGGTGGGAGTGGCGGGATTAGACGCGTAATGTTTCTCTATGGAACATTTCTAGTCTTGAACTCATGTGCACTCACTCTTGTTATTGTTATTTAACCTTTTGTATTTTCCTTGTATTATTTTGTGGCCTCCTCACCTGAGGACGCTACAAGAAAAGCTGCGCAAACTCTGCTTTTTTTCAGAGTGAAGGCACCTTGTGAGTTTTATTTGTTAATTGTCTTTGAAATTGTTTCATGAATCACTCCCGCCATGGACACCACCACCTCTGGAGGCGTAATCAGCACAAGAACTGATGTATACCGGCTCAGTAGCTCCGATCTTCGCCAGGAGCTCAAGAGAAGAGATATTCAATTCCCCCCCGACGCTCCTATGGCCGTGTTGCGGTCATTGCTGTCCGAGAACATTATTAGTAAGTCCAGCGATCCTTTTAATTTAGAACCTCGTGATGACGTTAGCCATCCTTCCCTTGAAGATAAGGAACAGGAAAAAATAGAAGCTGTAAGGATAGAGGGAGGTAGTGGGCTCCCGATCCCCCCTAGTGTTCCCGCCGCTAGTTTAGTGTTATCTAATTCACTTGCCAAAACTCAAAGTATTGTAGCTAGCGAGCGTGTAAAACTATGGCCGATTTGCGATGGGTTATCGTCCTCTGATTTATTTAACTTTCTGTTAGAGGTGGACAGGATTTGGAAATTGAGACTTATAGGAGATTTGGAGTTACTCACGCTATGCGTTGGCAAGACGTCAGGGTTTTTGGCGCATCTAATCACTGAATGCATCCAACTAGGTCTCCCCTGGGTTAGAGTGAAAAGTCGAATATTAGAGTCTCTAATATCTAAGAGAGAGAAGGATACTCTATGTAATCGAATGGTTCGGCGCTTCCAACTTCCACACGAACCCTTTAGATTATTTATTTTGGCCATTTCAGAGGCTATTGGGGTGTTAGATCTCAAAATGCCGGAGGAAGAGGTAGTTGAAATCATTCTGGAAAATGTGTCCCCCCTGACGAGAAGGCATTTTGTGTTTTTGAATAAGCCTTCTACCCTTTCTGAGCTTTACTCATTAGCTTCTTGTATTGAGGGTTCTCTGGTAGCCGAGAGGGAGTATTTGCACGAGTTCCCTACACAGGTGTCCCGTAACTTTAAACAGGAAAGGTGCCCCCCATTTTCAACTATAACCCGGCCTACTGAGGGAGCCAGTTCTAGTTCTGCTGTGAGGGAAGTAGGCGCGATAAGGGCAAGGAGACCTTTTGATATCACTCGCGTCCGATGTTACCGTTGCCGCCAATTAGGGCATCTTCAGAGGGATTGTAATGGGGGAAACGCGTAACGCGTGGTGTTGGCAAGGGGACCACCGCGCGTACGATTCCAAAACATTCTAGCCCCCTTCCCCCCATCATTAAGTTTTCTATCAGATCGGTGTCGGGCTCTGCCTTACTTGATACCGGCTCATGTGGTTCATTTATTAGTAATAATTTTGTGAATATCTTAAAGAAAAGTGGGAAGATATCGGTGGAAAAAACTGGTATTAGGACCTTTGTTTTGGGTAATGGTAATCTCTTAAGAGTTAGCGAGAGAGTAGTCTTGTCCATAAAAATTATGGGGTTTTCGTGGAAGAGAAGCTTGTTTTGTGTTCCATTGCTTCCCTTTGACATTATTTTGGGGAACGACTTCCTGTGGGGAACTGGGGCCGTTATTAGTCTGGCGAGAAGGGATTTAAGTTTTGAGTTCTCACCCAGTGTTAGAATCCCCTTTTGTAAAGATTGTATTGTTCCTAGCTTATGTTCGTTCGGAATTGGGGAAGAAGCCATTAGGGAGCTGATTTCTAAATTTTCTGACGTCATTACTAGCAGGTGGGGTAGGTGTGAGGTCCTACCGTACGAAATTGTAATGACTGACAATATCCCCATAAGATCTGGTCCTTACTCGTGCGCTCCTCCCAAGATGAAAATCTTCCGGAAATTGATTGATGACTTGGAATCAAAAGGGGTAATACGCCCCTCTAACTCACCATTTGCTAGTCCCGCGTTCATCATACCCAAAAAAGGGGAGGGATATAGGTTAATTGTAGATTACAGGAAGGTCAATAAGAAAATCCTGTTCGACCCATACCCGATGCCGAGCATTGAGTCGGCATTCCAGCATCTCGGTAGAGCTAGAATATTTAGTCTGATTGACCTCAATGCGAGTTTTTTACAATGTGCCTTGACAGAATCGTCAAAAAAGTTTACCGCCTTTGTCACTCCCTGGAGACAATACGAATTTAATTGTGTTCCCCTTGGGTGTAGCATTGGGGGACAAGCCTTAAGTCGCGTATTAGATCTTGTTTTTTCTGACATTAAATTTGAGTATGTATTTAACTACTTGGATGACATATGTGTGTACAGCAATACTTTAGAGGAACATTTGGTGCATTTGGAGGAAGTTTTGACTAGGCTGCGGCGAGTAGGACTAACCGTGAATCCCGACAAGGTTACTTGGGCTAAACCCTCCATCAAATACCTGGGGTACGTCATTTCAGAGGGGAATCTTCTTATTGATCCCGAAAGGATCAGTCCCATTATTAATTTTGCTCCCCCCTCTAATCTTAAGGGAGTTATGCGTTTTGTGGGCATGTGCGCCTATTACGCCAGGTTTGTCCCGTCCTTCTCGGAGATTACTGCCCCCCTTAATGCCTTAAAAAGAAAAGGAGTGGCCTTTAGTTGGGGTGAAGAGCAGGCACGAGCTTTTAACCTGTTAAAGGAGAAGCTAATCTCTCCGGAGGTTTTGAGAATGCCGGATTTTTCTCTCCCCTTCCTCCTCCACGTAGACGCGTCTTCTGTGGCGCTTGGGGCTGTATTGTCTCAGAGGTCATCGGAGGGAGTCCGACCGGTAGCTTTTGCTAGTCGAACTCTCACCGATGCTGAGAGGCGATATAGCACCTATGAAAAGGAATGCCTTGCCTGCGTCACGGGCATTGAGCGTTTCGCTGACTACCTCGAACAGAGGGAGTTTGAGCTGTACACGGATAACCAGGCCCTTGCGTGGATGCTGAACCACCCCAAGCAACTAGGGAAAGTGGGGAGATGGGTGTGGAGGTTATCTAGGTTCAAGTTCTCCACTAATCATGTATCCGGTAAACATAACGTAGTAGCTGATGCCTTATCCCGCATGGCCGAGGAAAAGTGTCCCATTGGTTCTCTCGAGGTGGCTCCCGCCTCCTGCGTCATTAGATCCATTCCTGAATCCTTTGTGGCAATCGGGGATCACCAAAATAGTGATCCGTGGTGTATTGATATCATGAGTAAATTATCTAGAGGAGAAAAGGTAGGGTCATATTCTGTATTTAATGGGCTATTAGTTGTGACTAATTCGAAAGGGAAGAATAGGAAAGTGGTTGTACCGGGTGCGGTCAGACCAATGCTACTTAGATATTTTCATGATTCTGCCTTTGGTGGTCATCTTGGAGTTTTAAAAACCGTACGGAAAATTTCTAATGAGTTCTTTTGGCCAGGTTTATACAACGATGTAAAAGCGTGGGTTGGCAAGTGTGAGAGCTGTCAGAAAGCTAAACCAACCCAAAATTCCAGAGTTGGGTTTCATTCGGCCGGTGTTGCCCAACGTCCCTGGGATAAAGTCTTCATCGATTATATTGGGCCAATCACCCGTTCTACTCTTGGCAATTCATGTATTCTTATATTAGTTGACGCCTTTTCCAAGTTTGTAGTGCTCATTCCCTTGCGCAATATGAAGGCGACCACTACCGTTAACGCCCTCTGCAGACGAGTTTGGAATCTTTTTGGGGCACCTCGTGTCGTGGTTAGTGACAATGGGCCTTGTTTCCGTTCTCTTGGTTTTAAGAATATGTGCTTTAACTGGGGGATTAAGCACGTGACTACCAGCCCCTACCACCCGGGACCCAATCAGGTGGAAAGATTTAACCGCAATTTGGTAATAGCGCTTACTATTTATCACTGTGAGGCACAGCATAAGTGGGATCAGGATTTAGACTTCTTAAATTTAGCATTTAATTCTGCCTTCCATGAGTCCATAGGCTGTTCGCCAGCCTCTATCCTTCTTGGTCGGGAATTAAACCACCCCCTCTTAGCGATTTGGAACGTTGATTCGCTGTTAGAGAATTCCGATGATTCCTCCCATAAGGAGAGATGTCGGCGTGCCCTGGATCATCTAAAAAGGGCTCAAAAAAGGGTGGCTAACGCCTATAATAAGGGTAGACTCCCCGTCCCTTATATTGTAGGGGATTGTGTGTTATGTAAGGAATTCCCCTTGAGCTCCTCGGCAGATAGAAGATCGGCGAAGCTGTGCCAGAGGTGGAGTGGCCCATGGACCATTGATAAGTTTTTAACCCCCGTGACCGTCTATCTTAAGAGTGTGAAAGATGCGTCTATTTGTAGACGAGCTCATGTCAGTCATTTAAAGAAAGCCTGAGCCCAATTGTCCCTAGTGACATGGTGTGGTATAAATTAAAAAAAAAAAAAAAAATATTTTGTAAATGTTTTGAATGTTAGTCTTTTGTGTCGACGATATCTTGATTTAGATTTGCAATACCAAATTCCCTGGGCCCAGGGCAAAGAACTTGAAAAGGTATTAAGAGGAATATTGGTGAAATGTGCCGGACACGTGTATGCTTGATCAAGAAGTATCTATGTGAAAGTGACGAGTGCGCGCCTAATGGACCAGTGCGCCATGTGACCATAGACTGGCTGCGGCATATGATGGCTAGTTTGTTAAAAACTTTATATATATATATATATTTTTTTTTGACGTTGGATATAGGTCCTATTAGTTAGGAGTGTAAATTTTTTTGGTCAGTTTACTGCTTATGTTTTTTGTTTGTTGTACAGCCCAGAGGAGTCCTGTCATCTCCTTCTTCTCCCTCCCCTTCCCTTGTCTTGGTGCGCATGCCTCGTGGGTAGATCCTGAAGAGGCGAGCGTGGTGTGGGAAAGACTATGGTGACGGCTCTCGAGTCAACGGTCGGCAGGAACAGTTTGGAGCTCCCACTGCTATTGTGTGCAGTAGAACGTCCCGGCGTAAAGAGCGGTGCCGAATCCCAGCGGCAGCCCAGGGCGGATCAACCCATCCGATCTACAAGGACTCGAAAAACAAAAAAAATGATCTGATGCCAAGGATGAGAAAGATCATATACGATGGGGAAATCCTGGAGAACAACTTCCCGAGTACACCGTTGCTGCCCCATGGGATGTTCCAAAGGTCGAGTAGAAGAATGTGACAACCTTCTCCCTCCTCCCTGTCAACCCTGAAAGGGGGGGAGATTTGTAGCATCGGATGGTCAATAAAATACACAACTGCTATATCGATGGTTGAACCTTACCCCATTTGTCCGTGATTGGAGGCGACGTGGAAGAGCGACCTAACTTCTGCTATGCACACCTTCCTTCACCCGAGAGAAAAAGTATACTGACGGAGCGAATTGAACGGCGATTTAGCGAACACCACATGTGGGCTGGACATGCGCAGTTATAGTTATTCTCTTCTAGATTGCGCCAGAAAAGAACCACCGGTCTCCCGAGGCACGAAGAAATGCGCATAACATTGTTCCTTGATATTCTAGAATCTTTCCCCTCTTGCTTACCCTTCATGCCCCTCCTCTTTTGTTGTATCTGTATATATATTTGTGTCTGTCCCAATGTTCGACACAATTGGGACAGAGCTGGTTTAGGACTAGTACAAGCTTCGGCTTTCTGCTTTTGAAAATGTAAGAACCCAAATTCAATCTCGGCTAATTTAACATCTTTTTTATATATTTTCTTTATTATTTCAAAATTCCTTTTTGGCTTAATATTTTCAGTTATCTTAAAAAAATAAAATTTAAATAGAAGTCTGGCAATTAACTTGTAATGGCGTCTTGTCACCGGTTGAGGTGTAATGATTTATTTGTATTAATTACGGTGGAACTCTAAATTAATTTTTGCTTCATATTGTGGTATTGGACTTATAAGCCTATGTTGTCTTTTTACAACGCGCCAGGGCGAATTGGGCGTAGTCACGATTTATAACTAATACAAATTGTTATGTTAGGGGAACTATTGACGTTTACTGTCATGTTTATATTAAATAGTCTTGTTGACATAATACTTAGTTTTCTTGGGGTTATTTTGCAACCTATTAATGTTTTCTTCTTGAGAAATATTTACCTTTTAGACTTGAGAGTCAATGTTGTCGCAATACAACACGCCAGCGCTGATTGAACCAAATCAGGATTGATAGGGTAAATAATTATTAGACCGATTGTATTGTCCATATTTACTATTATTATATTATATATATATATAACCGTACATTCTTTGTTTACTTGTAAAGAAAATATTACTCTAATTGTAACTTTATTGTTGGCAGAATATCATTTCTGCCCAGACCCGTTATAACGGGCTAATTTTCAATGTTAAAGTCCAAAGCACTTGTACATAATGTACATATAATTGTTATAACAACAATAATTAGTACTTATTTGAATTGTTAAACTTCGGATTGTCCTATCCAAAATAAATATTGGTTCAACATGACTAATTCTTTTATTTTTAACTACTATATACCATCACATGTCCTAGGTTTTTTGGTTGTTTAATGTAACTTATCTAATATTTTTCAGTGGTTAGGAAGGGTGACGCATTTTAAGGCTCTCTAGTGATAGACGACTCCCATATATTTTGATACTCTCAGTAACAGGTGGGAGTGGCGGGATTAGACGCGTAATGTTTCTCTATGGAACATTTCTAGTCTTGAACTCATGTGCACTCACTCTTGTTATTGTTATTTAACCTTTTGTATTTTCCTTGTATTATTTTGTGGCCTCCTCACCTGAGGACGCTACAATCTAAATATTTAATTTTAACAAACTAATATTTGTCTCATGACGTGTTGAACGCAATATATCTTTCTAATATAAATATTTGTTCATCGTAACCACGTGAGCAGTTAAGAGATTTAATTTATAATTTATTTATATTTAAGGGGCTATGTTAGCCTCGTAACACTACCTTAAAATTGAATCAAAGTAATTTCGAAATTTTTTCGATATAAAATAGAAAATTCTGAGTAGCCTACTCAAATTTTTCAGGTTTTAGAAATAATTACGGGTTGAGTTGTAACCATTAATAAAACCTGACCTTGAACCCAACTGGTTCTTGCACACCCCTTAAGCCTATATTTAGATTGTGTCTCTAAAATTTAGATTACTATATATATTAGTACAAGAACCAGCCACGGGGACTTTTAAATTAAAATTTGAGCTATCAGTAAATGTTTTATCCACTTCGGTAGCCGCAGGATGAAAATCTAGTGTTTTATTTTTACACATAGTCGGTTGTTGCGTAAAACCCTTAAATCATTATAAAGTTTTCTTCTTGAAATTTCAATTAATTTCTCTCAAAATACTAAACAAAAAAATGTTATTAAAGTTGTGAAACATCTGTGTATATTTTTGTTTTTACTTTCCTTGAAATAATCTACAATTTAGTGAACAAAAGCACAAAACTGTTTGGTCCATTGGAAGGAGAAGGGGGTAGGGGGGACTGACGCTCTGTCTTCATCCCTTAACACACACCCCCTTCTGTGTTCCCTATTACTCCTGCGAGTCAGTCAGGTGGAACACACTCCCTTACAGTAGACAGTTCACTTGGCAATCAGGACCTGGCCCCTGCCGCCCCACCACCCGCCTCACGTTCAAATAGAAGTTTCCACACGGCCGAGAATTAGAGTGACTACCAGACTCTCAGAATCAATACAGTTTCCATCTTCTGTGCGCCTGTCTAGGTCTATCTCTTTCTATCTCTCTCTTTCTTCAACACACTCTCCTTCTACTATCAGCTTCTTTTTTTAAAGGGGGGGGGGTTTAAAGATGAGTGCCAAGTTAAAGGTTCCCTAATATAAGGTTAAAAAGAAACGAGAGAACAAAAAAATAAAAATAAGAGCATTTTTTTTAAAATCAATATTATAAGCTCTTTTTTTTTTTGTGTGTGTCTCTTTATGACGATGCGTTTCGTGTTTAGGTTAAGATATTTACAGTATTTCATAGCTACTGTCCAATTTTCATTAGGAAGAATCTTTACCCGACAGCCGGAAAAAATAGTTTCGCAAGGTAAAAAAAATAAAGTGAAGGAGCTGAGTGGATGTTTTTAAAATTACAAAATAAATTACTTGATTTGCATATTCTTTTGAGAAGTCAAAATATTGTGTTTTTTTATTTTCTAACACTCAGAATGGTAGGCCTATTTTCGGGGGAGGAATAATGTTATTTTTTTTTTTTTTACAAAACCGTTCAGGTTAAGGTGCAAACAAACTTTAATATTGGTATTTACAATACGTATGAAAGTGTGTACAATTTACCTAACAACTCCCTGCACCCCCCACCCCCCAATTGTACCGTATCTTTGGTCCTGGGGTGGGGGTGGGCAATACGATGGTATATTTAGATTTTTAATTAGAGGTAGGAAAGGGAGATTGATTTGAGGCAAGGGACCTCTATAAGATTAACTGTAATCTCACCTACTATTATTTTTCTCACCGACTCTTTGAAATTGTCCTGGTGGTATTTTCTCTGAGAAATATCTAATAATTTCTCCTTTTCAACCGAGTTCTAGCCAGTGACAACATTTCCTGGGGGCCTAAAAGGTATGGAGACTCAAGAACAATCACCTCTGCCGTTAGATCTTCCAAATAATCATCATTATCGTGTGAAAAAAGCTTGAACAAAATAAATATAATATATTTAGACATCGACTGGCTGACAAAAGTAGACTTAATGCCGACGGAGCAGTTTTAATTTATTATTTTTCAGTATTGTTTCCACACAATTGGTGTTACTAATCCTACTTCAGTTACACTTTTGATATAACAGGAAAAAAATCGTTAGGGATTGATGATTTTAGTTTACATTAATATATAATGTTATAAAAATATATACATCTAATATAGGCCTATAGTCTAAATAAACTACCATTACTCCACTCTATGGCACCAGTAATTCGAAAATTAATGTCCGCACTTACAAAAGTACGACACCTATCCCTATCTTGAGATAGTTCTATCCAGTCCATCATTACAAATAACTCCATCTATCTATGATAGTATTCATCCAGTCACCCATAATACACCTATCCCTATCTTGAATAGTTCTACCCAGTCCACCTCATTACACCCTATCCCTATCTTGACTAGTTCTACCAGTCCACCTCATTCACACCCTATCCCTATCTTGACTAGTTCTACCCCGTCCACCTCATTACACCCATTCCTTTTCTTGAGCTAGTTCTACCAGTCCACTCATTACACCTATCCCTATCTTGAGCTAAGTTCTACCAGTCCACCTCATTACACCTTATCCTACTTGGCTAGTTCTACCCAGTCCACCTCGTTACACCTATCCTATCTTGAGCTAGTTTATACCAGTCCACCTCATTACACCCTATCCCTATCTTGAGCTATTCTATCCAGTCCACCTCATTACACCTATCCCTATCTTGAGCTAGTTCTATCCAGTCACCTCATTACACCCTATCTATTTCGGCTCTATTCTAATGTTATCCTCCCATTCTGCATTGCATTTCCTGCCCACCGTAGGCTTAAGAACTTTATTACCCTAACAATGGCTTGTAATGAGTACAGGGTATATAGCTCATCATTGTGTAACCTCCTTCCATCTCCATTATCTTAGTATATATTTGGAGCGAATATTTCTAAGCACCTTGTTTTCTAACACCCTACATTTGTTTTCGTCAAGTAATGTAAGAGTCCATGTTTCACACCCAAGAGATCAACCCTGTAAAACTATTGTTTTGTATATTCTGAGTTGTACATTCCTTGAAACAAGGCGAGATGACAACAACTTGCTGTCCGAGTAATAACGGGACATTTCCCGACTGTTACCTTTTCCTAGTTTCCAATCAAATACCGTTATTATTATCATACCAAATAAAATACTACAGTGTACCAAATATTTTGTTTCACGGAAAATTTAGTAACTATATTATCTCGTTCTGATTATTAATTTTTTGAATAATTTAAAATATAATAATAAATATAAAATACTAGGCTATCACAAAAGAGTTGTCAATGAAACTGTCGTAGATTATAGCTTTTATTAATTATATTTTGTTTATGCCTACTCATCTAATAAGTCGCACAATAAATTCATATCATATGTTCATGTCATATGTCGAATGTAAAATAAAAACAAATCCTTTATCACATACACAACATAAAAAAATAGGCCTGTTCACAAGCTTTTAGAATGTTTAGTCATGTGAAAAAAAAATATTGTAGCTGAGTAAAAAATAAAATAAAATCTCATTTCCTGTTAATTACTGCAAAACAAAGGAATCATGGAAAGAGAAGAGGAATAGGTATGTAAATAATTTACCACGAACAATGTGGTAGAATTTTTTTTCCGAGCGCGCGGAATAAGGGAAAATAAAAACATTGTTGAAACAGATAGGCCTATAACGTATACAAGAATATGTTGTTTTTTAGCGACAAGATGTAACACTTTTCAAATGTAATTCCCCACGAGGTGGGTCTGATTTATCTCCTGGGGACAAATAACTGTATATATCGAAAATTTGTGATTTTCATCCGTAGCTTAGCGGGGTGGGGTGAGGTGGTAGGGCTGAAAAGAGGGGGGGGGAATGTTATGTCACATATTTTTTAATGACATTTTTTTTAAAATATTCAATTAGTGAGACTTGTTCACTTTTTACAATTGACATTTTAAAAAAAATAATCTTTTCGGTTGGCTGGATCGCTTTTGTTACAGTTTTGAAAAGGAACTGCAGAGTAAAGCTTTTGTTTCGACTGGTTTGCAATCACTGGATGTTATAATCAATGTCGGCTTGTTTCGAGCTCGGAAAAACAAAACAAACAAAAAAAAAACTCATGCCAAAAGAATTGTCTTTCCGCTTCGAGATTCAGTAAACTCGTTAAATACCATTTTAAAACACGTAGAGATAAATAAATAGTTTAAAACTCAATTCAATTAAATTCTAACTATGGCATGCGTAATTCAGATATTTCCAAATTTGATCGTATCTCCGTAACTATTTGAGATAAGAAATAATTTATCATTGTTACAATGTAGTATTATTAAATATAACATTCTTTTGTTTGAAATATATTTTTATAAAACCAATCATTTCTGAGTTATGGGCCAATTTAATTTTTTTTATCCATGTCTTTAAAAATGAAATAGTTGATTTATGCTCTTTTTACAAATCTAAAGAGTTTTTAGTAAATGTCTATTTCAAGATAAGAAAGAGAGAGTTTGTGTGGTGGACCGGACCTTTTAACTTAACTGTGATTGTTTAACTAGGTCACCACGTGATTATTGTTAACTATCTGGGAGCTTTGAAAACTTTGATATCTACATCGGTGGTCACGGGGTTTCGAGTCCTGGTCGAATGTACGGGGAGTGTTTTTTTATCAATTGGTTTCCCCCACACTTCCTCCATGAAAATGCGGGTACACTTCCTTTAATATTCTACCTTCCTCATACCTATCCCATTAGAGTAATTAATGTGTATGTATAGCCCGAACGGGTAGTAAGACGTGGGAACCATTCCCCTTTCCCCCTTGCCATAGTTGGGTGCGCTTGATGCTTCTCCCCCCCTAACCCTTCCTCTCATGATGTGATTTTTCATATTCTTTCCAGGCGAATGCAAGTGAATTTCCCTTAAATTCATTATTATTTACCTCTGGATTTAATTAATTTGGGGAATTAAATGTGCATTTTCTGAACTGACAAATTATATCAACAAACACGACTTACAAACAAACTTAATTCTAGAAGTAACACAACAAATAGCTCCTCTGCCGTTAGCTCGTCAATGTGAAAGGGGAAACTCTAATCTCATCAAAGATAAATTTTCGACTCTGCTGGGAATCGAAAGCCAGATAACGTTATTTCAACAAGAAGACGCACAATTGACTAGCATTGGATGTCGGACTTTATATTATATAACTTACGTCACTGATAAAAGTCACCAAAATGTAGACCTACTGATAAAGAAAAGTTGACTGATACTAAGTGACAATCTTTTGATTAAATACATATACTGAGTATACACTAGTGATAGTATCAACTAGTGATAGTATCAACTTATGATAGTATAAACTAGTGATAGTATCAACTAATGATAGTATCAACTTATTATAGTATCAACTAATTAGTCAGGGAGTAACTCAAGCATCATTTTGGCCCAAACATTGTCTTATGAACTCGAAAAGAAATCATTACAGGAAAAAAATTAACGTGGCTATCAACTGGATCAGATGACTTGAAGTATGAACACATGAAAGTAGATCTAGTAGCTTTTATATCTGTCAGATAAATGCATCATTTCCACAATTCAATGTTTTTTATCTCGATATCCATAAGATACATTTACCATGGTCGCAAAATCCTCGTGAACAGGACTACTGCACAAAATGTCCAATAAAAAACACACCTCAAAGATCGCCGTAGACGTTTTAAACCTCAGAACCAAATTGTCACAAGGATCGAAAAAAAAAACTTCAACTTTACGAGAACTTTTTGATATCGAGCACCACAGGGCCATTGTTCTTCCTAGAATAAATCTAAAAATAGTGGTCGAGGGAAGGAGGTAGGAAAAGAGAGAGGAATCTCTCCCTATTGCATCCCTTGTATCCACCCCCCTCTCAGGACCACCCTTCAACCCCCTCACCATCCCCTTACATGTAAAGAGATAAAATAAATGAATAAGGAAGAACTCCCTTTCCCCCGCGACTAGCGTTGCATTTAAGGCAAGGACATATATCAAGTAGGCAAATTTATTGCCGAGAGATAGCAGCAGAAGCGGCGGGACAGAGGCAGAGGACTCTGGCGGCCGAGCCGATCGTTTTATGTTTTTTAAAAGCCACTCCCTCCTTCTGAACCCTCCTTCCCTCCTCCTCCTCCTCCTCTCCCCCAATCCTTGTTCACTTTTAGCCTCCCTATCCCTCGTCTGCGAAAAAAACCCGAGTCGCATTCATAATAGAGAAGGGGTAGGGGGGAACTTTTGTGTTCCATGAATGATTGGAAAATTCGTTCGCTTTTGGATTTTATGTGTACTGACCGTTTGGAAAATATGATCGGGCTCAAGGTAAGGAACTATAAATATAGTTCTTAAACGTACCCCCTCCCTACTCGAAGAAAAATATCCACACACTACTGTATCTTTAATGGTATTGTCAGTTCTAGCTTCCAAACAACTAAAACAATCCTCAACTATCTCAGAATGTTCTGTTGTGACCCTCACACTGATGTATTTCTTATGGTAATGACAGTTATGAGGCTTCCAAACCACTGAAACAATCCTCAATTATCTCAGAATGTTCTGTTGTGACCCTCACACTGTTGTATTTCTTATGGTAATGACAGTTCTGAGGCTTCCAAACCACTGAAACAATCCTCAACTATCTCAGGATGTTCTGTTGTAATCCTGTTAGAATAAAAATTACTTTATTAGTTTGAGGACGTCTTCGATCTAGGTTTCTAGCCATTTACTAAGATCGCAGAACCAATACATTCTACCTGAAACATCCTTAAATATTTAACCTAGTTTCCTCTTTTCATTAATGTATGCAAGCCCATAAAACTTAAAATCCAAGTCTTTTCTTACAAGAACTTGTTGGTAACTTTCATCTCCATTTCGACAGTGACCATATTTTTAACCAACAAACCACTTGTTAAATATCGGGGGGATTACTGAACGTTTGTAACGAGTCTCAAGACAATCGGGTAGGCGGCCACCTTAAGGTGGGGCTAGCAAGGAGAACAAATCAAGGTCCTTGTTTTTACAGTTTTTATAACAAAAACTAAATGGTCCGGTGCACCTCACATACTTTATCTCTCTTTAATCTTGAAATAGAGACATTTACTAAAATCTCGTAAAGTTTGTGAAACAAAAGAATATACACTGTTGTAGAAATACTACACATAAGAGCATAAATATTATAATAATAAACACTGTTACAGAATCATTGAGGAAAGAGGTTGCTTATAGCTCAGAGACAGTTGGGTTTTATAAAGATATGTTCCAAATAAAAGCTTGTAAATATGACAAGAGCTACAACTTTACAACGATAAGTTGTTTTGTACCTCAAATAGTTGTCATGATATGATCAAAATTGAACATTTCTGCTGATATAAAGTGCCCTTAAATTAATTTTCACGGGGAAAGGAGAGTTTCTAATTTGTTTTTAATGTTAAACAGTTTCTAGAGACAACATTTTATCAAAATCGTTAGAGCGGATTTTGAGAAAATTGATTTGATCTTTTTATGCCTTTCAGTAACTTGCCTTTAAATTTAGGTTTAGATATCTAATTACAGAAAACCTTCGTGGTGGTGGGGAGGAGGGGCAGGGAGACTTTATGAAAACCCTGGATAATATTAAGTTCCAGACCTATCGGTAAAATGGTTTCGGTTCGTCCGAGGTACAGACAGACAGACAGACAGACGACATTGCTAAAACAAATGTTTCTGTTTCAGGGGGTTTTGAACCCTGTGGGGGGACGGGGGACGGGAAGTATAGAGAGAATTGCTGGACACATTTTTATGCAGTTCAAGGGGGGGCACTGAATCCGTCATAATCTGACAGGTATAAAACATTGTTTTTACTATAAAGTAGAAATAATAAGGTTATTTTACTTGATAACCTAAAAATTAGTGAAAGCCTTCAGTTTTAAATTAACCCCTCATTCCCTCTCGCTCTCTCTCTCACACACACACACACACACACACATCCGCTATTCTAGTTTCGAAGGAGGCTCTTAATGCATGGTGGGTACTAGAACCAAGGATCTGTTGTAGTTAAGACCTATTTTAAACAAAGAGTCGAAAACACGAACCAACAAGAAACCTACTTGTTTCGATGTCCGCATCGTCTAAGGAGTCATTATCGAAATAGACTAGAGTGCCGATGATGAGATCAGAGTTCGATCCCGGTCGAGTGAACTTAGGGTATTTTTTTCCTAAATGGTTTTCCACTCTCCCTCTCCACGTGAATGTGGGTACACTTCGTCTAAATTCAACCTTACTAATCCCTAACACATTGAAGTAGTTATTACAGAGGAGTACAACCCGGACGGGTAGTAAGACGCGGTGCTTTAATAAAACAACATGAAAGAGACTGCTAAAGTATTGGAGCTAATGTTATCGAGACGAATGCTAGCCTTGGGGGTTCTGCAACCCGCCAAGCTCCGGAGTATTGGGGGGCTAGGGGTAGAGAGTGTAAGGGGTGGAAAGAGGGTTGGATGGAAAGGGGAAGGGGGGGGGGCAGTGCCGTGGAAACACAGGATTTAAATCGCAAGCGCCAGATAAAAAGAGAAAGGTAGAGATTTTATACGTATATTTTTTTTTTCTAAAAAAAAAAAAAAGAAACACTAGCTATGCTCACATCTCTCACAAAAATGTGAAGCCTTTATCAGTGGTGGAGATAAAACGAGGGAGATAAAAATATATTTTACCCCAATGTAAAAAAAAAAAAGAAATAAAATATAACAAAAGCGAATAAGCTATATCTACATGTAATCATATCAGACCAAGATGGAGTTTCGTGTGCAAACCGGTTATATCCACTGAAATAAAATAAAAAAACATATTTAAAAATATCTCCGTTTGTTCGAGTCTGTGGTCTGACTTTTGGTTCTCTTGATGAAATAATTACAATCACACGTCACAACATTATTTATAAAATGATTTCAAAACCTCAACAAAGTATATGTTCACTCCATTTTAATTCTCGGGAAAGACTACTACTCGGCTTAATATGCTTAAAATAAATAACATATTACTTCAGTATACTAATTAAATATTTAAATATTTTTTAAGTGCTGCTTCTTACTACCCGTTCGGACTATACGATTAGGTTCTTATTACACTAATGGTTTTAGGGATTGTACTCGCAATTGCATGGAGGAAGAGTGAATTATTTTTTAAAACCACCCTCAGTACACCCGAATGAGATTCGAACCTCGATCCAACTGCCATCGTCAGTCTCATCTACTGCGAGACTAGCGTGTTAGACCACGCAGCCACCGAGGAGGTTAGTGTTATATTAAAATATTGCTACGTTTAATTGAATTATCTTCAGATGGTGATACCAACAGTTGTTGAATATCTCTTATAAGCTAAATGGACTTAGAACAGGACTTCATGTCCTCATTTAAAAAGTCCTGTTCATGAGTCATGAACTACTGATATTAACGTGCGTATAAATTGACTAAACTAATCATAGCTGATGAAGTTACATTTTATTAATTTTAACAAAATAAAAATTTTACTACAAAAACTGAAAGAAATATTGAACATAACCTAACTTCCCTTCCACACACCCTTAAAGCTGAACACGTGGTAACCCTACCTACGATAAATTAGAGGCGAGGGTTGAGTTTACGACGTATGACGTCACGAGACTGTTCCCACATTAGCGAGTGTGATCAGGCAGTTACTGACAGTTGTCCGTCAAGTTGTAAATTCTTCGTGCAAGGTAATCGTAGGCGGTTTACACGAGACAGAAGTCGCTCGCAGCTCTGAGCAATTCAGGCGGTAGCACTCTTAACAAAATAACTTTGCAAAGGACAAACAGCCTACCCAAGATGCTATCGCACATTTCTTAAAGGCACCACCTAGTTAAAATACATGTAATCATACTACTGTATCTTTAATGGCAATGTCAGTTCTGAGGCTTCCAAACCACTGAAACAATCCTCAACTATCTCAGGATGTTCTGTTGAGACCCTCACACTGCTGTATTTCTTATGGTAATGTCAGTTCTGAAGCTTCCAAACCACTGAAACAATCCTCAACTATCTCAGGATGTTCTGTTGTGACCCTCACACTGCTGTATTTATTATGGCAATGTCAGTTCTAGCTTCCAAACCACTGAAACAATCCTCAACTATCTCAGAATGTTCTGTTGTGACCCTCACACTGCTGTATTTATTATGGCAATGTCAGTTCTAGCTTCCAAACCACTGAAACAATCCTCAACTATCTCAGAATGTTCTGTTGTGACCCTCACACTGCTGTATTTATTATGGTAATGTCAGTTCTAGCTTCCAAGCCACTGAAACAATCCTCAACTATCTCAGGATGTTCTGTTGTGACCCTCACACTGCTGTATTTATTATGTTAATGTCATTTCTAGCTTCCAAACCACTGAAACAATCCTCAACTATCTCAGAATGTTCTGTTGTGACCTTGCTGTATTTTTGAGGAAGGTCAGATACTGTTTCCAAACCCATTGAAATCAACCGCACTATACTAGGATGGACTACGCTGTTTTGTACCACACGAGCTTAGTGATTAAGTTTGCTGTCTTTCTACTTCCAAACCACTGCAATCCTCAACTATCTCAGAATGTTCTGTTGTGACCTTGTTAGTTTGAGGAAGGCTAGATACTTGTTTCCAACAATTTATTTTGATATCAAAAACCGCGACTATACAATAAGGATAGAGACTACCGCTGTATTTGTAACAGAGAGAGCAATTAGTGATTAAAACGCTTTGCTGTCTTCTCCTTTTCCTTTTTAATACCACGTCCGTCTACTCTGTGACATAAATAGAGAGAAAACGTTATTTCAATAGTTAATTGTAACATAGAATGCAGTTGCACTAGATTATGTATTAATATAGTTATAGTTTATGTTAAACTATAATTCCATTTTCATAGCTAATTTCAGATTACTTATCATATAATTTGGCCAACTTATCGTCTGTAGAGTGTCTATTAATAGTTTATGAATGACGGGTCCAAAAATGGCGGCCATTCCAGATCAACTTTTTGTAAATAAAAAAGTGAAATAATTCCATTTAAATTTCCTTTTGATCCCTGGGTCTATTTCTTAAGTTATTATAACTGCATTAGCATAATGTTAGCTTGTTTTTCTCTTCGAAAGATCGATATCTTTGTTTAGAAGTATGCAATTATTTATTTCGTAAAATCCACAACAATTTTCACCGGGGAAAAAAAAAAGTTAATACGACAGTCTAAGTAGCACGGAAATATGTATAAATTAGCATTTAGCTCAAGATAGACTAACAATGTTTGCACACCATGGGTTGTGTTGCGTGTCAACTAACCTGCACACTGCACACGAAATGGTGCAATCAGTGGGCCGTGAAACTATTTAAAAGCCAGTGTAGCTATCAAACAAATATTTGAAAAAAATTACTTACTCTGTATCAAAACAAATTAAATAAATGTTTTCATTTAGTCTACATAATTTGGCTAATAAGTTATAGTCAAATTTTCACTGAAGACAGTAAGACAGACAAGCTTTTATTGGCCTATATACTTTCACGTATTCATACGTCAAGTCATGTTATCTGCAGTTGTCACTTTTGAAATCTTAATATATATAATTCTTCTGTACGTGTATATGTCACTGAACTCCTAAACGGATGGACCGATTTTGATGAAATTTTCTGTGTGTGTTTGAGTGGGTCCGTGGATGGTTTAGATTCCCAATTGGACCCGGTAGGTGCGCTGCAATCGGGTTCTAGGAATTTTATTTAAATATTTTTTGGGGGGGGGGAGGATTTTTTTTAGATTTTTTGCATATCAGAACATGTAATCTCAAAATTTCACCCCCCCCCCAACCACCACCACCACCCCAAATATTTATAGTAATGAATATAATATTATTATTGACCGTTAAAAAAATCATAAGTTCATCAATAATTGACCGTTAAAACCTTCTGAAAAGTTCATGAATAATTGAACTTTTGAGAATAATTCATATTTATGTTTGTTTTTCGATACAGCTGATATTTGTGGAGTTGTGGGCGAAATGCCAAAAATGAAAAGATGTTTTATTTTGTATGTTGTCTTGACAAACACTGAATTTGTAATATTTGTGTTACTCACTAATTGGAGTTCATTGTGAATTTGTAATTATGATGATCACATAGTATTTGTTTTATTATCGAAATCAATTATGCCACCCAAACGAAAAGCCAACGTTCGGGCAGGACAACGTCTGTCGGGTCCGCTAGTATATTATAAATACTTATAAAATAGCAATAATATAGTAAAATGTTATCAATGTTGAAGTTATCAGTAAGATACGACCGCACAGTAGGTCACAGGATGCCCTGCAGGGACTATTTCCTGTCACTCGACCTATTTCCCACATACTGGTTGTGAGGGGGGTATATCTCCCCTCCAGCACACCCCTCCTTGCCTCCAGTGACCATAGAGGAGGTAATTTTGGAGGACAGTTCTCCCCCCTATCCTCAAATGGGCTAGGGGATATACTCCAAACTACTAGACAGGCTGGGTGTTTGGGCTCAGGGGTTTAGCCCAAAAGGGACATGGCCCACCCCTCATTGGGTCAGTGAGCCTACCCCCAACCTACTAGACAGGACTGGGTGTTGGGCTCAGGGGTTTAGCCCAAAAGGGACATGGCCCACCCCTCATTGGGTCAGTGAGCCTACCCCCAACCTACTAGACGACTGGGTTGGTCAGAGTTGCCAAAGGACACGGCCCATTCTCATTGGGTCAGTGAGCCTACCCACTTAGTCAACTGGACAGCGTGTTCAATGTTCCACACAGAGCGAGAGGTGAATCGTGGAAGCTTGGTCACCAACGAGCTATCGTCACCAATGACTGACAATTTGGGTGAGCCCTGAAAACTTCAGAATTTTATTTTGAATGAGACGTAAAACTGACCTTTCATGGCGAAGCACTGGCGTAACTGGCGGGAATCCATGGAGGTTATGCGCACTGGGGGAGCTCGTACCCTTATTAGAGGTGGCTGGAGGAAGTTAAAACTATGCAGGGAAAAACATCATTTCTAGGCACGTCTGTTTGCGAATTTATATACAAGTTAAAAATTAATTTATTAAATTAAATGTTGAACAAAAATATCAGATAGTAAGTAATAGTTGTTTGTTATTTAAACACTCTAAACCTTGTGAGTTTGGATTAATAATTGTTCATATTTGTTGACTTGAGGTTGGTAGAGAGATTTCCGTTTCTATTTGACTTGAATCTACCAAGAAAATAAATACGGCAAAGAATGATATTTTACATTTGAAACTCGAATATTTGTAGTTTTATACATGATCAACATTATATTTTAATGGCAGGTATACAAACTCCTAATTTTAACCTGTCAGGTAAATGTAAGTTAGGTCGGTACTCTCGCGCATGTTTTTACTTTTAGCGACCAGGCATTCTAAGGACATAAGTTCCAGTCTAGTTCCGTGAAATGTCCACCACTGCCAACTTCACGGGCCTCCCAAACCTCCCTTAAAGCTACCTTTCAAAGGTTGGTAACACTACTTGACGCAAAGCGCCAACAATAGAAAAACACAAACAAACATAAGACAGACAACAATGGAATTACTTCTACTGCCCGCCTATCCATTGAAATCTATGCCCCTTGCGGACAGCGATTGTCTCTTGTCTTGATTTACGGGGGAGGCGCGAACGTAGCACTTCACAGTGGCGCTCGGAGGAACTACCAAAGAAGCAGCCGGCTCCACCTTAAAAAAATAACATGAATAACTCCCCGCGGCTTCAGCTTATTTTAGTTGGGAGCTTAAGGACGCACATCTCATTTTATTTGAACCAAAATTGTGGGATGTTTTGAAATTGGATCACTAAAAAAAAATTCCCCCTTGTTCCATACACAAAAATAAAAAAACAACTGAAAGGAAGCACAAGGCGTAGAATGCTAATTCTTCTAGAGTGGCTCGCTAGAAATTGTTACTATAACTTTAACCAATACAAGTTTTTAAGTACATATGGACCTAAGGATAGGTCTGTCCATCAAATTCCAAGAGGGGGTCCAAACCCCCAACCCCCTCCTTTTCTACGCCCTTGAATAAACATTTGCTCGTGGCCATAACCTAATGGGCTGGTAAGCCAACTACAAGCCAAAGGTACTAGGTTTGACAACAGGAAACAGTATTTTAAATATTTAATATTTTGTTCATGGGTTTGTGCTATTATCCAGATAATACAATTCTACCATTCTGGCCCCCTAGATTAAGTTAGTTTGTAAGACATATTTGACTATCTAGAATATTCCATTTTATTAAAATGTGACCTGTACGGTGGTCACGTGATATAACGCGTCACGTTAGCATTGGACTATTTTCCGGTGAAGGGGAGCTCAAGTTTAGAAATTAGGTCGCAAGTATTGAGGGTAGCTTATACTAAATGGTTTTCCATTCTCCTCCACGGAAATTGGGGTACATTTCCTTTTAAATCTGTACCTACCTCATCCCTATACAACTATCATCATTAATGTACTAATATAGTCCGGAGGAATACACTATTAATATTCATATAATTAGTTAATTAATAATTAAGCTCACTATTTACACACAAAAATTATCCAATGAAAAAAAATACATTAATCAAGCAAGAATAAAATCTTGATCATAAATTATATTAATAATAAACTTGATCAATAATCAAATAATGTAAAAAATACTACTAAACTAATCAATTTTATTGCTAATTACTATATTAGGTTAATAAATTCATGTATTTAACACTCGATATGTTTACCCCTCACATGAGAGACAAAAATAATTTAATAATAATAATAATAATAATAATAATAATAATAATAATATATTTCACGTAATTTAAAAACTTTTTAATTTTTAAACCTCACACTTGTATTAAACTCGAGTGGATTTCATACGACCGGAATCGATTCTGTACAAGTCCCGATACCTAAGCTCAGTCTGTAGCGTGTCTGCCTACCAAACTAAGGGTCCCGGGTTTGATTCCTGGTACTATCGAAAAAATGTATCGATATTGAAATGTCAGTTTCCCCCTCTTTTCACAGTAATGAATTGACGGTCGGAGAACTGGATGTTGTGTCTGTTCTAGATTTAATTTAGTTCATAAGACTTGTGCTATAATTAGTCGTTAAATACCTCAAACAAAATAATTTTTATTTTTAAATGTCCGGAACATATTCCACATCAAAATAATAAGGAAACCGTTCATAACAATATTTCTAACCAAACGATATCCATAATTGCCAACGCAACAATGACAACAATAACCGAAGTGGTTGGTTGAGGGAAAAGGGGGGGAGGAGGGAGAGACCCAAAATAACGGCGATACCGTGACTGATGTGAAGAGTGGAGGGAGACATTCAAAGGTTGGCAATAAAATCTTGTGTGACGAGATAGTAATTGTCTTCGGTAGCCATCTTGTATGATTTACTACGTATCTCTCGCGGGCGGGGCGGTTCAAAAATCTTTATTTTCCCGCGCGCGCGCTTTCTTTCTCTCTCCTCATCTGGGGTGTTCTCGAACCCCGTGAGAGGGCGGGTAAGGGTCCCGACGTTTCTAAACGGGTTTTAATAGTTTGTTGTGACATGCACGCGGTAGCGGTAATAAAATTATGCCGATAAGGGAAGGTGGAGGAGTGGATAAACGCTGCCGATGCTATGGATGACACATAAAACTGGAGTTATGGCTCCCCCCTTCCCCCCTCTACTCCACCCGAGCCAACGTTTGGGATCGTGGGATGTTTCTCGGCGGGAATAAACTAGTCCAGCGATATTAACATATATATGTCTGTGTGAGAGAATAAATGTGCATCTAGTAATTTACGCAGCATTTATATTAATATATGTAACATACTGTGAAATTGTGTCACCCCACGACGTGGTGGCACGTGGCCAAAGGAGGCAGTCTCGCCTTGTCTGGTTTGCCAGTCACAAGGAGTTCAGGGTTTTAAGGTACAATCCATGTACCCTGGGAGGTAAAAATCTTAAGTTGACTGATTACACTATGAACCTATCCTATAAGCTATACCATAGTGGAACTAAGCAAGGTAAGCTTGCTACTATAGTGTAGATATACTTGAAGCCCAGACGGGTGGTAAGAAGCAGAGTAGCTTCTTAGTAAGACATCGCGTCATCACTATATTTTATACTAGCTGAAGTACCCAGCTTTCTCCGGGGTAACCACGGAATGCATTGCGTGCTATGCCAGATTTGCTCCAAACAGACAGAAAAAAATATTTTTTTTTTTCTTCAGACAAAACTTTTCATAAATTTAAATAAAACCACGTAAAATTCAAATGTATAGTTCCAGTTTCGAGGTGCAATTGTTTGTACAGGGGGTGGGGGGGCTACTATTTTGACATTTCAGACCTCAGCAGGGGGTGAATATCACGCGACGCTCATGACAAACAGACAAACTCTTCATGTATTTTTTAAAAATTGTTATTTAACGTGCACTTTATAAACATGTTGTAGTATAAGCGCACGACTTACAGCTAGATTGAAACAAAAACCCTCGCATCAGAAGATTGATGTTATAATAAAAGGCTAAACAGTCTTGACTATTTCAAGAACGTTTAAGCAATTTACTTTAGATACTATCACTATTTTGTGAGATATTTTGGTTTGAATCCTGATCGGGTCGAAGTTTAGTTTTTCTCATTGTGAGAAAGCATGTGGTCCCAAACGCCCCATTTGACTTTCAACAGTCCCACCTAGCTTGTTCTAGGTTCCCTGGAGTCTCCTACACTTGTGGTTGAACCCCTCTAACCACTCAACCACAGAGAAAGAAGTAATAAAGCGGCTGAAAGAATGCCAGTCTATGATGAGATGACGCATGTGTGGAGTTAATGTAGTGTGTAGTATCGGTTGGAAGGGGGTGTATTAGGCACGGATTGACACCCCCAATTCATCCCCCTAAATACACAGGGGAACAAATAAAGCACCATGACACGGCAGGGGTAGGATGTTCAACCAGTGGCGTTATTATAGAGCTGTTAGGTTAAGTTGACCGTGGCTTAAATACAGTGAATTAATATTACACTTTTATTTTGAGCTTTATCTCGCATTTAGCAGACGCTAGTCTGGAGTACTGAGACACTAGTCTGGAGTACTGAGACACTAGTCTGGAGTACTGAGACACTAGTCTGGAGTACTGAGACACTAGTCTGGAGTACTGAGACACTAGTCTGTAGCACGGATACACTAGTCTGGAGCACTGAGACACTAGTCTGGAGCACTGAGAAACTGGTCTGTAGCACTGAGACACTAGTCTGGAGTACTGAGACACTAGTCTGGAGTACTGAGACACTATTCTGGAGCACTGAGACACTAGTCCGGAGCACTGAGACACTAGTCTGGAGTACTGAGACACTAGTCTGGAGTACTGGTACACTAGTCTGGAGTACTGAGACACTAGTCTGGAGTACTGAGACACTAGTCTGGAGTACTGAGACACTAGTCTGGAGTACTGAGACACTAGTCTGGAGCACTGAGACACTAGTCTGGAGTACTGAGACACTAGTCTGGAGCACTGAGACACTAGTCTGGAGCACTGAGACACTAGTCTGGAGTACTGAGACACTAGTCTGGAGCACTGAGACACTAGTCTGGAGTACTGAGACACTAGTCTGGAGCACTGAGACACTGGTATAGAGCACTGAGACACTAGTCTGGAGTACTGAGACACTAGTCTGGAGTACTGAGACACTAGTCTGGAGTACTGAGACACTAGTCTGGAGCACTGAGACACTAGTCTGGAGTACTGATACACTAGTCTGGAGTACTGAGACACTGGTCTGTAGTACTGAGACACTAGTATGAAGCACTGAGACACTAGTCTGTAGCACTGAGACACTGGTATAGAGCACTGAGACACTGGTATAGAGCACTGAGACACTAGTATGGAGTACTGAGACACTAGTCTGGAGTACTGAGACACTAGTCTGGAGTACTGAGACACTGGTATAGAGCACTGAGACACTAGTCTGGAGTACTGAGACACTGGTCTGTAGTACTGAGACACTGGTCTGTAACACTGAGACACTAGTCTGGAGTACTGAGACACTAGTCTGTATCACTGAGACACTGGTCTATAGCACTGAGACACTAGTCTGTAGTACTGAGACACTGGTCTGTAGCACTGAGACACTAGTCTGTAGTACTGAGACACTGGTCTGTAGCACTGAGACACTAGTCTGGAGTACTGAGACACTAGTCTGTAGTACTGAGACACTGGCCTGTAGCACTGAGACACTAGTCTGTAGCACTGAGACACTGGTCTGTAGTATATTGGAATGTCCTAGTAGCACGTTGCTAAACTAATGGTTTTGTTAAGTACCAGTGAATTGTAGTTAAAGAGAGAGAGTTATGTAGTTGTTCCACCAGTTGTATCGTTAGACTGTTAAGCGCGAAGATCCTCCTCCAGGGGTGGCTGTAGGAATCACAACTTATAGAATTGACTGAGTGTGGGAGGAGGGGTAGCTAATGGCAGGAATTAATCCACCCTCAGGGGGTTTCAAAGATATCTCAGCTATGGGGGTTGTCAGCGCTCCACACATTTGGGGGTTGGTGGGGTTGTTCGGAACGCAACCTCCCCGCGCAGTAAACTGTGATTGCCTAACTTACAGGAGGAGGTGGAGTTGATGAGGGTGTTTACATGTGGCGTAGGGACGTTAACTCGGGGATGTCTGGACAAAAGGGGGGAAGGGGGATGTTTATAGAGCCTTGGGCTGGTCTCAGTCGGTCCCGTGCCTCAGTGGCAAGGGGCTACGTACTATGGATCCAATGGGATCTTGGTTAAAACCCATGTAGGTCCCAGAATTACTTTAAATATTTGTAGTAGTAGGTGGCTAAGCGTGCTTGATTGATCGGCATTTAGTAGGCCTGTCTGTCTTTCCGGATATTAAATGCATGGACCGATTCTAAATATATCTTACAGGGACGTCATTTGAGCCCTAGGCCGGAGGATGGGCGGCTATCCGTTTCAATATGGCAGCCACTCAAGATGGTTTTTCGTTTAGTAAGTCATCTTAAGGGATTTGAATTTAAAATTTTAATCAATCGACAAAGTATCTAAGGAGTGTTTTAAAAAAAATGACAGTATATTGCGAAACTGACATCCTAGCCTACATGATCAACGGTTATTCCTTATACATATATGTACTATTTGATTATAGTATTCATTTGTTTCCTGTCTAACTTGATCGCCAAGGAGAAATATCTACTGGAAATCCAAAGAGAAATTTTTATAGGAGATATTTCAATTTGAAACCCAAAGAGAAATTATTATAGGAGATATTTCAATTTGAAATCCAAAGAGAAATTATTATAAATTGTGTTGACTACAACATGTAGATATTCAACATTTATTAACAGTTATCACCTGTTTCTTACCATTATCTTTTAGCTTTGAGCTTGTTAAACAATAAAATATATTTCATTACTTTTTTTCCCCCTCTTGTTTTCCAAAAATTGTGTTCGGGTTATCCGTAATTTCGGACTAACGAGGTTCGGTTTAACGGGGTTTTACTGTATGTGTATACAGCTGGGTTAAAAGTGTCCTCGTGTGACACGTCACTAGAGCCATCTAGTAGCAAGTGAGTCAACTAGCCTTGCCGCCTCACGAAGATGTTCTATAGACTGTGCATTCAATGGTTAGAACCTCCAGACCAAGTTTGTGTCAATGCTCAGGGTGGGGTGGTTATTGTAATGTAATGTTTGGTGGATGGATGCGTGGGGGGTTTATTGAAGGGGGAGAATCCCCCCACTTTTACCACCTTCTCCCCAAGGATTGAAACAGAGAAGCCAACAACTTCTAGTCGCTGTTATCAGACGGAATGGTCAGTCATTTGGGAGAAGTTAATCCCCCCCACCCCCAACTCGCTACCCATCCCACCCCTTTCCTCAGACAGTTCACAGATAACAGCAACCCTTGTCAGTGTATCGCTGCCACCCCATCTCCCGACACATAAATTCACCCTGGTGTGCAGCTACACCCTATTTTACCCTACATCACATTAAATTATACCCATCCCTTTTCTTTTGTTTCGCAATGCTAGCGATGACCGAACTCCCTGTCCTTTTTCTATATCGAGTTGTGTGAAAATAGCGAGGGGGCGGGGAGGGACCCTGACTCAAATTTGGAATAAAGTTCGACTACAAAGAGTCCGAACATGAATATCCCAGATATATTTAAAAATGTAAGGATAATACATCGGTATTTTAGATTGTCTCATCCATTTAAAAAGGGGAAAAAGGGGAACGTGATTTAAGGTTGCTATTTTTTTTCAGTTTTTTATGACAAAAAAAAGTATTTTGGGTTAAAATAAAATAAAATATTGCTAGAATGAATACATTTATTTTAATTTAATAAATAGAGTAATATTAAGTTTTAAAAAAAAATATTTGTCATGAAAATTTTATCTTAATTTAAAAGTGCTGCTCAAACAGACATACAGACAAACAGACAAACATATAGTTGTACAAATCAAACATTTACTGATAATAAATAGGCCTAGTTAAAAAGATTTAAAACCATTCTTTGATGTACATATTATTATATTATTTATTAAAAACGAAACCAAATTTGCTTAATGATGAGATGGATGTGCTTGTTTACTTTTACATAAAGAATAATTAAATCTTGGCTAAATATTTGATACTGCAAGACGTTTTTCAGAGTTGATCGATATTTAAATTTTATAATTATCAATGCTGGGAACATCGCTTTGCATAAATACGTAATACAAAATGGCAGAAATTATGTTTAGGGCTATTTCAGAAATTGTTGGAAATTCTGTCCTAATCTCAAGCTAAAATTCTGTTAACGATATTTTAGGAAACATAAGTTTTAAACCTGTGTCGCTTGATAACTCAGCAGATTCTTCTTAAACGTTTAGTGACAAATGAATGACGTAATTTTATTTCAATCAAGTATGGCTTTTGAACCCAACTTAGTTTTTTTTAGAATAAATATTTGAAGAAAAGTATTTCTGAAAATGTGTCTCTGGGCAATTCATATGATCAATTATAATTCTTAGTTCGTACAATTAAATATTTGGGTAGGTTATTTTCAATCACATCACCTGCAGATGTAAACATTTCTAAAGAACCATTTTCCAACCTATTCTTCCCTATGCTAACATTTGTAGTAAGACTTTTCAATCTTATCTTTTAACATAAATATGGGTGACCTGGTAGTCTAGGGGTAAGGTGTCGGACTTCTGTGTTGGGGGGTACGGGGTTCAATCCTCGGTCCCAGCACAGATTTATCTGATTGCCAAACCCTTCCTTCACCTCTGACCAGATGTGTATTAATCGCAACTTGTGAATGTGTGGAATGCCAGGCCTCCACCGTGGTTCGGATCCCACGTTAAACTGTAGGTCCTCCATTTCATCTTACAATCACCCTAAAATTACACATTAGTTTAAGTGCGTACAACCGGAATGGGTAGTAAGACGCGGTGCTAATAATAATAATAACATAAATATGTTACAATTTGCTGTGAGTTCAGAACCAAGGATGAAGTAATATCGCAACAAGTAACACGGTCGAACGCTGCCAGAAACACCCAGAATTCACTACGCGTTTCATTTTGAATTAATTTTTGGTCGTTGCGCGTCCAGAAACCTTTTACTGCTGCCAAATTTTTCGCGACCCTCACTTTCAGTTACGCGACCCCATATGGAGTCGTGACCCACAGTTTAAGATGGCCTGGTTTAGAACCCCATAAAGGATTAAGATCCATCATAGTCTTGAGTACGGAAATCGCACGCTTACAATACTTTATTTAAGAATGTGAAATGGTAATTTTAAAATATGTGTAGCCTCCCTGTTTGTATCTGCAAAACAACATGGCGGTACCGACGAGTGTTTTTAATCATAAAAAAAAACATTACTTACAAGCTATCATACAGCCCCATTTTATCAGGAATAGTCGTATAAAACTTGGCTATGTGTAGATGTATATTACTTTTAATTACAACGACCAGAGAAAGTAGGGCAGTCCTCCCCTCCCCCCTTCCCCCAAACCCCCTTACCCCCCCAACAACTCGCGTTGTACAGCTTTTGAAAAAATGTAAATTATGTTCACGCAATGACGGAGCTCGCATGTTGAAAACACATTAGCTTACGCCAATATATTAAACCGGCAGGAATTACTGACCAGGCCGGGCTAATGACGTAATGAGGACACTTCCCAGGTCTGCCAACGGTACACAATTATTCTACCAACATGAACGTGAAACGATACACAAATATTGTTGATGATGAAAAGCTTTGCGTTGGGAGTACTTGTTATTTTTCATGGGTTAATATGCACAATATTTTTTTCTTTTTTCTTTTTTAAAAACCCCAAACATTTAGAGATTGTTTCAAGACAAATAATGACCGTCGATCCAAAGGGTGATTTCAACATTGTTAGGACGGTTGACCACAATTCTAACTGACCCAAGTTCGAAGCCAGGATGATAGAGAACGCTAACTAAAGTAAGTATTTGCCTATTTTGGTTCTCGCCTTAATGAAACGAATATTGCTTCATGCATGTCAAACATCCCTGGAAGGTATATGAAAAAACTGGTAGGCTCTTTCTCACTCGCTCGTAGAGTTTCAGTGCGTGAAACCCAACGCACTTTCTGAATGTCACCAATACATATGCTTTCTACCAGATGGTGCGGACGGCACTGACCAGCCGAAGGGATGAGTGCATGACAAACTGCGGATGGTTAGAAATCACGTCACACCAACCCTCGGGTTGAAATCTCATCATCGTGGATCCGTTTGGTTTAGTTTTCTACAGGTGGTAGCATCAACAGTTCTCGACTATCTCTCATGGGCGTAATTAGACCAGGACTCATTCAGACAACTGCTTGTTATACATCAACAGTTACAATGGCCTATATTATCTTCTCATTTAGACAACTGTGATACAAAGTTCCATGGCTTATATTTTCTTCTCATTCAGACAACTGTGATACAAAGTTCATGGCGCTTATATTTAATCTTCTCATTTAGACAACTGTGGATACAAAGTTTATGGCCTACACTATCTTCTCATTCAGACAACTGAGGGTTGAAAACATTTATGACTGAACGTTTGTAAAATATCTATAGTATTTAAAAATAATCTTATTCAACATAAATGCCTTAAAATGACTCGAAATGCCTAAAAAAAAGCTTCAAAAATAATGCAAATTAAGAAAAGAATTACATAAAAATGACCAAAGACCAATGAATGATCCATAAAAACAGTTTTACAATCGGAGATCATGATCAGAATTTATGTTGGCCTTCCCTTAAGTCAATGATGTACAAAAAATAAGATAACATGTCATCAAAATCCAGGGCTTGCTGATCAACTTTTTATTCTTCTAAAACCTGACAGTAAAATGAAAAGGTGTTTAGGTCCCTTTGTCAGAACTGACTATACCACACTCGTCCATGACAGTCGTGGGTATTAGAGGGAAAATTCTTGTGATAAAATTCCCTCAAAAGCGAGGGAAAAATTACGACTGTTTCGGTAAAAAAAAAAAAAGTGTAGAGCAGAAGTTAAAGGGCCGTGTATGCGTCCATCAATGTCAGCATGGGCGTGATGAATCATATCACGCGCGTGAATTATTAATAGAGAAACCGTGTTCCGTACCCGAGACCTGCCCGGCGATACGTCGATGTGGCAACACTGTCACAGGATTTATTTCCACGGGGGGAGAGGGTGGGTGGGGAAAAAAGAGGGGAGGGGGCTGCTAATGATTGTTTCTTAATGAAGGGTAGGCTTAAAACTACAATCCAATTTTCATAGAAAGGATCCTTATCTGACTGATGGGAAACTTTACTAGATCTACTTTCACATATTCATACGTCAAGTCATGTTATTTGTAGCTGTCACTCTTGATAGCTATTATCAATAAATATAAAGTAACAATAATGATATAATAAAATGTTATCTATATTGATCATGAAAAAATAAGTCTGACTTTAAAAGGCCTTCCCTATGAAAAATTGGACTTTATCTTGTTTATAGCCAATTAGGAGGTTAATTATTAAAACGTAAATATTAATTTCAAATTTGGATGATATTACAGTGATAAATTATATCAGCTAGGTAAAATTATAATTTCACTTGTATTAATATTAATATTATTATATTATGATGAGTTGACCTTGGTGATCGCCTCAGGACCCGATGTTCTTGGTTTCAAACCCAGCTGGGGTCGACGGATTTTCTTGAGAAATAAAATTCCGTAGCACAACTTTATTTGGAGTAGTAATAAAGTCTTCGAACCCATGTCGATTGCGTTGTGTTTAAAAAAAACATACACTGGAAGGTGTGAGAAAGTATCTTTCCCGGCAAAATTGGTAGGCCCTTTCGAGCTTACTCATAGAAATTCTCGTGTGCTGATATGATCATTCATTTCAGAAAGTGCACGTTAAATACCTCAAATAATTATGACAAATAGTTATAATGGTATAGTTGTAGGTTTAAAATGACGGTGACAATTCACTGTCGTGACGGAAAGCGATGGCATTTTTTTTTAGTTTTTTCTTTTTTTACTCCCGAGTTTCCCATGGCCTGTCCTAAATGAACCCCTCTCCCTCTAAGTTTACCTGTGTGACCCAAGTGGGCAAACTATGGCCCATGTAATGCTTTCTCTCTCTCTCTTTCACACATAATAAGTTTCCGGGTCATAAACCAGACGGTGACAGACGTTAACTGCACCCTGGCACCCTGGCACCCTGTATAGAGCTTGCTGCCCATTCTCAGGGCTAACCAACACTTCCAGTACTCAGGGGTTATAAGCCACGTAATGCTTTTGTTGGGGACTACTGTAATGTCTGCTTGTGTTTACATTTGAATGGGGGATGGAGAAGAGGACCAAAAAAGGTAAGAAAAATAGCGTTACGTGGTTAATGGATGACTGACCCTTAATATACTGTTACTAGCGTTACGTGGTTAATGTATGACCGACCCCTATATACTGTTACCAGCGTTACGTGGTTAATGGATGACTGACCGCTAATATACTGTTACTAGCGTTACGTGGTTAATGGATGACTGACCCTAATAATACTGTTACTAGCGTTACGTGGTTAATGGATGACTGACCCTAATATACTGTTACTAGCGTTACGTGGTTAATGGATGACTGACCCTTAATATACTGTTACCAGCGTTACGTGGTTAGTGGTTGACTGACCCCTAGTATACTGTTACTAGCGTTACGTGGTTAATGCATGACTGACCCCTAATATACTATTACTAGAGTTACGTGGTTAATGGATGACTGACCCTTAATATACTGTTACCAGCGTTACGTGGTTAGTGGATGACTGACCCCTAATATACTGTTACTAGCGTTACGTGGTTAATGGATGACTGACCCCTAATATACTGTTACTAGAGTTACGTGGTTAATGGATGACTGACCCTAATATATTGTTACCAGCGTTACATGGTTAGTGGATGACCGACCCCTAATATACTGTTACTAGCGTTACGTGGTTAATGGATGACTGCCCCCTAATATACTGTTACTGGCTGCACGGTTAGTGTACCTGACTTTGTCCAGGGAGCTAGGGAGGATCTCCATCGTTCTAGTGGGAACAATATAGATAACTAAACCAAGTGAATTTCTCGAGACGTGAACAAGAACAAAGTGAAGACCTCGCTAACACAGAAGATGAAGTAAGGAACTGACAAGAGGAATGCAAAGAACACGAGAAGAACACAGGTTGTACCTTCCTCATCCTCGGACAGGTGACAAGGACAAAAAGGACTGCGATGTGGGGGGGGGGGGGAAGTGGGGAGGGGGCGGGAGAGGAATGCTAAAAGAATGTCACGACGGGTTTTACTAAAGACCAGAAGAGAGGATAAAGGGAGGAAATGGAATGATGGCCAAATTGCCCTCTTGACATCGTTCGTTCAGGTTCGGATCCAGGAATATGTCTGTTTGGAAGTTACCGAGTTCCCACAAGGGTTACAGACCAGTGATGATGATGTGTCTTGTCACGGGGTATAAGGCGTCAGGCTCGCTATATAATAGATTGCCTCTATCTGGGAGGTCCAGGATAGAATCTAGGCCGGATGTTTTACACATGTAATCTATCACTGTAATTTTTTCATTTTATCTTCACGCTAATGTGGGTACATTTAATGTAAAACTATCCCCATGCCTCCTATCCCCTAAATTAATATCTTTCTTGTACTATCCATTAATGTCTACTTTGTCCTTCCTAGATTAATATCTCTTCTTTGATCCTATCCCTAGATTAATATCTTCTCTTCCCCTTTTTGATCCTATCCCCTAGATTAATATCTCTTCTTTGTCCTATCCCCTAGATTAATATCTCTTATTTGATCCTATCCCCTAGATTAATATCTCTTCTTTGTCCTATCCCCTAGATTAATATCTTTTTTGTCCTATCTCCTAGATTAATATCTCTTTTTGTCCTATCCCTAGATAATATATCTTCTTTGTATCCTATTACTCCTAGATTAATATTCTTCTTTTTTGTTCCTATCCCCCTAGATAAATATATCTTCTTATGCCTATCCCCTATATTAATATCTCTTCTTTGATCCTACCCTAGATTAATATCTCTTCTTTGATCCTATCCCCTAGATTAATATATCTTCTTTGATCTATCCCCTAGATTAATATCTTATTTGATCCTATCCCCTAGATTAATATCTCTTTTTGGCCTATCCCCTAGATTAATATCTCTTCTTTGATCCTATCCCCTAAATTAATATCTCTTCTTTGATCTATCCCCTAGATTAATATCTCTTCTTTGATCCTATCCCTTTAGATTAATATCTCTTCTTTGTTCCTATCCCCTAGATTAATATCTCTTCTTTGTCCTATCCCCTAGATTAATATCTCTTTTTGTCCTATCCCCTAGATTAATATCTCTTCTTTGATCCTATCCCATTAGATTAATATCTTTCTTTGATCTATCACTAGATATAAAAATCTCTTTGTCCCTATCCCTAATTAATATTCTTTTTTGTTCCTATCCCTAATTAATATCTCTTATTTGCCCCTATCCTAAATAATCAACTAAATACTCTAGTATTAAACATTAAAATTAAAAAAAGTGTGTAATTAATAATAGTTCTTACTTTTAACACAACGGTTATTAAAACCTTAACCTAATTAATAGACATAGTCACGTAACTTGCAGTTATCACATTTGTAATCAATTGGTGCCGAAAAAATATGTGTGTATTTTTTTTTAAGTTCCTCCCATGAAAGTGGATAGTATAGGGTTTTTTTTATTATAAAGTATAACTTTAACTGAATTAAACCCAAAACATTGAATATATCCCCAAAGTTTCCAAATAAAGAAATATATCCCCAAACCAAAATACAATCATGAAAAGAAAGAATGTTTATTTACCTCATCCTTAAAAAATGTATTTTTTGTTGTTATAAAGAACCCCCCTTGAAGGTAACCACAGATGTCACGACGGGGGTGAGAGGGGGGGGAGGCTGCGCCAACACCCCATACCCCTAGCCTTATACCCTTAACTTAGGGGTGGTTTATAACATCTCAAACGTTTTGAGGGGGAAATTGTGTCTTCCTCTTTTTTTTTTATTCAAAAATGTCGATATACTAACTGGGGGTGACATTTTCAACTGAACTATTGAGAGTCGCAATAATAAATTACCTTACTACCCCCTATGGGGTTGAAGGGAGGTTTCTGAATACCAGGAGGAGGGGGGTGGGGGAAGGTTGCTACAGCCCCAGAACGGGAGTTAATAAAATAGCAATATTATTCACCCCACACTTAGCACGGACACAAGGTAACCAACCCATTTGGGAAACTCTTCTTGTGCTATATTGTCTGTTGGTCCAAGGGATGGGGTTCGACTCCGACCATAATCATATCACAAATATCTTCATTTACAAGGAGTCATTTAAAAATGTATAGACGATATATTTTTAAGGAAAGAATATTTTAATTGTTTACCCGCTTCGGTGATAACTTTCGCAATAGACCGGGCTGCCAATGAGAGGGTGATCGGGGTTCGAATTCCGGTCGGGTGCACTGAGAGTAGTTTTTATTAAATTGTTTTCCCCTCTTCCTTCCCGCAAATGCGAGTGTAATTCCTTTAAATTCAACCTTCCTTACCCTAACATTTACATTATGTGAGGTATTTAACGTGCACTTTCTGAACCGACTGATTATATCAGAACACCAGAATTTCTATGAGCGAGAGCGAAAGGACCTACCAATCTTGCTGGGAAAGGTATTTTCAAATACCTCCCAGAGTTCTTTTACACGCTACAATAGACAATGGGACCGACGGCTTTACTTCTCCTCCGAAGGAAGTTGTGCTACAGATTTATCTCTCGAGATTAATTCATCGACTGGGTTTGAACCCACGAACATCGGGTCTTGAGGGGAGCACTTTACCTCAAGACCTCCGTACACTCAAAACTGTAATTAGTACATAAACGTAAGAACGGGTAGTAAGACTCAGGGCAAATAGAAACACTCGGACATGTTTACATAATCATGGTCTTGTAATAACAGTAGCTGTAATGACGGAATTCGACCAAACTTTATCTGAACTTGAAAGGAACAATTTTGAGTGAGCATGGGCGACCCCCCCTTTTTTTTTTACACCTGTGGGGGGTATAATTGGGTGATAAAAATATGTTAGCCCTGTTTTTCTTTAAACTAGTTACTACTTTTCAAATTGACAAGTAACACCATCCTTAACCAAGAGGAATGGTGAGTAAAGAAGATATCACCATTGTCTTCCGTGGAAAGTTAAAACCTATAGACTATGACGTCATGAAAGTGGTAGTGGTACTATGGTGGTAAAACACATGATGTTTTTTTATTTTTATCGTATGCTATATTTGACCGTGAGAAATGCAGTATATCAATTCAGTTGCCCCTGTATGTAGACTTTTAGCCACTCTCTGGGGACAGAACGTTACCCAGGGTACACCTTGGGGGTTGTCCTACACGTCACACCCGTAATTAGATGACGTCATGATGGTGATTATGAAGATGTGGAATATTAAACCCCCTAATTAACCAGACCATGGTGATAGTAGGAACAGTTCCAATTTCGGGGAAGATACCACCGGGAATCAAGCCCGGGACATCTAGATTAGTAGTTAGAGGCTCTGACTATCAGGACCAAGAGGCCGGTCATTCACGTGCTCATACGTCAAGTCATGTGATCTATTACTGTTACTTTTGTTAGATATAATAATACCCATTGAACAATAATAATAATGAAGTAAGTTGTTGACCTAAATAACAAAGTTTGTATTTTCTAAAAGGTCCCACTATAGTCGTACTTTACACCTCCATTATTGTGTACAGTGGGTGAATCAAATGGACCTCCTTCTTAATTAGTCAACACTCACCACCATCTAGACTAGGTCAGGAGTTTCAAACTCACGTGATCTTAAGGTCACCACATCTTTAGAGAGAAAAAAGGAACATATCCAGCATTTAAATTAAAAATAATGAAATATATATTTATGACAAAAAGATAATTAAGATATATATTATTATTACTATTACTACTACTACTACTATTATTATTTATTATTATTATTATTATTATTATTATTACTACTATAGCAGCGCGTCTTACTACCCGTTCGGGTTATACGCACTTACGCTAATGTGTAATGGTAGGGTGATTGTGAGATGAAATGGAAGACCTACAGTTTAACGTGGGATCCGAACCACGGAAGAGGACTGGCATTCCTCACATTCACAAGTTGTGATTAATACACGTCTTGTCAGAGGTGAAGGAAGGGTTTGACAATCAGATAAATCTGTGCCGGGATCGAGGATTGTACCTCGGACCCCCAGCGCAGATGTCCGACACCTTACCCCTAGACCGCCAGGTCACCAATTAAGATATAAAATGGTCAGACTCACCCTCTAATTTTTCGCAGAATTTTAGTGCTCACAATATATTTTGCGACGTCTCACTACCCGTTCGGGTTATCCGCCTATGTACTAATTAAGATAATGGTTTTATAGATTGGGAAGGTTATATTTAGATGAAGTGTACCCACATTTGCGTGGAGAAAGAGAGTGGAAAACCATTATGTAAGAACCAGCCTCAGTACACCCGACTGAGATTCGAACCTTGATCTCCCCGTGATCAGCAGTCTAGTCTACTGCGAGAGTACATAGCGCGTTAGACCACGCGGCCACCGAAGCGGGTCAAAATATTTTAAGGGTCAGACGCTTTAAGAGGGGAATAAATAAACCCAAGATTAGGCCATTATGTTTACAGTTTTTTATAACAAAAATATTTTGGACACAATATAATGAAATATAACTTCTGTTGATGCTTCTAGTTTAATTTTCTACACATAGAATTTTACCAGGACTTTTTTCCTTCATTTACAAAGTTCTGTTCAAAATGCCACTGTGTCCACGACAGATATTCAACAAATGTTGATATCAACAGGTGTAGAAGATTAAACTGAACGTAGCTACTGAAGAAATATTAAATTTATTTTGTTCAAAAAAATTATTTTTTTGCTATAAACCTACATCTGTAAAAAGAATATTGATACTAACTTGCGTTCTATTCCACCCCACCTTAAAGGAATTCCTAAGCACCAAGCCGGTTAAATTTATAATCAAAGTGAGAAACCAACAACCAAAAACCAACAACCATTATCAACCAACCTTGCAACCATTTAAATATAGGATGAGCTGTATTCAGGCGCTTGCATCGCTGGTTATATGCTTCAGTGTCAATGGGGGGGGTTAAGAAAGTTTGGGGGCTAGGGAGTGAAATGCATGTTTAAACATCCATAGATTTTCATTATTCTCCCCCCCCCCCTTAAGAGCACAACCCCCCTTTCCCTCCTCCCGGGGTGACAAAAAAGGGCTTTCTTTACAGTCAGCTTTACTAGAAATAAATATAAATAACTTCTGGACATAAATATTACAATATTCCTTTATCCGTGTAATGTTGTCAAATTCCACCCATAATATTCCTAACATGTTCAAATTTTACTAATTCATTTTGGGTATAGTCAGTGCACAAACAAATGAGTAATTTAAATAGAAATTATTATTTTTAAAGTTAAAAATAAGACAGTTGGGTCATAACTAGAACTTAATAATATATTTTAAGGCGTTTATTTAGGTACATTTCAATTTCATTAATATGAATTATTATAATAGAGGGATAGAGAAATAATAGGTAAACTTACTTTTTTTAGCACCACGTCTCTTACTACCTGTTTAGGTTATTCGTTAAACTTTTATCTTCAAATGTAATTAATTCACCTATATAACCCAGAAATATTTCTGAAATAAACCTTTTATAATTATCTACACACATTGATGGATACTTGGGCTATGTCGCCAACTTCATCTGGTAAAATTACCCGGTGGTTAGGGACCAGGTATTCAATCCCAGCCGGTTATATGGAGTGTTTTTTTGTTAAATAGTTTCCCACTTTACCTCCACGCAAATGTGGGCATATTCCTATAAAACTCTACCTTCCTCACCCCTAATCCATTAGTGTAAATATGTTAATAGCAAAATAAACAAATGAGCTCTAAGCTAGTTTCCCCCTGCACAGTAGTAAATTAACGGTCGGGGGGCTGGTTGTTGACATGTAGGACGTTTGGCACAATCTGGGATTACTCTAGCTAAAGTACGTGCTTACAGCAGGGTGTGACTGACAAGGAAAGTACGTGCTTACAGCAGGGTGTGACTGACAAGGAAAGTACGTGCTTACAGCAGCGTGTGACTGACAAGGGAAGTACGTGCTTACAGCTGGGTGTGACTAATAAGGGAAGTACGTGCTTACAGCAGGGTGTGACTGACAAGGAAAGTACGTGCTTACAGCAGGGTGTGACTGACAAGGAAAGTACGTGCTTACAGCAGGGTGTGACTGACAAGGAAAGTACGTGCTTACAGCAGGGTGTGACTGACAAGGGAAGTACGTAATTACAGCAGGGTGTGACTGATAAGGGAAGTACGTGCTTACAGCAGGGTGTGACTGACAAGGAAAGTACGTGCTTACAGCAGGGTGTGACTGACAAGGAAAGTACGCGCTTACAGCAGGGTGTGATTGACAAGGAAAGTACGTGCTTACAGCAGGGTGTGACTGACAAGGGAAGTACGTGCTTACAGCAGGGTGTGACTGACAAGGGAAGTACGTGCTTACAGCAGTGTGTGACTGACAAGGGAAGTACGTGCTTACAGCTGGGTGTGACTAATAAGGGAAGTACGTGCTTACAGCAGGGTGTGACTAATAAGGGAAGTACGTGCTTACAGCAGGGTGTGACTGACAAGGAAAGTACGTGCTTACAGCAGGGTGTGACTGACAAGGAATGTACGTGCTTACAGCAGGGTGTGACTGACAAGGAAAGTACGTGCTTACAGCAGGGTGTGACTGACAAGGGAAGTACGTAATTACAGCAGGGTGTGACTGACAAGGAAAGTACGTGCTTACAGCAGGGTGTGACTGACAAGGAAAGTACGCGCTTACAGCAGGGTGTGATTGACAAGGAAAGTACGTGCTTACAGCAGGGTGTGACTGACAAGGGAAGTACGTGCTTACAGCAGGGTGTGACTGACAAGGGAAGTACGTGCTTACAGCAGTGTGTGACTGACAAGGGAAGTACGTACTTACAGCAGGGTGTGCCTGGAAGTACGTGCTTACAGCAGGGTGTGACTGACAAGGAAAGTACGTGCTTACAGTAGCGTGTGACTGACAAGGGAAGTACGTACTTACAGCAGGGTGTGACTGACAAGGAAAGTACGTGCTTACAGCAGGGTGTGACTGACAAGGAAAGTACGTGCTTACAGCAGGGTGTGACTGACAAGGGAAGTACGTACTTACAGCAGGGTGTGCCTGGAAGTACGTGCTTACAGCAGGGTGTGACTGACAAGGAAAGTACGTGCTTACAGCAGGGTGTGACTGACAAGGAAAGTACGTGCTTACAGCAGGGTGTGACTGACAAGGGAAGTACGTGCTTACAGCAGGGTGTGACTGACAAGGGAAGTACGTGCTTACAGCAGGGTGTGACTGACAAGGGAAGTACGTGCTTACAGCAGGGTGTGACTGACAAGGGAAGTACGTGCTTACAGCAGGGTGTGACTGACAAGGGAAGTACGTGCTTACAACAGGGTGTGACTGACAAGGGAAGTACGTGCTTACAACAGGGTGTGACTGACAAGGGAAGTACGTGCTTACAGCAGGGTGTGACTGACAAGGGAAGTACGTGCTTACAGCAGGGTGTGACTGACAAGGAAAGTACGTACTTACAGCAGGGTGTGACTGATAAGGAATCTCAGCCATGGTCCAGTACCAGGGCTCGTTCATCAACCTCTCTCCAGGCACATGCTGATATATTCACTTGAGCTCCTTGCACATTTCACCTTATTTTCATTTATAGCTTAGTGGCTAGCGACTCTTGAAGAGGCGCCATCACCAGGATGACGTGCTTGTACCTCACCTACCCGGGAACCAACCCCCCCCCCCCCTTTCCCTGCCCCCAGACACACCAAAGGAGATGTTTATATTTTTTGCTAGGGTGTTTTGACACAAGGGATGGGACAATGTTTGTGTGTGATGGCTTCGACCCCCCGCAGAGCTTTCATATAAACCTGCCCCTTGAGGGTAGACAACCGAGTCTCTAGGGGACAAACGTAGAAATTCTCGTGAGACAAAACTGAGCACAGTCACAATAGCGCGTAGCGGTGGACACAAAGGCGTCAGTCTCGTGTTGTATGGTTACATTGGGATAGTAATAATTGGGGTCTCGAATACCAGCCGTATGTACCAAGTGGCTTGTAACTTTCTTCCTACACGCAAATGTGGGAACACTTTCTTTCAATTCAACCTTTATCATCCCAAACTAATTAGTGTAGAGATACGAATATCACGGACGCGTAGTAGGACTGATAACACTGGGAAAATCAGTAGATTTAACAATTTTACAATTTCTAGGAATATATATATTTTTTTCAAAACTGTTCTCTTAGTCATTTTTTGTTTATGCATCTCAGTGAAATTTAAAATAAAAGTGCTTTAAATTTTAAATCTTAATTTGTACATAGCTTAGTGGATTCATTTAAGGCCCTGGCCCTGTCGAGCGCAAGTCTAAAACCTAATTTGTGGGATGGTAGGCGGGAGGGTGAAAGGCGTGGTGTGGCTTCACAACCGACTAAAGTATCCTTCCGCGCCAACAAGAACAGATGGATCACGGAAACCGTAGATGGCGCTAGCTACCGGACAGGTCTTTCAGAAAAATCATGCGTTTGGGAAATATCAGTTTTCTCGAGAGTGAATGAAATTTTTATTGTAATATTTTCAACACCTCTTCTAAGATAATGTATCAATGTTTATTAATTGCTACATTTTCTTATTTTTTGTTATACAGCTGGCAGTTTTTTTATTGAAAAATGTCCAAATTATCAATATTTGATCACAGTTAAAATTATAGAGGAGGTGTGTATATAAAAAGTATAACTTAATCAACATGCTTCTATTCTTGAACAAATCGTTTCCGAAAAGAAAATTACAAAACAATAAAAATTCTTGAAGATAACCGTTTGTTCCCATGGTTCTGCATTTCCACGCCAAATGAAAAGGACCAGTTGCCTTAATTTAAAACCAAGATTTCTTTTTAGAATTAAATGTACTTATTTTTATTTTCGTGGTTTTTTATCACCACATCTTACTACCCATTCAGATTATACGCATATGTACTAATTACGCTAATGGTTTAAGGGATAAGGAGCGTTATATATTTATAGGAAGTGTACCCATATTTGCGTAGAGTCAAAGTGAAAAAACCCTTTAGGAAAAACCACCCTCAGTAACTTTCGTGTTGTACTGAATTAACTTGCTTGAGATTCTTTAAACTTACTGATGGAAGGTTTTTTTTTATTTCGTCCTTAGTTGATAGACTGCAACCGCCTTAACGCTAAACATTACTATATAGCCTGAGGGTCCTTAATATTTGTATGATTACAGAGTTCCAACTAGTTTCCCAATATGTCCCCATACCCTACTGTCGAAATCATCACCATCACCAGTCCTATTAGGTACCAGTGTCACTCATGGGTGCAAGGAAGAGAGGGAGCTATGGGGTTCATCCCCCTCTTTTGCGAAATTTTCCGAAGTTTTTAATATGAAACTTAAAGATGGTCTTGTATCAAACTTCAAATAACTTGTAACTTTTAACTTTTCAAAAACGTGTCGCGAGAAGATTACTTTCAATAGCTTTCACAAATATATAATTTAAAAAAAAAATCCAGGCAAGGATTGTTCCGAATAGCTTCCAAAGGCATCTAATTTTCAAAAAAAGAAAAACAAAGTCAGGCTAAGGACTCTCTAAATAGCTTTTGATGGCATCCGATTATCAAAAATAAGTCGGAGTAGGACTACTTCAAATAGCCTCTAGAAATATCAAAATTTCAAAATTATAGGGGGAAGCATTGTTCTAAATGGTAGTTAAAAGAGTATAACTAGTTTCAAAAACTCTCCAAACGAGGAGCACTATAAATAGATTCTAGACGCAGCCAATTTTCTCAATTTTCTAATATTAACTGCAGGAGAGAAGGACAGAAAGTTCCTAATAAATCTTTTGTTACTTGCCCCAACCCCTTCCCCTATTACACAAAAAACAATGTTCTTATTTCTTAGGTTTAAAATAATGTTATAAACATACGATTTTTTAAACTCAAATATTAAATTCTCCGTAAGTCCACAATGGCACTTGAAAATATGTCAATATCTTGATTTTACTTTACATGGATAGCTGGGAACAGAACAACTAAAAGTAAATAACTCATATTTATTTATAGAAAAAGAGCAAATCACAAATACATAAGATAGCTACAACTGTTGAGATGTTTGCTGTTCAGGGATCGAGTCCCATACCCCCACTATTTGGATCCCATACCCCTACTATTTGGTTCCCATACCCCAATATTTGGTTCCCATATCCCTACTATTTGGTTCCCATACCCCTACTATTTGGTTCCCATACCCCAATATTTGGTTCCCATACCCCAATATTTGGTTCCCATACCCCAATATTTGGTTCCCATACTCTTACTATTTGGTTCCCATACCCCAATATTTGGTTCCCATACCCCAATATTTGGTTCCCATACCCTACTATTTGGTTCCCATACCCTAATATTTGGTTCCCATACCCCAATATTTGGTTCCCATACCCCTACTATTTGGTTCCCATACCCCAATATTTGGTTCCCATACCCCCAATATTTGGTTCCCATACCACCAATATTTGGTTCTCATGCCTCTGATTAATAATCCCTGATATAGCCAATTAATTGGCGGTAATTGAAAGAACAAATAAAATTAATTTGGATGAATACATTTCGTTTATGGTGAGATAGTGATTTTAAAACTTTGTATTAAGCTATACAACACAAATAGCTAAGTATAGTCGGATTTAGGTAAAAAGGAAATGGTGGTAGATACAAAAAAATAATCTGATAGCATTTTAAGTGTTAATATATTTTTTATAAACAGTTCCAGTTGTAGATAACATGACTTGACGTATAAAAATACAAAAAGTGGTTTATAAATTCTGATATCTGTCAAAAAGGTCCTTCTTATCAAAATATACTATAAGTTGGCAATCCTGGCTGTCAAACTTGTATGAATTAAAATTTTATCCAAAAGTTTAGGTTTATCTAATTTCAGGTACCTAATAAAAGTAAAAACGTAATAATAAAATAGTTGGTACAGAAAACCAAAATTGGCTCACAGTTTTAGAAATTTTCTTAGAAGTAAAATAGTAGACTTTTATTGCAGTTAAGACAGTTATTATAAGTTACTCTTACCAAACTTAACACATTAAATAGATCCCAGTTATTTATATATTATAACTGAAAATGATTTTATTATAAAAAACAGGCGAAATTTGGACCAGGAAACAAATACATGCCTAAACAAATTATACTAGAATAGATAAGAAAAACTTAAAAAGGGGGCTGGCTACCGGAGCTATGAGACGTGGAGAAAAATAGTTTTAATTAGAAGATGTTCGTTATTTCAAGATATGGTTCACGCTAAAATGGAGGTGAAAGGTATAAACATGTCTTTATGAGATTAAAAAACCCTTAGAATTCAAGTCTTAAGATAAAAGTGGTTTATTTCTAATTACGTTTCGCGCAAAATGTCTCAGTTCTAATATCAATGTAGATAGTTAAAAAGATAGCTCTAGATCTACTCAAACAAATAAAATAATTTTTAAACTGGGTCACAACAGAACATCCTGAGATAGTTGAGGATTGTTTTAGTGGTTTGGAAGCTAGAACTGACATTACCATAAGAAATACAGCAGTGTGAAGGTCACAACAGAACACCCTGAGATAGTTGAGGATTGTTTTAGTGGTTTGGAAGCTAGAACTGACATTACCATAAGAAATACAGCAGTGTGAAGGTCACAACAGAACATTCTGAGATAGTTGAGGATTGTTTCAGTGGTTTGGAAGCTAGAACTGTCATTACCATAAGAAACACAGTGGTGTGAGGGTCACAACAGAACATTCTGAGATAGTTGAGGATTGTTTTAGTGGTTTGGAAGCTAGAACTGTCATTACCATAAGAAATACAGCAGTGTGAAGGTCACAACAGAACATTCTGAGATAGTTGAGGATTGTTTTAGTGGTTTGGAAGCTAGAACTGTCATTACCATAAGAAATACAGCAGTGTGAGGGTCACAACAGAACATCCTGAGATAGTTGAGGATTGTTTTAGTGGTTTGGAAGCTAGAACTGTCATTACCATAAGAAATACAGCAGTGTGAAGGTCACAACAGAACATTCTGAGATAGTTGAGGATTGTTTCAGTGGTTTGGAAGGTAGAACTGACAATACCATAAGAAATACAGCAGTGTGAAGGTCACAACAGAACATTCTGAGATAGTTGAGGATTGTTTCAGTGGTTTGGAAGCTAGAACTGTCATTACCATAAGAAACACAGTGGTGTGAGGATATTTCCCTTTAAGTAGGTGAAGCCTTTAAGTTTAATAAAAGAAATTAGAACTATAGACTACAGCAAAAAAACCTGTTGCAAAATTTTGATAAATTTGGCTAATGGTCTTATCATTATAAACCAGGTAATTAAAAAAATTTGTCGTCTCTTCAATACGAATACTTTTCATAGCATTAAATAATATTTAACTGTGAAAATAAACATGTCACTTGTGAGAATATTAAAATTAAAATTTAGTGTTCAACTCCTCGCACAATACGACACCTCCCCACCCCCACCCCCTGAATGCATATCAAATGACAGATTATTAACATGTTGGTGGTCCAGTTTGGGGTCCCCGTGAGAGTGCGTTGCGCCCCCAGGGACATCTGACCTCTCCCCTCCCCCCACTGAGGGGGGTCTAACACCCCACCTTCCTCCACACTTCACCCTTCTCGCCCCAAACCTCTTTCCTTCACAAAACAGTCAATTTTTCATGTACCTCACGCGCCATGGGCAAGGCCCCTTAAAGACCGGCAAGAGGGAAGAAAGGGGGTAGGGGGGGGACTCCATGAATGCTGTGAAATACGTCTTAATTTCTTACAGCTACTGCATGAAAACATCCCCCTCCCCCCATTTTTTCCTCATTTTTTCCCCCTCTGAAAAAAACTTCACGACTCTCTCTTCAAGAAATTACACGAGGATTCACAAAATGGTTCACCGTGGGCCTATAGGTTCGCACCTATTGGTTTGATGAAGACCTTAGCGTATACGTGGATCAGCATCAGAAGAACTTTTTTTAAATAATACAGGATAGCCAACATTTGCTAAACGTCACCATATTTATCTCACAACTGTCAAACTCTTAGATTAACTGTAAGAAAAACCTCTTCTGAACACATTACATGGGTTATGAAAACAAGAAGTTGGTCTGACGTAGTTGGATAGTTGCCCAAAGGCACTACTCTCATCTTGTATGGTTTGCCGGTGAACGTAGAATTCAGGGTTTGGATCCCCGGGTGGGGTAGTAAGGCTTTTTTCCACCCCCCCCCCCATCCCCTTGCAAGGCTATCACTTTTAATCTTCCTTACGTCCTTTTAAGTTTTGCCTTCCTCATCCTTATCCCATGCTGATAGCTCAGACGGGTAGTAAGACCGAAATTGAGCTGGTTAAGGAGGAATTGGTTTCGGCAATAAATCAGCTCAGGGTGGTTTCAGAAACGCATCATTTGATATAATTGCGGAGTGGCAATTTTTATATTTATCTACAGCGATGTTGGCAGATTATTGTGTTAAAATATATTCTAAACTTTTTGTTGGTAAAAGTTCTATTGTCTGAAGCTTTACTCGACTTTATGTTTACTCGTCAAAGGCTGTCAACTTAAAATTCATTTTGAGCTTTCGGTGTTTAATTCACACCCCAATGCTAACTTTAAAACTACCCCTCTTCCAGCTCTCTAACAGTTTGTTACTACAAGAATTTTTAACCAAAGAGGAATATTGTATTTACCGATACACAATCATTCAAAAACCATGGTTTCCATGGAGATGTAAACAAACAATGATTGTACAGATGAGCAACTGTTCACAGCAGGAAAAGATGGAAACTCACTTGGAAAATCAGGTGTTAGAAGCAACATCCTGTTCCCCTAACCTTTAAAATGAGTGTTCCTTTGTCAGAATCGGTCCAGCTATTTTTTAATAATTTCAATTACCGGAAAATGGGCTTATTAAATTATATTTAGAAATACATTTATTTTTAACTGATGTTTGAATTTAGTACAGTAAACCAAACTTACCCAAACCAGTTTCAGGGTTTTCAAACTGGAATCAATTCTTATTTCACTTGTTCATGCCGGTAACTTCTTTCCATTCAGGTTCAGGTCTGAAAAAAAAAACGTTCTTAATTTCATCATGGATCAAATTGATTTCATTTAGATTTTCAAGGTAAATAAAAATGCTAGCGTACATCACTACGTAAAAACTGTTTTTGAATTTAAAAAACGGGCCCTCACAACAAACAAAGTGTTTTTTCGAAAAACGGTGGTAGAGCTTTACTTAAAGTGTGTGATGAGATACTTCAAAGTTTGGTTTTTAATTTGTTGGGAATGAGATATGTATATACCATTATATTAATCAACGTAAAGAGAATATAATGTATCGCCAGATGGAGAAATACATCTGATTGGTTGAGTTTGTGACGTCACTCAGTACACAAGCCAGCAATGTAAAGAGAACAGGAGGTACCACCAGTTGGAGAAATACATCTGATTGGTTGAGTTTGTGACGTCACTCAGTACACAAGCCAGCAATGTAAAGAGAACAGGAGGTACCGCCAGTTGGAGAAATACATCTGATTGGCTGAGTTTGTGACGTCACTCACTACACAAGACAGCAATGTAAAGAGAACAGGAGGTACCGCCAGTTGGAGAAATACATCTGATTGGTTGAGTTTGTGACGTCACTCAGTACACAAGCCAGCAATGTAAAGAGAACAGGAGGTACCACCAGTTGGAGAAATACATCTGATTGGTTGAGTTTGTGACGTCACTCAGTACACAAGCCAGCAATGTAAAGAGAACAGGAGGTACCGCCAGATGGAGAAATACATCTGATTGGCTGAGTTTGTGACGTCACTCAGTACACAAGACAGCACGCTACATTCACAAAGTTACTTGGAAGACAAACTTAAGTTGTTAAAAATCACGTCACATTGTGGAAATTTAAATAATAAATAAACCTTTAAAGTCCACACCAATATCCAACTAATATAGTTAATTTACTTAATTTTTAAATATGTATGTGTGGCTGTGTTCCTATTAAAATATAACTTTTGTGTGCTGGATGACGTAAGCAGTGACGTAGCAAAATTTCTCGAAGTTTCGCAATCTTTATATTCTCTTTACATTGATATCAATTATTTTTTTAGTGAAATATAAACACTCACATTGGTGAACACGTAGATTAAAAGTCAGCTTTATTTAATCTTGTTTTCCGATAATTAAGAGGTCAAGGTTCAAATCTCGGCTGGGTGCACAAGGGTTATTTTTCTCTTAAATAATCTCCTAATCTTCCTCCATGCAAATGCCAATGCATTTTTATAAGTTCCATTAAAATCCCTACACAATTAGAGTAGTTAATTTCAGATAACACGGGGAGATTTGGGTTCGAATCCTGGTCAGGTGTGTTGAGGGTGGTTTTACCTAAATTATTTTTCACTCTGCCACCACGAAAATGTGGGTACACTTCCTCTAAATTCAACCTTCCTCATCCCTGACTCGTTATCGTAATTTAGTGCATAAGCGTATAACCCAAACAAATGCTGAAACAAAAATCAAATAACGCTGACGGAAAGTAAAATGTGCTGGAAAAATATCATTATTATTATCACCGCGTCTTACTACCCGTTCGGGTTATACGCACTTACGCTAGTGTGTAATGGTAGGGTGATTGTGAGATGAAATGGAGGACCTACAGTTTAACGTGGGATCCGAACCACGGTGGAGAACTGGCATTCCACACATTCACAAATTGTGATTAATACACGTCTTGTCAGAGGTGAAGGAAGGGTTTGGCAATCAGATAAATCTGTACCGGGACCGAGGATTGAACCCCGGACCCCCAGCGCAGAAATCTGACACCTTACCCCTAGACCACCAGGTCACCCGATGCTGGAAAAATAATAATATTTAATTACAGTTCAAGATTATTAATTGAGGTAACTTATTTGACGTACACTGAGCCTGTTTAAATTTAGAACAGACACAACGCCCAACCTCCAGGACGTTATTTCATCACTGTGAAAGGGGTAAACCCTTTTTCACCAATTTTTTTTTGTCATACCAGGAATTGAAACCAAGTACCCTTAAAGCAGACACTCTAACCGACTGAGCTAAGGTGTCGGACTGTTTACACTAGAAAATTGTTGATACGAACTAATTGAGACCGAAACTTGTTCGGATTAACCGGGAGAATACAGGGATACAATATTTTCACGAATTTAAAATTACGGTTGAATGATTTATTCAAATTTTCATTAAATTGACTGATTTATAACACGTGATAAGCTATGTACTGTAATTATTTCTAGTTACAGGAAAACACATTGTGTTAACTACACATGTAAATATTAAGTATGTATTACACTGATTAACAGACATTTTGCATCTGGTGTGTGATACATCAATTAATATGTATTTTTGGTTGTATAATCCGAATCTGCCTTCGGAAATGCTCTGTCACGTAAGGTTTTTAAGAAATTTGAGATTTTTACTATTTTTTTATTAAACTTTTTAGATCTTTGTGTTGTTGTGTTTTTTTTTATGAATCATCACTGACTATGCTAGTTGCACTCTGTATTTAGATGCAATATATGATGGAAATAGTTCTGAAAATAGTCACTAGATGGCAGGGCAATTTAGTTGTGGGGGAATGGTACTGCCATTGGCCGTTAGAGGTGACTCAGCTATCCACGTTAGCCCTGCTGTTTAGTGCGTGTTGAAACATGATGGTGTTAGTCACTATGTATATTTCTCTTTATTGATACCTTAGTTTGTGTTATCGTGGTTTTTTGCTTTTCCTATTTGAACTAGTGAGACGTTCTGATATTTTTAGGTTATAGTTAGTACAGTGTTCTTAACGTAATGGCAACTGATAAACTTCATGGTTGTGTAAACCACCCCGATAACTTTTGCTATGTATGTGGTAAGTTTCCAAAAACCCAAAGAAAGCCAATCACTGACTTAGTTAAGAAGGCTTATAAACTGTACTTTGATTGTGCTCTTGGAGATCAGGATAAACCCTTTGCACCTCATGTTGCTTGCATAACCTGCACAACTACCCTTATAGAATGGATGAAAGGAAACCGCCGAGCCATGCCGTTTGCTGTTCCAATGGTTTGGTGCGAGTCAAAAGATCATATGGACTGATATTTTTGCCTGACAAATATTGCAAGACATTACAGTAAAACTAAACATACAATTAAATATCCTAATGTTTCTTCAGTTCATTTGCCTGTGCCTCATGGAGAAGGCTTACCTGTTCGTACTTGTCACTTGTAAAACACTGCATCAGAATCATCAGAGGAAAGTGAATCAGAAGATGCACTACCTTTGGAGGCGTACATCCCTGAAACTCATGACAGATCGCCTCACCTCATAGAACAGAAGGAACTGAACGATTTGGTCCGTGATTTGAAACTTTCTAAACAGCAAGCTGAAATGTTGGGCTATAGACTGCAACAATGGAACTTTCTAGAGCACAGACGTGAATGGTTTGATGATGGAGTTAGGTGTTCAACATAATCCACATGAGTGGAGAATATTTATTGATTCATCTAAAGCAAGCTTAAAAGCAGTGCTATTGCATAATGGCAACAAACTTCCACCAGTGCCTTTGGTGCATGTGGTGGACATGAGGGAAACTTATGAAAGTATGGCTTTGCTGATGGAGGAGCTCAAATATAAAGATTATGAATGGCAGATATGCTGTGATTTAAAAGCTGTCACACTGATTACAGGCTTACATGGTGGATTCACAAAATACTGTTTTTTTTGTGCTTTTGGGACAGCCGAGACACCAAGAACCACTACAAAGTCAAGGAATGGCCTATGAGGAAATTATACATTGCTGGAAAGGAAAATGTAAAATTGACTCCATTGGTTGAGCCGAGTAAAGTCATTTTGCCCCCGCTTCATATAAAGTTAGGCTTGATGAAGAACTTTAAGAAAGCTCTTGATAAAGAAGGTCAGGCCTTTAATCATTTGAAAAAAAAGTTTCCCAAATTGAGTGAAGCAAAGCTAAAAGAAGGTATATTTATTGGGCCACAAATTAGGACATTGTTGAAAGATCCAACCTTTGATGCTAAGCTTACGAATATCGAGTTAGCTGCTTGGTCCTCTTTCAAAGCCATTGTTTACAGATTTTTGGGTAACAGAAGAGATGATAAATATGTTTCCATAGTGAGTGGTCTATTGGACAACTACAAGAACATGGGGTGTAGAATGTCACTAAAAATTCACTTTCTATACTCGCATCTTGACTTTTCCCCAGAAAATTATGGTGCTGTTAGTGACGAACAGGGTGAACGCTTTCACCAAGATATCCTGGTTTCTTTTCAGGGAGACTGATGAAACATCGTACAAAAGAAAAGCATCGTCATATCCCATTTTGTCAAAGAAAAATGACATTAAACTTTGTAAATATTAATATCACGGCTTAATGTGGATTATTTTAGTGCTTTTTGTTGTTTTAAATTAGTTTTTTACGCTATCAAGAAAACATAGGTGAGTTCTGAGGGCTATGTTTTGTTTGTATTTAAAATGGTAAATAGTTGATAATGTCGTATTATTGTATTTGTATTAGTGCTGTGTATCTTGGAAATGTGACGTAATAGAGAGAATCTGATTTTTCCACTGAATTCAGCACCCGAAAATTAGTTATATCCACCCATTTACAAACCAGATACAGGAAAAAAGTTTCAATTTGTTGGTTAGTATTATCAGATATCACTGTTTCTTACATTTCTCTTTTAACATTGAGACTGGTAACAAACAAATTAATATATTTCATTCGACTTAAAAAAATTTTACCCGTTTTCCGAAAAGTGTGCTCGGATTGTCCAAAATGTCGGACTACAGTCTAACGGTGTTTTATTGTACTTAAAACCATATTGTTTGTATTTTCGCGGCCGCACGAGTTGTTTACCATCTGACAGTTTAATTACGGCCCCACATTTTTAGAGCCACGTATGAATTGCGACCCGGGCTGTTGACCTAACCCAACAAAACCTTCACATTTTTGCCAAAACTATTGAACGATAGGAACTGAGTAAGTTTGGCTATTACGAGTGATGTCGACATGAGACGATGATAGTTTCTATCTGAAATATAAGACAGCGTGATAGAAAGCACTCTGCTAATTAGGTGGATGTAACTTATACCTCTCTCTCTCTCAAGTGAGTGGACCGCAATTAGCACACGATTTCAAGATTAGGCCACAACTCGAACATTATTTCAAGATTAGGCCACAACTAGTACATTATTTCAAGATTAGGCCACAACTAGTACATTATTTCAAGATTAGACCGCAACTAGTACATTATTTCAAGATTAGGCCGCAACTAGTACATTATTTCAAGATTAGGCCGCAACTAGTACATTATTTCAAGATTAGGCCACAACTCGTATACAATTTCTAGATTAGGCCGCAACTCGGCTACTATTTCAAGATTAGGCCACAACTAGTACATTATTTCAAGATTAGGCCACAACTAGTACATTATTTCAAGATTAGGCCACAACTAGTACATTATTTCAAGATTAGACCGCAACTAGTACATTATTTCAAGATTAGGCCACAACTAGTACATTATTTCAAGATTAGACCGCAACTAGTACATTATTTCAAGATTAGACCGCAACTAGTACATTATTTCAAGATTAGGCCACAACTAGTACATTATTTCAAGATTAGGCCATAACTCGTACATTATTTCAAGATTAGGCCGCAACTAGTACATTATTTCAAGATTAGGCCGCAACTAGTACATTATTTCAAGATTAGGCCGCAACTAGTACATTATTTCAAGATTAGACCGCAACTAGTACATTATTTCAAGATTAGGCCGCAACTAGTACATTATTTCAAGATTAGGCCACAACTAGTACATTATTTCAAGATTAGGCCACAACTAGTACATTATTTCAAGATTAGGCCACAACTAGTACATTATTTTAAGATTAGACCGCAACTAGTACATTATTTCAAGATTAGGCCGCAACTAGTACATTATTTCAAGATTAGGCCGCAACTAGTACATTATTTCAAGATTAGGCCACAACTCGTATACAATTTCTAGATTAGGCCGCAACTCGGCTACTATTTCAAGATTAGGCTACAACTAGTACATTATTTCAAGATTAGGCCACAACTAGTACATTATTTCAAGATTAGGCCACAACTAGTACATTATTTCAAGATTAGACCGCAACTAGTACATTATTTCAAGATTAGGCCACAACTAGTACATTATTTCAAGATTAGACCGCAACTAGTACATTATTTCAAGATTAGACCGCAACTAGTACATTATTTCAAGATTAGGCCACAACTAGTACATTATTTCAAGATTAGGCCATAACTCGTACATTATTTCAAGATTAGGCCGCAACTAGTACATTATTTCAAGATTAGGCCGCAACTAGTACATTATTTCAAGATTAGGCCGCAACTAGTACATTATTTCAAGATTAGACCGCAACTAGTACATTATTTCAAGATTAGGCCGCAACTAGTACATTATTTCAAGATTAGGCCGCAACTAGTACATTATTTCAAGATTAGACCGCAACTAGTACATTATTTCAAGATTAGGCCGCAACTAGTACATTATTTCAAGATTAGGCCACAACTAGTACATTATTTCAAGATTAGACCGCAACTAGTACATTATTTCAAGATTAGGCCGCAACTAGTACATTATTTCAAGATTAGGCCACAACTAGTACATTATTTCAAGATTAGGCCGCAACTAGTACATTATTTCAAGATTAGACCGCAACTAGTACATTATTTCAAGATTAGGCCGCAACTAGTACATTATTTCAAGATTAGGCCACAACTAGTACATTATTTCAAGATTAGACCGCAACTAGTACATTATTTCAAGATTAGGCCGCAACTAGTACATTATTTCAAGATTAGGCCGCAACTAGTACATTATTTCAAGATTAGACCGCAACTAGTACATTATTTCAAGATTAGGCCGCAACTAGTACATTATTTCAAGATTAGGCCGCAACTAGTACATTATTTCAAGATTAGACCGCAACTAGTACATTATTTCAAGATTAGGCCGCAACTAGTACATTATTTCAAGATTAGGCCATAACTCGTACATTATTTCAAGATTAGACCGCAACTAGTAGAGATGGGCGAAACAGTGATTTTACGATATCAGTGAATACAGTTACCGTGATTTTAAAATATCGGTGATTTATACCAGTGATTTTTCACTGTGATTGGTATTCACAGTGTCTTGATGGACCTATATTTTTTCACTTTCCAACCACGGTCAAAGCTAGTATTTAGCTGCTGACCGAGTAGGCGATTACAACCGAGTATCGAGTATGGAGTATGGAGTATTTCTGAGTATTGGGTATTTAGTATTTACTAGAATAGTCCTAGGAGTATCGGTTGGAAGGAAACTAATTACTCGGGTGTTTGGCGGCTTGCAATGTAATTCGATACTTAAAGACCTAACATAAACTCTTCCTGTCGGCACTGACATTGACAATCAACATACAGCTACCTAATCTTCAGGTTTTATCTGGGTTTCATGTTGCCTGACTAATGTACAGTCAATACAAAAGTATGCGTTCTAAGATGTTTCATACAGTTGATAAAAAGAGAAAGGAAAAATGTTATTTAATATTTCATAGTGAAATGTTATGTAATTTGGGCATAATTAGTGGCCCAACAAACATCATGTTAAAATTGAATACCAATAATAAAACTTATTTGATGTACTATGGGAAACTCTTGTAATTGTGTAATTTATTTAGTGATCTGTTTTACCACAACTAAAATTTATGTGACATTAAAAATGAACATAACATAATGGCAATTGGTTTAGAAAATGTTGTTTAGAATGCAGGTCATATATTATATTATTGTAGTGTTATTTTATTTTAAATACCGTACATCTAATAGTAGATGAACTATACATATATTAGAAGCAAATAAACTTTAGATTAGACTATAGGATGATTAGGATCATTAACGCACAGTACATATTAAGGTTTATTTATATATTTTCTATTTTGTTACTTATTTTAATTTACATATTTGCGATTTTGGGGATAGGATCACCGAAAAAAAGAATACATAATTTTTTTTCGTAGCCTACTTTTAAATAGAATCCGAAATGTGATTTACTTAGTAAGCAAGCTTTTCGATTTTGTTCTTAACAACAAATATTTTGTATTGAAAACGCATTTAAATGAAACATTTAAACCATTAAAGTCATTTTTACGTAGCAATCTGATACCGTTTTTTAAATGAGCTCAACGAAATCAAGTGTTTTAAATAGAAATAACACGTAAAACATGCCAGTCAATAAGGTCGATTCTCAATTAGCTGGTAGAAAATAAAAAAATAAAAGAATAACAAGGGCCGCGAAGCGAGTATTTACTCGAGTGTCTAGAAGAAGCAATACTAGCTCCGAAGCTCGAGTAACTGTTGCCATTCGATGCGAGTATGGAGTATCTCCGATCACTGATATCTCAATCACTGATACTTTTGAGATCGAGTCACTGGGAGTAGCGGTGATCATAAGGTATCGGTGAAAAAATCACAGTCAGTGATTTATCGCCCATCTCTAGCAACTAGTACATTATTTCAAGATTAGACCGCAACTAGTACATTATTTCAAGATTAGGCCGCAACTAGTACATTATTTCAAGATTAGACCGCAACTAGTACATTATTTCAAGATTAGGCCGCAACTAGTACATTATTTCAAGATTAGGCCACAACTAGTACATTATTTCAAGATTAGGCCACAACTAGTACATTATTTCAAGATTAGACCGCAACTAGTACATTATTTCAAGATTAGGCCGCAACTAGTACATTATTTCAAGATTAGGCCACAACTAGTACATTAATTCAAGATTAGGCCGCAACTAGTACATTATTTCAAGATTAGACCGCAACTAGTACATTATTTCAAGATTAGGCCGCAACTAGTACATTATTTCAAGATTAGGCCACAACTAGTACATTATTTCAAGATTAGACCGCAACTAGTACATTATTTCAAGATTAGGCCGCAACTAGTACATTATTTCAAGATTAGGCCGCAACTAGTACATTATTTCAAGATTAGACCGCAACTAGTACATTATTTCAAGATTAGGCCGCAACTAGTACATTATTTCAAGATTAGGCCGCAACTAGTACATTATTTCAAGATTAGACCGCAACTAGTACATTATTTCAAGATTAGGCCATAACTCGTATACAATTTCTAGATTAGGCCACAACTCGTATACGATTTCAAGATTAGGCCACAACTCGTACACGATTTCTAGATTAGGCCGCAATTAATACACTATTTCAAGATTAGGCCACAACTCATACACGATTTCTAGATTAGGCCGCAACTCGGCTACACAGATTTTCACTGCTGGTTGTTGAAGATATTGCGCTAAATCAAACTTCTAGATTCAAGAAGAGCTGGAATTAAATTACCTCGACATTCCTAAACACTATCTTTATATTATAATAATTGGATACATTGATTACATTTTATTAAAATATTCATAATAAAGTCAATTATTATGTAGTGAGCTGATGGAATTCGATTTAAAAAGTGAAAAAATAATCCAAGTTTTATTTCTTAAATCGTTAAAACATATATTATTAGGAGATAAACATTGGGAACAGTTTTATTAGTCGTCCTATACCTCTGAGATTTCTTTATGAGGCCATTGAAATAGGTTTTTGTGACTACAATAAGTTAGTTGAAAATAATATACTGCGACTGTCTAAAAATATAAACTCATGAGCCTTTTTTTTTTGTGGCCAATAGAAAGGAAAGAGAGAAAAAAAGACGATCGTTAGATGTTGTTTAAAAAAAAATACATCATAATTCTTAGAAGGAAATAGATATGCTTTATACAGTGTTCATTCATGATTGTGAACATAAGACCTTCTTTCATGAAAATTTAGTACGCTTACATTCGCTTACACATATAACTAAGCAAGTAATTTACTGCTTATAATTGTCTTCGTAATGAATTCGTAAGGGAGAATTTATTACTCTTCCACAATATACTATTTTGAAGGAATAATAGGGGAGAAAATATTACTGTTAAGTCTATATTTCACAAATCTATAGAACTGTTACATAAATACTTGCAAGTTACGTTGTATTCTATGGAAATACAAATATTGGCATCCAGTTTGATAAAATATCGACTACAAAACAGTTCTACACAATACAAACACACTACAAACATACACGTGAGAGATTTGTTTATATTTACACCACGTCTTACTACCCGTCAGGGCTATAAGTGTCTTACAACCCATCAGGGCTATAAGTGTCCTACAACCCATCAGGGCTATGAGTGTCCTACAACCCATCAGGGCTATAAGTGTCTTAATACCCGTCAGGGCTATAAGTGTCTTACAACCCATCAGGGCTATAAGTGTCTTAATACCCGTCAGGGCTATAAGTGTCCTACAACCCGTCAGGGCTATAAGTGTCTTACTACCCGTCAGGGCTATAAGTGTCCTACAACCCGTCAAGGCTATAAGTGTCTTACAACCCGTCAGGGCTATAAGTGTCCTACAACCCGTCAGGGCTATAAGTGTCTTACAACCCGTCAGGGCTATAAGTGTCCTACAACCCGTCAGGGCTATAAGTGTCTTACTACCCGTCAGGGCTATAAGTGTCCTACTACCCGTCAGGGCTATAAGTGTCTTACTACCCGTCAGGGCTATAAGTGTCTTACAACCCGTCAGGGCTATAAGTGTCCTACAACCCGTCAGGGCTATGAGTGTCTTACAACCCGTCAGGGCTATAAGTGTCCTACAACCCGTCAAGGCTATGAGTGTCTTACAACCCATCAGGGCTATAAGTGTCTTACAACCCGTCAGGGCTATAAGTGTCCTACAACCCGTCAGGGCTATAAGTGTCTTACTACCCGTCAGGGCTATAAGTGTCCTACAACCCGTCAGGGCTATAAGTGTCTTACAACCCGTCAGGGCTATAAGTGTCTTACAACCCGTCAGGGCTAAAAGTGTCCTACTACCCGTCAGGGCTATAAGTGTCTTACAACCCGTCAGGTCTATAAGTGTCTTACAACCCGTCAGGGCTATAAGTGTCCTACAACCCGTCAGGGCTATAAGTGTCTTACAACCCGTCAGGGCTATAAGTGTCTTACAACCCGTCAGGGCTATAAGTGTCTTACAACCCGTCAGGGCTATAAGTGTCTTACAACCCGTCAGGGCTATAAGTGTCCTACTACCCGTCAGGGCTATAAGTGTCTTACAACCCGTCAAGGCTATAAGTGTCCTACTACCCGTCAAGGCTATAAGTGTCTTACTACCCGTCAGGGCTATAAGTGTCCTACAACCCGTCAAGGCTATAAGTGTCCTACTACCCGTCAAGGCTATAAGTGTCTTACTACCCGTCAGGGCTATAAGTGTCCTACAACCCGTCAAGGCTATAAGTGTCTTACTACCCGTCAAGGCTATAAGTGTCCTACTACCCGTCAAGGCTATAAGTGTCTTACTACCCGTCAGGGCTATAAGTGTCTTACTACCCGTCAGGGCTATAAGTGTCCTACAACCCGTCAAGGCTATAAGTGTCTTATTACCCGTCAAGGCTATAAGTGTCCTACTACCCGTCAAGGCTATAAGTGTTTTACTACCCGTCAGGGCTATAAGTGTCTTACAACCCGTCAGGGCTATAAGTGTCCTACAACCCGTCAAGGCTATAAGTGTCTTACTGCCCGTCAAGGCTATAAGTGTCCTACTACCCGTCAAGGCTATAAGTGTCTTACTACCCGTCAGGGCTATAAGTGTCCTACAACCCGTCAAGGCTATAAGTGTCTTACAACCCGTCAGGGCTATGAGTGTCTTACAACCCGTCAGGGCTATAAGTGTCTTACTACCCGTCAGGGCTATGAGTGTCCTACTACCCGTCAGGACCCGTCAGGTTTACTTTAAAGGAAGTGTGCCCACATTTTCGTGGAGGAAGAATGAAAAACCATTTAGGTAAAAAAAAAAACTTCAATACACCCGATTGGTATTTGAACCCCGATCTCCCTGTCATTGGTAGTCCAGTTTATTGCGAGAGTGACGCCTTAGACCAAGCGGCCGCAGACGCGGGCTTGCGGCCTACTAAGTAGATAGTAGGTAGTTGTTAGCGAACACTAAATTCAAACATTTAATAATGACAATCGGAGATGAACATTTTTCGGTTAAATTTTCATTTGACTGAATCCCAAGGGAAGTGCATGTACTAGCTAATACTTTGCTTGTAATATTGAAGTGCTAACATTATCTGGTCTACAGCAGACCGACGTTAGTTACACATTCAACCACCAAGCGATGTAGTCGACACGTGACTGTGTAGATGGTTTTAACGTCTCTTCGGAGCAATTAAATTCAAGTTAAAAATTAAAAAAAAAAAACTTGGGAAATATTGATTGCATTTGAAGGTTACAAGGGAAAAAAGAGGGAAAGTACTATTTTATCTCAAATTAAGTCAGTGCTACCATCTGTTAGACAATCATGATACCTTTCTAGTACATTTTAAATTATGGTTAAAAGAGGTCTCTGTCATATTTATATTAATTTTAAAAAGTATTAAATGGGGTATTTACTAGGTTTGATATATAAAAGCTGTTGCCTTGGAAAATGAGTGTAATGTGACTTCCCCCTATTTCCCTTGTACTCTTTATTTATTCCAAGGAAATCACATCACTAGTAAAAACCCAACCATCGCTTGCAAATAAAATCTTAAAACAAATTTTATTATAATACAGAGAAAGAGAGAAATATTCCCAGGAAGGTAAAATAGCGAATTTTGCCCCTCTTTTTACCCCCTTCCCAACTTATTCCCCCCCCGGTTATTCTTTAAACGCAACGCAAACTGCAGACCAATCGTAAAGATAAACAAGAAACCCGAAGTGTTTTTTTTACAGAGGCCGTATAACCCGACGTTCTTCCCGTCGAGTCGGGACTGTCTACCGTAACTACGATACTACGACCTCTCGCCCGTAATTTAAGAGGGGGGGGGGATTCCACCGCTTTTATTCGCTGGACCGCATCATCATGAAAAGAACAAGTTTTACAATAACTGCTTTGCTCTCTTGGCTTCGGGAAGGTTTTATATGTCCGGGCGAAATTAGCTTTTCGTAGCGAGCAGGATTACTGTAATAGTGGGGGGGGAGGGGGTTTGTAAGTTCACAGACAAGATAGAAACCTGGTTCTCTCTCTAGTCTTGTTTGTTTGTAAGTTCACAGACAAGATATAAACCTGGTTCTCTCTCTAGTCTTGTTTGTTTGTAAGTTCACAGACAAGATATAAACCTGGTTCTCTCTCTAGTCTTGTTTGTTTGTAAGTTCACAGACAAGATATAAACCTGGTTCTATCTCGAGACTTGTTTGTAAGTCTTGTGTTTGTAGATAATTATATTTCACAAACTAGGCTTGTTCAGTTTGTAGAGCCTGAAACCTTGGCTTGAAATGCTTATCAATTACCACGTCATAATCGTCTCAGGCGTCAGACACACGTCATATTTGGCTGCCAGACCGGGATAATTTTATTCTTATAATTCAACAAGTCAAGTATTTCAAATATTTATTCATAAAATATATCAAAATCAATTTTATAGATATATTTTATTGGTTACCGCATTGATTTACTTCTCACTTTCTTTTGTTCAATATATTGAATCACTTTTTTAAATAAGTACTATCCAACCTTATCATTTGTATTAATAATGTTAGTACCAAACTGGATCGGACACATCCTTAGGAGGAACTGTCTCCTGAATGACGTCATAGAAGGAAAGGTTGAGGGAAAGAGGAGCTTAGGAAGGAGGAGGATTCAAATATTGGATGACTTGAAGGAAAGAAGAAAATTCTGGGAGCTGAAGGAGGAGGCAGAGGACAGGGTGCATTGGAGGTCTAAGTTCACTGACAAAATGAATGGACATGTCGTAAGACAGAACACCTAATAGTAATAATAATAATGCGGTACAGGTAATAACAATACAATAGGGTGATAATCTTTCTTATACTGTAAGAATACTATCTCCACTCACCAAAACTTTTTTTAATGCAAGACATAGGCCTAATTATGTCGACATAACCTCAATTATTTTGAAAGGGGGTTTCTTGCAATGGTCTGCGCTTTAGATGAAGAACGTGTCACATTTAAATCGCATCGACCCATTTAACAAATTGGGTGGTGGAGGGGTCAACCCACTTCGGTGGCCACATGGTCTAAGGCGCTACTCTCACAGTAGACTAGAGTCCTGATGACGGGGAGATCGAGGTTCGAATCTCAGTCGGGAGTACTGAGGGTGGTTTTCCCTAAATGGGTTTCCACTCTCCCTCCACACAAATTCGGATACAATTCCTCTAAATATAGCCTTTAGAATCCCTGAAACCATTAGATTAATTAGTACACAAGCTTATTACCTGAACGGTGTTAGAAAAACACAAAATCAGTCCGGGAAGATAAATATTATTTTGGGGATTTCCCTCAAAACTCAGGGACAAATGCCCGATCTAATTCTAACCACCCGACCATATTTACAATTAGAGGGATGAAGGTAGGTCAAATTAAGAGAAAGTTATCCGCATTCCTCGTGGAGGGAAAGTAGGAAAACATTTAGAAAAAAAGGGGGTAGCAGGACACGCCACTGGTATTCAAGAACCGACCTCTCCGTCACAGACAAACCAGATACCGACGCCTTTATCCGCATGTCCACAAGTGTTAAAAGAGAGTTTCGCCAGAGAATGAGTGAAAAATATATTCCCTATTTTTTTTAATAAAAAATATCCAATATCCTGAAAAGTACCTAAGCCCCCCCTCTCCTACTCCCTTCCCTGTGAATATTCATGACCAATGCCTCCCCCTCCCCCTCAAATAGTACTAAACCTAAGTAATGACCGGACCTGGGACACAAATAGTACAGCAATCACTTTTTTTTAAATACATCAACCCTCCCTTCCATCATGTTACCAGCCCCTAAAAAAATACCCTGTTAGTTCATTTAGTAATAATTGTATTCCACATCACGGTGTGACTATAACTGGTTTACATTTGATGTTGTTGGGAGCCGCTGTAGGTTATGCCGGGATTACGGTCAACTAAACGTTAACTTAAAGTTAACTTAACGTAACTTAACGTAAAGGACCTCCTCGTGTGTTTAAATAAAGGCGATCACGATGCAGTTAACTTAACGTTGACTTGCAGTTAACTTAACATAAGAGATATCCTGGGAGGTCTTTTACTTAAGTAAACGTTACTTGAAGGGTATCACGTGATCTATCCAGCCAATCATTATGCGAGTGACGTCAACAGGGCTATTTAGTAACTCATTTGTTGGTATTATGACCAATGTTTACTCTTTAGCGTAAGTTCTAGTGATCAGACATTGAAACAAAATAATTAAACTAAAATAGGAAAGCTAAATTTATCCAAAAAAATTAGTAATATATATTTATTATGTTGATTGAAAACTGTAAACATTCACAGATCATCACTGTAAGTAGTGTTCTGGCCCCATGGGAACCCCACTTCCGCCAACGGGTCAAAACACTTTTTTCGTAATCATTGCGTGCTATGTCGCAACCCTTCTCCCCTGGGTTTTCCCAGTGATTGCACAATGTTGTTCTGTGATTGGCTTTCCCCCTCCTACCCCTCCCCATCCTGGCCCTCCCTCTCCTGCCCCTCCCCCTCCTGCCGTTGACCCCCCCCCCCTTTCCAGACATGTTGGTTCTTGTTCCAGACATTTTTTTAAATTTGTGGTCATTGGTTATCTATGTATTCTCGTTCGTTATTAATGTGTGCTCAATATATTATTTATTTGTACTCATTGGTTAATAATGTGTGCTCAATAAGGATTGGGACGGGGCGTTGGAGTTTTTTATTGGCATGCGCTCCACAGCGCCACTAGTGAGCTGTACTCATTGGTTAATAATGTGTGTTCAATAAGGAATGGGACGGGGCGTTGGAGTTTTTTATTGGCATGCGGTCCACAACACCGCTAGTGAGCATCCTCTCTGGCCGGACGCAGAGCATAGAGTGTGACCGCTGAGCAGCAGCCCGGTCACAGAGCGCGTAAGACCTCCCTTCACCAACACTACTCGCGAGAACAGCACGACCTTTACTACCGGCAGCTCTCGGTTGAATGTACAGGCCCTCCTTTCACTTTTCCCCTCACTCCCCCCCTTCCTTCAAAGCATGTGTCACAACCCCCTATGTGGGAATGGGTTTTACCGGTGTTGCAACCCCTTATTTGGTAATGGGTTTGTCCGGTGTCGCAACCCGGCGACAGTTTGGCGGATTGACAAAACGAGTCGAAACGAGTTGAAACCGTGAGTTAGGTCATTGACCCTGGCAACTCTCCCCCCTGGCAATGGGTTTTTCCGATGACGTCATCGCTCTGTCGCAACCCGGCGCCAACTTGGTGGCTTGACAAGACAGGAATAGATCGTGACGACCTTGAATGATGTTGCAACCTCTCCCCCACCCTACTGTGGTAATGGGTTTTCCCTATGTCGCAACCCGGCGCCAGTTTGGCGGGTCGACCAGGGAAGTTGAGACAGGAATAGATCGTGACCTTGAAACCGTGAGTTAGGTCATTGACTCTGGCAACTCTCCCCCGGCAATGGGTTTTTCCGATAACGTCATCGCTCTGTCGCAACCCGGCGCCAATTTGGCGGGTTGGCAATACAAGTCGAGACAAGAATATATCATGATGTCGCAATCCGTCCCTTCTATGTGGCAATGGGTTTTCCCTGGTGACTGGCGTCAGTTTGACGGGTTGACAAGACAAGTCGAGACAAGAATAGATCGTGATCTTGAAACCGTGAGCTATGTCATTGACCCTGGCAAACCTCCCCCATCTGCAATGGGTTTTTCTGGAGTCGCAACTAGAGAGCATTGGCACAGCTATAATTATGCACAAGCAGGGGCCTCGGAAGCCTTACGGTTATTTATAATCCTCAGTTAGTGGCCTCCATCCCCCACCGTAAAAGTATACTGAAATTGTTTGTATGGTATCGTCCGTCGACATGCACGGATGTAGGTATCAGCCACGGGGAAGAAATACCTACAGTTTACACGGCAGGGATTCAATTTCCCTCAGCCGGAATTAGATGTGCCTGACAAAAGGGCAAGGAATAGTGAAAGTATTTATGAGAGGTAAGTGTACCCGCATTTGCATGGAGGGAGAGCTGGAAATACCACAAGTGTTCGAACTTCTCAACCAATCATACAGGCAGAGCTCCGCTTAGTTACTTGTACAATTCATAAGACCTAAATTGATTTATGTGTTATTATTATTTTTTAAATTCGTGGTAGAATATGTTTGATTGGAGAGTCAAAGACAGAAAGGAAATGCGGCGTCTACAGCAAAATCATCGGTCGGAGTGCTGTTCTAGGGACAGAGAGAGACAGAGAGAGAGAGGGAGAGAGAGAGTTCGGTTGTAGACATTAAAACACAAACATAACAGTTTTATAATATTTATTCACACAACACTTAAACAACAAAGAAATTTTATTTTCGCGATATATTTTGATATATATAACTTTGACAATACATAAGTAATACAATTATACAATTATACATTTAAATTCACTAATATATAACTTTCACGTAAATTAATATGTTGATTTTAAGTTTTAAATATGAAACTATATCTGTTGACATAATATATAACATTTACACTAAGCAAACTAGCAACTCAAACAACAAAGAAATTCAGTTAATTAATGTTCGCAAAAAATATTTTGATATAATAATATATTAAAATTTTACAAAAAAAAATCATAATTAATACAATTATGTGTATCTTGAAATTATTTTAAATATATATATAACTTTCACGTAAGTTAATATGTTGTTGTTAAGTTTTAAATAGGAAACTATAGCTGATGACATGTTATATAACATTTACACTAAGCAAAATAGCAACTCAAACAACAAAGAAATTCAGTTAATTTATGTTCGCAAAAAAAAATCATAAGTGATACAATTATGTGGATCTTGAAATTATTTTAAATATATATAACCTTCACGTAAATTAATATGTTGTTGTTGTTAAGTTTTAAATAGGAAACTATATCTGATGATTGAATAGTTCCAAGCGAAAAGTCGCAAATAAGCTGCGTGTGAAAGCTCATTCGTGAGATTGAGGAGTGTGAGACGTAATCACAACTTGTTTGTGTGTGTGTGTGTGTGTGTGTGTGTGTGTGTGTGTGTGTGTGTGTGTGTGTGGGCGTGTGTGGGCGTTTTCATATTACATAATCCTTGTCTATCTTAGCTCTAGTTTTTATACCTTTTTTGTGTGTTTTTATATACTATGTCATTTTGTTAAATTTCATTTTAATTGTATTGGTTAAGTGTAAGAAAAGGCGGTAGTCTTAACTTCGCCATTAAAGTCTATTATTATTATTATTATTATTATTATTATTATTATTATTATTATTATTATTATTATTATTATTATTATAACATTTACACTAAGCAAATTAGCAACTCAAACAAAAAAGAAATTCAGTTAATTAATGTTCGCAAAAAATATATTTTGATATAATAATATATTAAACTTTTACAAAAAAAAAACATAAGTAGTACAATTATATATCTTGAAATTATTTTAAATATATAACTTTTAGATCAATTAATATGCGAGTACGATTTAAATATCTAAATCAAAATAACGTGGTATCAGTTTATGCATCACCGCATCTACATCAAAATCATCATCATCATCATCAACTGGAGGAGTGCCTGATTCTAAAACTGATAAAGTTAATATTGGAATATTATTATTTTCCGTTGAAGGTTTTGTAATCTTAGGTCGCGTTGCGATGCATAGCCCTATTATCTGGTTCTGTTAGAGCAAACAAGGAATATAAATATGCCTATAATAAGTTACTATTACGATTATTTATATAAGGTGCTCCAAAGATGCAGTATCACATAGCTTACCATACCAAGGGTCACACCTAGCTTCCCTAAGCTAAAGAGAAAGTATTGTGCACTACACCGATATAACTCACGCTAAACAGTGTTAATACTTTTCTAGTAGCTTAGATTAGGAAACAGAGTATATTTGGTGTAGTGTTTCTACAACACTGTAAATACCTATTATTTAGTTTCACAAAAGCTTAGTGTTTCTACAGACCTATCACGTACCTCCACAAAGATTAGAAGTGAGAGAAAGTCCCGGTATCATTTATTTATATAAGTAATTGTAGATATATAATAATAATAATGACAAAGGTTTTTCTTTTTTTTTTGTCTATGAAAAGCAGATTGCTATTATAAATACAAACATTAAGAAAGTTCGGATTTTAGTCACACATAATTGTAATTGTTTTCTTGTTCTGAAAAAAAAATAAGTATCGTTCATGAATATATTCTTAAAGTGTGGGCAAGAAATTAGCCCTGATATTAGATATTTGCCAAAGAGGTGATTGAACAGGGACTCCCTCTCCCCAGCAGTGCCCAGATATTAGAGAATATTTGTCAAACAGAGAATAGGATTGGGGGACTTCCTCTCGCCGGTAGAGTACAACCCTTACACCCTCTAAACATCAGTACTGGTTTCCCGCTCTGATAGTTTTGTTTCAAAACATGCCAACAAACTGTTAGGGAGAAGGTTTATTACGTCAGCGAACTACAAACACTTTAGCCAACGGACAACTAGTTTTCTCTAATTTCTACATTCATTAGGTGTGCAAGTCAGTCATACAAATAATAAGACGTGTTATTATTAGCACAGCGTCTTACTACCCGTTCGGTTATACGTACTTACGCATCGCTAACTTAACACTTTAAACATATAGTGGCATTTGGTACCATGATATACTACCGAATACACATTTAAATCAAGCTCTTCTAATCTAACACATAGTAATTGAATCAGCCAGATAATGTCCGATAATCATTTAGCTCAAACATGGTTTATAAATAGATTAAGCAAATGTTATTCAAAGCACATAGATTTTAACCAGGGACCGATAGTTTAGTATACAGACATGCTATCGAATGCACTAAGGTGGCGATTGAATATTTGATCCAGTACATTGCAAACGCGACTTTATTCATAACTAGCAATCCAACACTGCGTTGATCGTGACCCACTGCGGTATTTTGTTAAAAATCCGGCTTCGAGGTGCATTCGGACACACTCCCGTACATTTATGTTAAAATTGCAGATCTCTGCGTGCCGTAGATTTGGCGGGGCATCGCACACAAACAGACAAACGCTTCCTTTTATTATTATAGATTCCTGTACCATTAATATAGACGTTTGGCACGGCCCGCAAGAGAGAAAACATATATATGCAAGAATAATCTCAATATCGTGATTTATTCCCACTGCACCCCAACGAGATTCGAACCGAATCCTAAAGATGAACATGACAGCCGAGCACTGTCTCACTGAACTACAGTCCCACAACTAAAAAAGCCACTAGATTTAGTTTCACGTATTCATACGTCAAGACAAGTGATCTGCAGCAACCTATTTGATATACTATCAATACCTATAGCATATCACCGAAACTGTAGTATTATTTTATAAATATTGTCCGAAAAAAGGCTCTTTGAGGACTCTAAAACAGTTGTTTCTACTACCGGTTCGAGCTTTACACACACTTAGTGCGAGCCTGACGACATGTAGCCCGCGACCACCGATGTATAAACTATATTTAACTATGAGAGGCTGAAAACATAAACAAAAGTGCAGGTATGGGCTCAAACTAGAGTCCCTTATTGACCGCATGTATCGACCTAATTTAAATCCGCCCTCACGCGATATAACCACGGGGTGTTGTAGGATGAGGGGCGGGGGGAGGGAGGAGGTCAATCATGGCACCGAACCAGCGACCCACTCTTCTAAACCACGGCCGTGCATGAGTTTGCTCTCTAGCACCGCGTATAACTAACCGTTCGGGTTCGCTTAAGTACTATTTACGCTAATGGATTGGAATTGGAAAGGTTTCACCCGCATTTGCGCGTGGAGGGAGAGTGAAAAAACACCCCTAGTTTACCCGACCGAGATTCGAACCTCGTTCTCCACGTCCTCGGCAGTCTAGCTCAACACGAATCTGGCGCGTTAACCAACTGCGCCATCGAGACGGGTATCTATCACTATGCACACTTTTTAGAGAGTTAACAATCTTTACGAGGCTGACTCTTCAACCAAACCAAATATTACAACAGATTGAAAGAAGAAGCAGAACCGCGAGTCCATCTGGATTCGGAATTGGGAAGGTTTAAGCCACATTTGCGTGGTGGGGGGGGAGTAAGGAAATGTTCCAGCGTTTACGTGGAGGGAGAGCGGGAAAACATTTAGTGAGAACTACCAACACTACACCTCGGCAGGTATTCAAACCCCCCCAACCTCGCCCAACACAGATTCGAATCCCGATATCTTTCACCGGGTGCTTCATGCCCAGTAGTTGTCAAACCCGAAAGAAGAATATGGCGTTTCAAATGGGGCGCCCCCTTCGGTTCCACACACAAAAAAAGTTTTATTTTACATATCATTTAACGTTTTCATCTATATTTTACCGATTATATAACTCTTACATTAATTCAGAAGTAGTATTGAATACAATTATGAAAAACTTGAATTTATTTTACATATCATTTAATGTTTCCATCTATATTTTTCCGATTATATAACTTTTACAAAAATTCATAAGTAGTATTAAATGCAATATTAAATATAATTTAATTCTCGAAACTATATTTTAGTGATATAATAAATAACGTTTACACCAAACAAATTAGCCACTTAAACAACAAAGAAATTTTATGTTTGCAATTATATTTTGATGAAATATTGTATAACTTTTACGTAAATTCAATATCAAATATCTTTTAAGGCTCGAAACTATGTTGACATAATAAATAACGTTTACACCAAACAAATTAGCCACTTAAATATCAAAGAAATTTAAAGTTCGCAATTATATTTTGATGAAATAATATATAACTTTTACATAAATTCAATATCAAATATCGGTTAAGGCTCGAAACTATGTTGACATAATAAATAACATTTACGCAACGCAAATTAGCCACTTAAGCCTCAAGCCAAAGTTAGAGGAAGTGTGCCCACGTTTGCACGGATGGAGAATGGAAAGTCTATTAGAAAAACCTCCCTAAATACTCTCGACGCTGATGAAGGATTCTATAATATTGATTACTATGGCGTGGATTTGTTTAGCTTACACTGAATATTTATTAAAACTTACACACAACCTCCCATCGTTCTACATGTCTAATACTTGTCACAAGAAAGAAGTAAGGCTGAATAAATTAGATTTACTAAGGGAATACATCTCAATTTTCCAGAGTTGGAAACGGAAAACGGTTTATGAAAATTTACCCCAAAAAATAGCTTGCTGTGGGATCAAACCCCCGACTTCCCTATAACCTGTTTCTAAAATGGAAACTCAAGTGTAATTACCTAGTGATCTGGCACACATATTATTTCTAGACCACACGAGCTCGATGATATAATAACTAATATTAACGCAAAACAAATTAGCCACTTAAGCCTCAAGCCAAAATTAGAGGAAGTGTGCCCACATTTGCATAGATGGAGAGTGAAAAAAAACCAGCCCTATCGCAATATACTAAACTGCAGAGAGTTCGAATCCCGGTCCATTGACTCACACCTTCTTAGGTCAGTTAGGGGTCTCCGGCTCAAATGATTATATCTGACATAGGTTTGGTAACAACATAATTACTTTTATTTTGAAAATTACTCTAGTTGTACACAAAAAACCCAATCCTCCCTAATTTATCACTATGAAAGGTTAAACCACCATTTTCACCCATACTGTAAATTGAACCCTGGACACTTGGCGCAGTGAACAGACATGCTAACGCCTCACATCAAGTGACCTTTCACAAGTGTCTTCTTAGACGTCTTGACCAATGAAGTGAGACACTCGACAGAGATTAAATCAAAACTCTATTAACAGACAAATACCAGTCTCAAACGGCTCTTCAGAGAAGAGAGAGAGATAGAGATAGAGAGAGAGAGAGAGAGAGAAAGAGAGGTATATCTACATTCTTTTACAAGCACTGCAACAAATTTGTCAGGGGGACAGTGGCACCAAACAATATCCAGGTTATTTTAACATCCGTCCAGGCTAGCCACATTGTATTTCTTGAATTTAAAGGAAATGTGATGTGAGTGTTTCTGACGTAAAAAAAAGATAAAACATTACATTTTGTGTTAGGAAACCAAATTTTTAGCACCGCGTGTTATTGACCGTCCAGGCTATATATAAATGTGATAATTAGTTTACTTAAAATGGCGTAGGAATGAGAAAGTACACATTTTAGTGATAATCTACCAGAATTTGCTTGGAAGGAGAGTAGGGAGCCATTCGGAGAAAAAACTTCAAAACACAAATGGGATTAGAACCTCAATCTCCTCCATTATTAACATAACTGTCTAACTCGAGAGTGACGCCTTACACTAATTGACCTCTGAAGCGATTTTTCATCATGTTAATTTAATAATTATTAATGTATTAACTTATTTGCTTCCAGAACACGATAGCCATTTATATTGGACGGGCTTTGCTTTTTATAATATATAGAGTCACAAATGAATATTATTTACAAGTATATTTTTCCATTATTGTTTATTGGAGGTATTTAACGTGCACTTTATGCAACGACTGATTATAACAGTACACAACTTACAATCTAACTTAAATCTATGACATACAGAACACCCATTCCCCCCTACCGCAAATGAATCACTATGAAAGGGGGGAAACCCATATCCCCTAATGAATCATTTTCAGGCCATTCAGGGAATCGAATCCATGACCTCTTGATTAGTAGGCAAACACAATAACGACAGAGGTAAATTGTAGAACTTTTAATTGTACATTTTTCAGTGCTGATCCAATACTAGTTAGAACAAAGGTGAAATGAGACAGTTAATATTTGGAAAACCTTTTCGGCATGGTTTCACGCAACTCGGTGACCGTGTGGTCTAATGCGCTACTCTCGCGGTAGAGAAGACTACTGATGACAGGGAGATCGAAGTTCAAATACCAGTAGATTGTACTGATGCCTGTTTTCAACTCTTCCTCCGCGAAAATGCGGTTACTTTTCCTCTAAATATAACTTTCCAAATCTCTAAAATCATGATAATAATTAGTACAAATGTGTGTTAACTATTTGTTTGCGCAAATGACGACGCATTTATCAACGTAAAGACGTTGGAAGGAATTACCGTTCCAGCAGTCATTAGCGATGCTAAAAACTCCTTTGGATCTCAAGATATGTCATGATGTACATTAAAAAAGATAGCTGGGTTCATACATTCTAAATGCGGGGTTCCAATTTGAACGGCCCCATTATGAAACATCAAAGGCCTTGTGAATTCCATCCTGTTTTTCAGAGGTCAAAGCTGTTTATTTACAAGACCATTTGTGACAGAAATATACCTGAATGTCAATGCTCCTAAAGACGTTTGTGTGTGTGTGTGTGTGTGTGTGTGTGTGTGTGTGTGTAAGTATGTGTCAGAAATACATGCTTGCAACATTGTAATTTCCCATTCTTTTTCCAAAGTTGATTGTAGGTAAAAAAAATGTCGGTCACTTCGATGAGCAGGTCAGGGAAATACCCCTCAAAGCAATAATCGATTAGACTTAAACTTGTGTGACAAAAGAAGGTGTGAGTCAATGGCCCGGGATTCGAACTCTCTGCAGTTTAGTATATTGCGATAGGGCTGGTTTTTTTTCACTCTCCATCTATGCAAATGTGGGCACACTTCCTCTAATTTTGGCTTGAGGCTTAAGTGGCTAATTTGTTTTGCGTTAATATTAGTTATTATATCATCGAGCTCGTGTGGTCTAGAAATAATATGTGTGCCAGATCACTAGGTAATTACACTTGAGTTTCCATTTTAGAAACAGGTTATAGGGAAGTCGGGGGTTTGATCCCACAGCAAGCTATTTTTTGGGGTAAATTTTCATAAACCGTTTTCCGTTTCCAACTCTGGAAAATTGAGATGTATTCCCTTAGTAAATCTAATTTATTCAGCCTTACTTCTTTCTTGTGACAAGTATTAGACATGTAGAACGATGGGAGGTTGTGTGTAAGTTTTAATAAATATTCAGTGTAAGCTAAACAAATCCACGCCATAGTAATCAATATTATAGAATCCTTCATCAGCGTCGAGAGTATTTAGGGAGGTTTTTCTAATAGACTTTCCATTCTCCATCCGTGCAAACGTGGGCACACTTCCTCTAACTTTGGCTTGAGGCTTAAGTGGCTAATTTGCGTTGCGTAAATGTTATTTATTATGTCAACATAGTTTCGAGCCTTAACCGATATTTGATATTGAATTTATGTAAAAGTTATATATTATTTCATCAAAATATAATTGCGAACTTTAAATTTCTTTGATATTTAAGTGGCTAATTTGTTTGGTGTAAACGTTATTTATTATGTCAACATAGTTTCGAGCCTTAAAAGATATTTGATATTGAATTTACGTAAAAGTTATACAATATTTCATCAAAATATAATTGCAAACATAAAATTTCTTTGTTGTTTAAGTGGCTAATTTGTTTGGTGTAAACGTTATTTATTATATCACTAAAATATAGTTTCGAGAATTAAATTATATTTAATATTGCATTTAATACTACTTATGAATTTTTGTAAAAGTTATATAATCGGAAAAATATAGATGGAAACATTAAATGATATGTAAAATAAATTCAAGTTTTTCATAATTGTATTCAATACTACTTCTGAATTAATGTAAGAGTTATATAATCGGTAAAATATAGATGAAAACGTTAAATGATATGTAAAATAAAACTTTTTTTGTGTGTGGAACCGAAGGGGGCGCCCCATTTGAAACGCCATATTCTTCTTTCGGGTTTGACAACTACTGGGCATGAAGCACCCGGTGAAAGATATCGGGATTCGAATCTGTGTTGGGCGAGGTTGGGGGGGTTTGAATACCTGCCGAGGTGTAGTGTTGGTAGTTCTCACTAAATGTTTTCCCGCTCTCCCTCCACGTAAACGCTGGAACATTTCCTTACTCCCCCCCCCCACCACGCAAATGTGGCTTAAACCTTCCCAATTCCGAATCCAGATGGACTCGCGGTTCTGCTTCTTCTTTCAATCTGTTGTAATATTTGGTTTGGTTGAAGAGTCAGCCTCGTAAAGATTGTTAACTCTCTAAAAAGTGTGCATAGTGATAGATACCCGTCTCGATGGCGCAGTTGGTTAACGCGCCAGATTCGTGTTGAGCTAGACTGCCGAGGACGTGGAGAACGAGGTTCGAATCTCGGTCGGGTAAACTAGGGGTGTTTTTTCACTCTCCCTCCACGCGCAAATGCGGGTGAAACCTTTCCAATTCCAATCCATTAGCGTAAATAGTACTTAAGCGAACCCGAACGGTTAGTTATACGCGGTGCTAGAGAGCAAACTCATGCACGGCCGTGGTTTAGAAGAGTGGGTCGCTGGTTCGGTGCCATGATTGACCTCCTCCCTCCCCCCGCCCCTCATCCTACAACACCCCGTGGTTATATCGCGTGAGGGCGGATTTAAATTAGGTCGATACATGCGGTCAATAAGGGACTCTAGTTTGAGCCCATACCTGCACTTTTGTTTATGTTTTCAGCCTCTCATAGTTAAATATAGTTTATACATCGGTGGTCGCGGGCTACATGTCGTCAGGCTCGCACTAAGTGTGTGTAAAGCTCGAACCGGTAGTAGAAACAACTGTTTTAGAGTCCTCAAAGAGCCTTTTTTCGGACAATATTTATAAAATAATACTACAGTTTCGGTGATATGCTATAGGTATTGATAGTATATCAAATAGGTTGCTGCAGATCACTTGTCTTGACGTATGAATACGTGAAACTAAATCTAGTGGCTTTTTTAGTTGTGGGACTGTAGTTCAGTGAGACAGTGCTCGGCTGTCATGTTCATCTTTAGGATTCGGTTCGAATCTCGTTGGGGTGCAGTGGGAATAAATCACGATATTGAGATTATTCTTGCATATATATGTTTTCTCTCTTGCGGGCCGTGCCAAACGTCTATATTAATGGTACAGGAATCTATAATAATAAAAGGAAGCGTTTGTCTGTTTGTGTGCGATGCCCCGCCAAATCTACGGCACGCAGAGATCTGCAATTTTAACATAAATGTACGGGAGTGTGTCCGAATGCACCTCGAAGCCGGATTTTTAACAAAATACCGCAGTGGGTCACGGTCAACGCAGTGTTGGATTGCTAGTTATGAATAAAGTCGCGTTTGCAATGTACTGGATCAAATATTCAATCGCCACCTTAGTGCATTCGATAGCATGTCTGTATACTAAACTATCGGTCCCTGGTTAAAATCTATGTGCTTTGAATAACATTTGCTTAATCTATTTATAAACCATGTTTGAGCTAAATGATTATCGGACATTATCTGGCTGATTCAATTACTATGTGTTAGATTAGAAGAGCTTGATTTAAATGTGTATTCGGTAGTATATCATGGTACCAAATGCCACTATATGTTTAAAGTGTTAAGTTAGCGATGCGTAAGTACGTATAACCGAACGGGTAGTAAGACGCTGTGCTAATAATAACACGTCTTATTATTTGTATGACTGACTTGCACACCTAATGAATGTAGAAATTAGAGAAAACTAGTTGTCCGTTGGCTAAAGTGTTTGTAGTTCGCTGACGTAATAAACCTTCTCCCTAACAGTTTGTTGGCATGTTTTGAAACAAAACTATCAGAGCGGGAAACCAGTACTGATGTTTAGAGGGTGTAAGGGTTGTACTCTACCGGCGAGAGGAAGTCCCCCAATCCTATTCTCTGTTTGACAAATATTCTCTAATATCTGGGCACTGCTGGGGAGAGGGAGTCCCTGTTCAATCACCTCTTTGGCAAATATCTAATATCAGGGCTAATTTCTTGCCCACACTTTAAGAATATATTCATGAACGATACTTATTTTTTTTTCAGAACAAGAAAACAATTACAATTATGTGTGACTAAAATCCGAACTTTCTTAATGTTTGTATTTATAATAGCAATCTGCTTTTCATAGACAAAAAAAAGAAAAACCTTTGTCATTATTATTATTATATATCTACAATTACTTATATAAATAAATGATACCGGGACTTTCTCTCACTTCTAATCTTTGTGGAGGTACGTGATAGGTCTGTAGAAACACTAAGCTTTTGTGAAACTAAATAATAGGTATTTACAGTGTTGTAGAAACACTACACCAAATATACTCTGTTTCCTAATCTAAGCTACTAGAAAAGTATTAACACTGTTTAGCGTGAGTTATATCGGTGTAGTGCACAATACTTTCTCTTTAGCTTAGGGAAGCTAGGTGTGACCCTTGGTATGGTAAGCTATGTGATACTGCATCTTTGGAGCACCTTATATAAATAATCGTAATAGTAACTTATTATAGGCATATTTATATTCCTTGTTTGCTCTAACAGAACCAGATAATAGGGCTATGCATCGCAACGCGACCTAAGATTACAAAACCTTCAACGGAAAATAATAATATTCCAATATAACTTTATCAGTTTTAGAATCAGGCACTCCTCCAGTTGATGATGATGATGATGATTTTGATGTAGATGCGGTGATGCATAAACTGATACCACGTTATTTTGATTTAGATATTTAAATCGTACTCGCATATTAATTGATCTAAAAGTTATATATTTAAAATAATTTCAAGATATATAATTGTACTACTATGTTGTTTTTTTTTTTTTTGTAAAAGTTTAATATATTATTATATCAAAATATATTTTTTGCGAACATTAATTAACTGAATTTCTTTTTTGTTTGAGTTGCTAATTTGCTTAGTGTAAATGTTTATAATAATAATAATAATAATAATAATAATAATAATAAATAATAATAATAATAATAATAATAATAATAATAATAATAATAATAATAATAATAATAATAATAGACTTTAATGGCGAAGTTAAGACTACCGCCTTTTCTTACACTTAACCAATACAATTAAAATGAAATTTAACAAAATGACATAGTATATAAAAACACACAAAAAGGTATAAAAACTAGAGCTAAGATAGACAAGGATTATGTAATATGAAACGCCACACACGCCACACCACACACCACACACACACACACACACAACACACACAAACAAGTTGTGAATACGTCTCACACTCCTCAATCTCACGAATGAGCTTTCACACGCAGCTTATTTGCGACTTTTCGCTTGGAACTATTCAATCATCAGATATAGTTTCCTATTTAAAACTTAACAACAACAACATATTAATTTACGTGAAGGTTATATATTTTAAAATAATTTCAAGATCCACATAATTGTATCACTTATGATTTTTTTTTGCGAACATAAATTAACTGAATTTCTTTGTTGTTTGAGATGCTATTTTGCTTTAGTGTAAATGTTATATAACATGTCATCAGCTATAGTTTCCTATTTAAAACTTAACAACAACATATTAACTTACGTGAAAGTTATATATATATTTAAAATAATTTCAAGATACACATAATTGTATTAATTATGATTTTTTTTTGTAAAATTTTAATATATTATTATATCAAAATATTTTTTGCGAACATTAATTAACTGAATTTCTTTGTTGTTTGAGTTGCTAGTTTGCTTAGTGTAAATGTTATATATTATGTCAACAGATATAGTTTCATATTTAAAGCTTAAAATCAACATATTAATTTACGTGAAAGTTATATATTAGTGAATTTAAATGTATAATTGTATAATTGTATTACTTATGTATTGTCAAAGTTATATATATCAAAATATATCGCGAAAATAAAATTTCTTTGTTGTTTAAGTGTTGTGTGAATAAATATTATAAAACTGTTATGTTTGTGTTTTAATGTCTACAACCGAACTCTCTCTCTCCCTCTCTCTCTCTGTCTCTCTCTGTCCCTAGAACAGCACTCCGACCGATGATTTTGCTGTAGACGCCGCATTTCCTTTCTGTCTTTGACTCTCCAATCAAACATATTCTACCACGAATTTAAAAAATAATAATAACACATAAATCAATTTAGGTCTTATGAATTGTACAAGTAACTAAGCGGAGCTCTGCCTGTATGATTGGTTGAGAAGTTCGAACACTTGTGGTATTTCCAGCTCTCCCTCCATGCAAATGCGGGTACACTTACCTCTCATAAATACTTTCACTATTCCTTGCCCTTTTGTCAGGCACATCTAATTCCGGCTGAGGGAAATTGAATCCCTGCCGTGTAAACTGTAGGTATTTCTTCCCCGTGGCTGATACCTACATCCGTGCATGTCGACGGACGATACCATACAAACAATTTCAGTATACTTTTACGGTGGGGGATGGAGGCCACTAACTGAGGATTATAAATAACCGTAAGGCTTCCGAGGCCCCTGCTTGTGCATAATTATAGCTGTGCCAATGCTCTCTAGTTGCGACTCCAGAAAAACCCATTGCAGATGGGGGAGGTTTGCCAGGGTCAATGACATAGCTCACGGTTTCAAGATCACGATCTATTCTTGTCTCGACTTGTCTTGTCAACCCGTCAAACTGACGCCAGTCACCAGGGAAAACCCATTGCCACATAGAAGGGACGGATTGCGACATCATGATATATTCTTGTCTCGACTTGTATTGCCAACCCGCCAAATTGGCGCCGGGTTGCGACAGAGCGATGACGTTATCGGAAAAACCCATTGCCGGGGGAGAGTTGCCAGAGTCAATGACCTAACTCACGGTTTCAAGGTCACGATCTATTCCTGTCTCAACTTCCCTGGTCGACCCGCCAAACTGGCGCCGGGTTGCGACATAGGGAAAACCCATTACCACAGTAGGGTGGGGGAGAGGTTGCAACATCATTCAAGGTCGTCACGATCTATTCCTGTCTTGTCAAGCCACCAAGTTGGCGCCGGGTTGCGACAGAGCGATGACGTCATCGGAAAAACCCATTGCCAGGGGGGAGAGTTGCCAGGGTCAATGACCTAACTCACGGTTTCAACTCGTTTCGACTCGTTTTGTCAATCCGCCAAACTGTCGCCGGGTTGCGACACCGGACAAACCCATTACCAAATAAGGGGTTGCAACACCGGTAAAACCCATTCCCACATAGGGGGTTGTGACACATGCTTTGAAGGAAGGGGGGGAGTGAGGGGAAAAGTGAAAGGAGGGCCTGTACATTCAACCGAGAGCTGCCGGTAGTAAAGGTCGTGCTGTTCTCGCGAGTAGTGTTGGTGAAGGGAGGTCTTACGCGCTCTGTGACCGGGCTGCTGCTCAGCGGTCACACTCTATGCTCTGCGTCCGGCCAGAGAGGATGCTCACTAGCGGTGTTGTGGACCGCATGCCAATAAAAAACTCCAACGCCCCGTCCCATTCCTTATTGAACACACATTATTAACCAATGAGTACAGCTCACTAGTGGCGCTGTGGAGCGCATGCCAATAAAAAACTCCAACGCCCCGTCCCAATCCTTATTGAGCACACATTATTAACCAATGAGTACAAATAAATAATATATTGAGCACACATTAATAACGAACGAGAATACATAGATAACCAATGACCACAAATTTAAAAAAATGTCTGGAACAAGAACCAACATGTCTGGAAAGGGGGGGGGGGTCAACGGCAGGAGGGGGAGGGGCAGGAGAGGGAGGGCCAGGATGGGGAGGGGTAGGAGGGGGAAAGCCAATCACAGAACAACATTGTGCAATCACTGGGAAAACCCAGGGGAGAAGGGTTGCGACATAGCACGCAATGATTACGAAAAAAGTGTTTTGACCCGTTGGCGGAAGTGGGGTTCCCATGGGGCCAGAACACTACTACTGTATAACTAGTACAAATCACAGATCATACTCAAGAATGAAGATGTTTGGCTCGAGTTGTTACGTTAAGTTACGTGAATCGTGATCACACATACGTTAAGTTAACTTTAAGTGACCGTTACGTTAAGTTAACGTTAAGTTGTGTCGTCACTCTTTGAGATATTACAGGCCTCTGTGTCACACACACATGCTGCATGAAACATACAGCATGTGTGATAGTATGAACGTTCGCATAGAGCTAGCTGCACATGGCACATTGCACATACAGTCGTAATTGGGTCGTCCGAAGAGGAGGGTCTGCTGCTAATAGCAACCATCAGAAGGTGAAATAAAAAAACTAGTTTGTTTTTTTGGGTCCACCCAGTTATTATCAGACTCGAGCAACAACTAAACGCTTGCTGCGCGTCAATCATGGAACAGTGGCACAGTCTACTCAATCACGTCAATCATGGAACAGTGGAAAAGTCTACTCAATCACGTCAAACATGGAACAGTGGAACAGTCTACTCAATCACGTCAAACATGGAACAGTGGAACAGTCTACTCAATCACGTCAAACATGGAACAGTGGAACAGTCTACTCAATCACGTCACATGGAACTGTAGAACTTATTTGAACGTATTCACTTGAACAAACAAAAATGACCATTGTATTATTATGTTTTCTTTGTACTTTGCAGTCTGAGTAGGCTAGTTTGTGGGTTTGGTTTATGTGGAAGGGGGTGGGGCCGCAACCTGAACCTAGCCGTTTTATTGACTTTTGGTCTGTTTTCTAGTGAAACTATGTTTAAAGTGATATTGTCACTTGGGACTGCATGTAGCGATCCCCGTGTTGAAAGACTCAAGCTCATCCAATGAGCTCAGCAAGTTTTACCTAAAGGGTATCAGTGCACGTGTCAGATAGTGAATAGAGTCACGTGTCAAGCTCCTCCCGGTGTGAAAGGTATCACCTTGTGGACACGTGGTCGATCACCGATGGTGAGCAGCATGCTTCATGTGTTGTGCCTGTCCTAGTTTTAAGATAGATTGTAAGTCATATGAAGCTACGACAGACCTCGACAGCTGCTAGTGGAAAATATATAATTTGAATAAAAAACTGACCACAGGCTGGAAACAGTAATGGATGTCAGATACATGCGTTTTATTTTAGGGACATAAGTTTATTTCAGGAACATACATTTTATTTAAGGGCCATAAGTTTTATTTCAGGGACATAAATTTTATTTCAGTGCCATAAGTTTCATTTCAGGGATATAAGTTTTACTTCAGGGCCATAAGTTTTATTTCAGGGATATAAGTTTATTTCAGGGTCTTAAATTTTATTTTAGGGACATAAGTTTTATTTCAGGGACATCAATTTTATTTCAGGGCCATGAGTTTTATTTCAGGGACATAAGTTTTATTTCAGGGAAATAAGTTTTACTTCAGGGCCATAAGTTTTATTTCAGGGATATAAGTTTTACTTCAGGGCCATAAGTTTTATTTCAGGGATATAAGTTTTACTTCAGGGCCACAAGTTTTATTTCAGGGATATAAGTTTATTTCAGGGCCATAAGTTTTATTTCAGGGACATAAGTTTTACTTCAGGGCCATAAGTTTTATTTTAGGGATATAAGATTTACTTCAGGGCCATAAGTTTTATTTCAGGGACATAAGTTTTATTTTAGGGATCATATTGTAGAAGCCAATCATAACACACGAAGCGACAGAGAAACTGACAATTTGCAAGGAGTGATTGGTTTGTCAACAGTTGTAAAGGTGCTACCATGTTGTCAAGGGGCTTCCTATTGGTCGACAACACATGACGTCATCATCCGGCCCATTAGAGCACCAGATAACAGTGAGAGGCCCATTCAACCGACCAGTCCATTCAAACAACTCGAGGTAAAATGGGGTCATGCCAGACCGAGTCGATATAGAATGGTTCAGGTGAATCGATCCGAACTGAACAGCTGTTCTACGACTGAGAGATTCAGACGTCCAGCACCAGGGAGTGGGTGGCAGGATACAGCTCTAGAGGAGCTAGTTCGACTACTGTTAGGGGTTAAGCTATTAGTATTTGTGTAAGTTAAAAATTGATTGGGATAGTGTTGGGTATTCAGTGTTGTACTAGGTTAAGTTAGTTTATCCTATATCCTTGTGTATGTTCGTACATTCCAATGTTCATAAGAAGGGTTTTTAGAAAACACAAACATATTTTTTGTAGCCAAAATGTATAACATTTTATGAAAATTGAAAAATGGCACCTGGACAAGAGAATCGAACCCGGGAAGGTGGATGCATTATCTGATAGCTCGTGATATTAATAAAAAATCACACATTTGTAGCCGACGATTTCCACACGTCCATCACAGAATCTGCCTTAAACTACGAGTGAAGAATGATCCTGGGCACGGGACGATTCCTGGATAGCTCAGTGGTTAGAGCATTGGCGTACTGAGACAAAGGTCCCGGGTTCTATTCCCGTGTCCAGGTGTCAATTTTCAATTTTCAGAATATGATATCTAGATGGAGTAATCCTCACTAAACGCATAAATAATAGCTTTGGTTATCTGATTCTATAACATTTTTTTATTGATTTTACTATAATATTATTGTTATTTTATAGGTATTGATAATATAAATCAAAAGAGACATCTGCAGATCACTTGACTTGGCGTATGAATATATTAATATAGATCTAATAACTTTTCTAGATGTCAGATGAGGCTTTTCCTACGAGAATTTAGATGTACTATCTCTGAGCTATTACCATTCTAATGCTGGTGTTGGATGTTAATGTTGCTGTCTTAGGTTAAGTCTATTGGTAAGTTTATACTCCTGGTCATGTGTGCGTCCTATTAATCAGATATTCCTCCCCCTCCGTCCCCATTTGACCAATCACACACCTCACATGAGAATGTTACCTGACCAATGAGTGTTCTACTGATTGACGAGAACAATAGGTACAGTTTCAACTAGCTCTGCTTACCCTGGCAACACTCCACGACACGATACTGAAAGAGACCTATCTCAACCAGGGTGTTGGTAGTTGAAAGATACAGGGGAAAAAAGAGGGAGAGTCCAAATATTTCTGGGCTCCTTGTGAGGGTTGTTCTGGAAAAAAAAAAGTATTTCATGTGACTCTATAGCCGGTAGGTCCCAGGTGCTAGCAACCCAATCTCGCAAGTGATCCTCTCCCCTGCCGAACATGATGAAGAATTAGCCTCAGTTATAGAACCCCCCGCCTAGCAGCCACTCAATGGCAGGGTGGTCTAGTGGGAGACAATAGCGCCCTCCACACTCCTCACTCACCCTCCATTCAACCCTCCAAATAGGCCCCTCTTGAGAACAAATACCACTTGGAGTCGATCAGAGAGATACTCTAGCCGGGACACGAACCGATACTATTGTTTCAGGTTTGAGGGTAGCTACAGTTCGTGGGGGGTACAATCGACCCCCCACTGTCTCTCCTGATCAAGGAAGGGTGGTTTGATCCCAGCTGCAGGCTAGAACACAATTCAGACGTGTGTATAGGAACGTCCCATTATCCTGGCCCTAGTCTCGGGTGCTAATTGAAGTGCTGTTCTAGGTTAAGTTGTGTCGCGTGTTAATATAACCATTTTATTGAAGAGCTTATTATGTAAATACAATCATTATTAATACCATCCTGGCCCTTGTTGGAGGGTAGAAGAAGGAGCCTTTCTTAATGTGTTGACAATCGCATAGATGTGCTAATAGCTCGGGTAGTACGTAACTTCGTAGACACAACACACAGCCCCCAGGACGTTAACTCATCACTGTAAGCTGAGTAAACACACATTTCTCCAACGATCAATTTGTCTACCACGCAGGAAATCAAATCCGGGACCCTTGACACAGTACTGACTGTGATTAGGGATAAAAACACCAGACAATATCAACTATAGGGGAACAGGATTAGAGGATGAGTAGCTCAGGTAAACTATCTTGACGTCAGAAATTTAAAATATCGTGTCTATAAGAATACATCAAGGTGGATTAATTTTGAGAAAATATGTCAGAATTCATCTTTAGAAAAGATTAAACACCATTTTATTTTAAAACTAATAAAGGTCTTACTGCCCATTTGAGATAATCCAAAACCCTACTAATTAAAGTACAATGACCGAAAAAGGTCAACTCCACCGGTATATATTGGCTGCTGGCGATATTCGAACTCCGTTCTTAAAGATCAGAGTAAAGCATGCCAGTTGATACACCAGTCGGGTATTGAACCCCAGTCTAAGAATCCTTTACACCCTCCTAACAGCCTACCCGGGCCATTGTCTCCGTTTATAAACCACCCACCCTTCAAACACAGAACTCTCCATCAACTACACCGGTACTCGAACCCAGATCGCAAAGATGATGCACTCGAGATGGGACGGTAATGGCTGTCTCTATTGTTTCTCTTGAGACAATTATCCATGGGACCCTCCACCCCCCACCCCTCATACACCCCTTCCATCCCTCATACACCCCCCACCCCTCATAAACCCCTTCCATCCCCCGTCTTATCGACATGATGGGTAACATTGTACCCAGAACACATCAATACGACATCTGGGGGGCATTAATGAACACTGGATCAATGTTGGCAGAAACAATAACAGCAATAACACTGCTGTTGTAGCATTCCTCACTGTCACATATCTACACAGGGTTGTACTAGCACAATAACAACTATAACACTGCTCCTTTATAGCATTCCTCACTGTCACATAGCTACACAGGGTTGTACTAGCACAATAACAACTATAACACTGCTGTTGTAGCATTCCTCACTGTCACATATCTACACAGGGTTGTACTAGCACAATAACAACTATAACACTGCTGTTGTAGCATTCCTCACTGTCACATATCTACACAGGGTTGTACTAGCACAATAACAACTATAACACTGCTCCTTTATAGCATTCCTCACTGTCACATAGCTACACAGGGTTGTACTAGCACAATAACAACTATAACACTGCTGTTGTAGCATTCCTCACTTTCACATATCCACACAGGGTTGTACTAGCACAATAACAGCTATAACACTGCTGTTGTAGTATTCCTCACTTTCACATATCCACACAGGGTTGTACTAGCACAATAACAACTATAACACTGTTTCTCATCATTCACGGCGGTATCTCATGTATGTTCCCGTCTCATTACGACGCCCACGCTGGTACTAGAGTCCTGAAGAGCGCCCTAGACGTCATGGCCCCCTATGCCATGTGGTGTACTAAGCTACAGATAGAAACGGTCCTACCTTAGAATCCCTGGTCTCGATTTATAATCCGAGACTTTCGTTTAATATTCTCAACACTTGATGTTTATTTTATATTATATATATAACCTGAACAGATATAAGATTAAGAATCGCCTCATTCAACTTTCAGGGTAAATATTATCGCATCCAATATTTTTTAAGTTTCGTTATATTCATACATTTTTATTTATAAATAGGACTTAATCTTGAGCTCAATAAATTTCAAACATTCAAAACATAAGGTCTATAAAATGTTAACATCTAAGATCAATAAATACAATCTTGAATATCCCCCCCCATTTTAACTGTGTCATCAACACGCCCCAAAATGCTAATTAAAACATCATAATACAATAGACTGCGACAGTTCATAATAATAGTTCATTTAAAAAAAAATGACATGCAGAATTTATTAACACTTGCAATTAACAAGGGGGTGAGGGAGTATCTTTTAATAGGCCATGAATATTCAGCACATAATGCAAACATATCATTATTATAATGAGAACCAAAATAACACCTTCCGGGAAAGTGGACGGACGGACAGTCGTGATAACATTAAGATATCTTTCTCGACGTTTAAAATTGAATAGACTAGAGACAGTTAATTTTGGTTTTCCAAGTGGCGATGTCTGATAACTTTGTTAGGTGGTGTGGCAACCATTATTACCTTCGTTTAGCAGGTCTCCGAGAATAGGTGATAATGTGTTGGACTTTCATTCTGGAGACCGGACTTCGATCTCAATCTGATTACGTTAACGTGGGATCCAAGAGAATTCACAACAGTTTTTTTTATTCCAAATTAAATGAAATATTTCTTCAGGATATACATTTAATTTAATTTTCTACATATATTTTTTAAATATTATCTGTTATTGGCATTGCTTAATTTTACCACGATATTTTCTCTTCACTTTAAAAGGTTTATGTTCAAACGTCCATGAGAGATATTCGATAACTATTGTAATTATTAGGTGTTCTGTCTTTCGACAGGTCCGTTGTCTTGTCCAAATGAAGTCCTTTGGTAAGTCATATCAGCAGTTCCCTATTTTACCTCCTGAAACTTGATCTTATTTTCTTGTTTGAGGTAATCTATCGGTTGCATCCCTCGTCTTCCTGGTCCCCTTCTCCCTTGCCTTCTATGACGTCACTCATTAAGACATTTCTTCACATAACGTGACCCATTCACTTGGCAGAATGGTTTTATTTTCATTGACTCTTCTTAGAACTTGTTCACTAGTCACCCAATATGTACACTTTATCCTTTCTATTCTCCTCCAGTACCACGTTTCATCAGGAACTATTACGTAAAACTAAATGTAACTACTGTAGCAATATTTTATCTAAATGTAGTATTTGTATGTTTTTTTTTCAAATACATTCAATTTACCCTAAAAGTCGGTATTCTTGCTCGACATATTACGAACTCTATGGCTCTATCTTGTAGGGTTCGGCCAGAATGACAAGCGTGCGAGCGAGCGCGCGAGCGACTGGGTGGCCAGACTGGCGAGCGAGCGCGTGATTAGCAGATAGCTCTCGCTAGTTGTTGACGAGGAGGCTCCGAATCTTGGCTCAGTGAACTGAGGGGGGTTTTAACAAGTGATTTATTGCTGTGGTTTTCTCATCCTCTCTCCACGCTAGTGGTGATTCTTATTTGTAAAGGCCTACTTTGATAGTATTGAAGTATTTAAACATATCAGTTTTATATATATAGGTATGGTTTATGATCTTACCAATTAAATTATGCCGTTAGTAGCAAGTGTGCTAAACCTATCGATAGTAATAAAAATGTCAAAATGAGAAGTTTTCCCAGCACTCAATGAGCCAACATACAATAATATTGCCTAGCGCCTGTAAACTAGACTGTACCGGCTCAAGCGCGCGCGCTTGGAAAATAGGACCAGTTCTATCTTTCAAGCGCGCGCGCTCAATCGCTCGCTCGCTTCTCCAGTCTGGCCACCTCTCATTATAACCAATGTGTTCTATTTTATATTTTAGTCGCTCACGCGCTACAGTCTGGCCATCCCCGTACACTGCACCATAGCGGAACCAAACAAGGTAAACTTTCCACCTCTCAGGGTGAACGAAGTTTACAATACCAACTAAACAACTCAAATAATTACATCAACACTCTTGAGCGGATTTGCAATAGAGAAAAACTCAGCCACACACAATTACACCATCTGGAATAGAACTAGCGTCCTCTAAAGAAACCTCCGCTTGCCACTAAGCTACAGTCCAATTTTCGTAGAAAGTGTCTTTTACATAATACAAACATCTTCATTGCGGTCAACATTGATAATATCTTACTATATTTTTATTGTTATTTTATAATTACTAATAATATCTATCAAAAGTATCACAAGACTTGACGTATGAATACGTGAAAGTAGATCTAGTAACTTTGCCAGATAAGGCCAATAAAACATCCCAATATATTATACACCCCTCAAGGAAGGAAAGTGAGGCAAATCTTACAAATATTGTAGTTATATGTTTGCTCATTTTTTGACCAGCTTTTCAAAATAAACTGTTTATTTTTATTATTTTTTTATTAGACCTACACATTAGAAAGAGTTTCAGAAATATTATAACGAGCTCACATAATTAATCAAACATTTCAATATCAAATTATAGACAATGAGTGGCGATTGTTCGGTCAATATTTTTTAAAGTGTTGAACGTAAATCATGTTTAATTGAGTAATATCCTTGAATAACAATTTCAACATTAATAAATCTTTTCTTGTAAGACTTGTACTATTTTTTATTCATCCCGTGAACAATCTAATTGTTATAAAATAATAATAGCCCGTGCATTCCTCGACGCGATTATGTAAATAGACAACTATTAAAAAAAAAGTGGGGTTGTAGCGCTCCTGGTTAAGACTGTTCAGCCACCTCCTGGAGACTTATCACTCCCTGATCAGTGAGCAGGGCTAGCTAGCTTCATTAACGATCAAACGGGGAACGGCGCTGGAAATAATTTATTTAATTAATTAATGAACAAAAAAACTAAGGTGCAGCTGTCATTAAGGATGTGTACGCCAGAAAATAGTTCTAACACCATCAATAAATAGACTAGCCTAGTCTCAGGAGTCAACCAAACTTCCGGTACACGAGTAACAAGCAGTTCAGGTCGAATGGGGGATTAACTTAAGTGCAAATATATATAGACAGCCTCTGAAAGAATATTTCTTGATAACGAATAAAGAAACATATCTTGGATAGTTTAAGGTGGAAGGAACCGCGAGTTAAGGTCAGTATTTTTTGCATATTTTATAACCAAAAACCTTTTTGACCTGAGTAAATACAATATTTCTACGGTAGATATTTTCAGTTTAATTTTCTACAAATGGAGATATCAACAGTTGTTGAATTTCTGTCATGGACATAGCGGACTCTAAACAAGACTTTTTAAATAAAAACCTGCTTCAGTGGCCGCATGGTTTAAGGCACTACTCTCACAGTAGATTAGACTACCAAAGACGGGGGGATTGAGGTTCGAATCTCAGTCGGGTGTACTGAGAATGGTTTTCCCCAAAACAGTTTTTCACTCTCCCACTACGCAATTGCGGGTACACTTCATATATAACCTCCCACATCCCTAAAACCATTAGCGTAATTAGCACATAAGTTTGTAACCCGAACGGGTAGTAAGACGCGGTGCTAAAAATATATATTTAACCTAAGAGCAACATCTGATTGGTAACACCTCAACTCGGAGGGACTTGGTTAATGCTCGACGAGCAACCGACGGGCCCGATGTTCAGACCTGTTCTGACGAGCAACCGACGAGACCTATGTTCAGACCTGTTCTGACGAGCAACCGACAAGCCCAATGTTCAGACCTGTTCTGACGAGCAACCGATGAGACCTATGTTCAGACCTGTTCTGACGAGCAACCGACGGGCCCAATGTTCAGACCTGTTCTGACGAGCAACCGACGAGACCTATGTTCAGACCTGTTCTGACGAGCAACCGACAAGCCCAATGTTCAGACCTGTTCTGACGAGCAACCGACAAGCCCGATGTTCAGACCTGTCCTGACGAGCAACCGACGGGCCCGATGTTCAGACCTGTCCTGACGAGCAACCGACGGGCCCGATGTTCAGACCTGTCCTGACGAGCAACCGACGGGCCCGATGTTCAGACCTGTCCTGAGACGAGCACCTGCGGTCAACCCGCGCGTCGTCGTCAGTTGAATACCGGGAGGAAGAGTCGACACCTGGACTATGCAGCTCGGAGCTGGTCCTGTGATCAGATACCCCGACACATGAACGACCATTAATAAGGAGATGTTCTCATTATACAGGCCGGAACACTGTCCCGTTTAGTGGGACGATAACAACAAAGTTGGATGCTATCGTTAAAAACTAATATCCCCGCCCCGGGCTGGTAGGGGACGGCAGGAGGTCTGTTTGACGCTAGTTCCCACGGTCTGTTGCCAGCACTGGCTGCCAGAGGGAGAGTAGTGCCAGCACTTGCTATATGATGTAGAGTAGTGCCAGTACTGGCTATATAATGGAGAATAGTGCCAGTACTTGCTATATGATGGAGAATAGTGCCAGCACTTGTTATATGATGTAGAGTAGTGCCAGTACATGCTATATGATGTAGAATAGTGCCAGCACTTGCTATATGATGTAGAACAGTGCCAGCACTTGCTATCAACAACCAGTGTTCAGTATTTGTGCCTGGGTTCGTCTCCCATATAAATACTAAGGAATTATCCCAAACGTTGAGATATGTTGAAATATTTCACATTAAGCCATCTTGTAAGACGTGTGCCGAATAGCTCTGCCTTTAACGTGAAAGTTTTATAATAATAAGCCCACAGATAAAAATCTGAGTCCGCAACTGAATAACATGTGACCAACATAAAAAAATAAAGTCACATATTCCTTTCATACGCTGGTTAAAAAAAAAAATGGGTGACGGTTGAGGGGGGAGGGGGGTTCGCAGCTCAAACTGGTTCGTAGTTTCCGGTCTCAAGTGGAGAGAGAGAGAGAGAGAGAGAGAGAGAGAGAGAGAGAGTCCTGAACACTAAACAATGTCTCGCATTAACGAACGAGCGAACTGTTTAATTATTTATCCGAGGCAGCAAGTTTTCTCTTCCAGACATTCATCACTAGCAGTGGCCCGGACTTCCGACACTGCGCGGACATACTACTCTAGTCTACATAGACACTTCTACTGTAGACAACACTCGCGAGAAGGCCTTAAAGGGCCGGAGAGGGACAGCCCTAGCACATCCTCCAATAAAGTGTCGTTCGAACCAAACCAAGGAACACTTTTGTAACAATGTTGTCTGAAACTGAGGACGTTACATTAGAGCTAATACCGGTATCACGTTCAATTTAACGTTCACGTAACGTAGAGAAACACGTGTGATCAGAGTGTGGCAAGGAGTCACGTAACATAAAGAAACACGTGTGATCAGAGTGTGGCAAGGAGATACGTAACGTAAAGAAACATGTGTGATCAGAGTGTGGCAAGGAGATACGTAACGTAAAGAAACATGTGTGATCAGAGTGTGGCAAGGAGTCACGTAACATAAAGAAACATGTGTGATCAGAGTGTGGCAAGGAGTCACGTAACATAAATAAACATGTGTGATCAGAGTGTGGCAAGGAGTCACGTAACATAAAGAAACATGTGTGATCAGAGTGTGGCAAGGAGATACGTAACATAAAGAAACATGTGTGATCAGAGTGTGGCAAGGAGTCACGTAACATAAAGAAACATGTGTGATCAGAGTGTGGCAAGGAGTTACGTAACATAAAGAAACATGTGTGATCAGAGTGTGGCAAGGAGTCACGTAACGTAGAGAAACATATGTGATCAGGATAAACACAACGTAAAGAAACATGTATGATCAGTTCACACGTAACGCAAATAAACAACTTTATTAAAACACATCCAATGAAATTGAGTTTTTGGAAAATCACCGAGACATATTAAGGTGTAAGGGAACGTGAGTTAAGGGTAGTATTTTTTATAGTTTTTACAATAAACACTTTTTTTGCCAAGATAAATAAACTATTCGATCTGTAAAAACGTTCAGTTTAGTTTCCTTCACATGGTGATATCAGCAGTTGTTGAATATCTGTCTTAAATATCGAACATGACTTTTTATCTGCTTCCGTGGCCGAACGGTCTCGTGTTAGACTGGTCTGCTGAAGACGGGGGGATCCAGGTTCAAGTCTCGGTCGGGTCTACGTAGAGTGGTTTTATTCATAAACGGTTTCCCACTCTCCCTCCACGCAAATGTGGGTAGATTACCTGTAAAAATACTTATTTTTTCATCCCTAACTCATAAGAGTAGATTATCATAATATATGCGTAAACCTAAACAGGCCGTAAGATGCGGTGATAAAAAAAAAGTTATTTTTCTCTTCATTTAAAACATTTCTACCAGGTCACCTGGTGGTCTAGGGGTAAGGTATCAGACTTCTGTGCTCGAGGTCCGGGGTTCAATACTCGGTCCCAGCTCTGATCGCCAAACCCTTCCTTCGAGACGTGTATTAATCACAACTTGTGAATGTGAGGAATGCCAGGCCTCCACCGTGGTTCGGATCCCACGTTAAACTGTAGGTCCTCCATTTCATCTCACAATCACCCTACCATTACACATTAGCGTAAGTGCGTGTAACCCGGACGGGTAGTAAGACGCAGTGCTAGTAATATTAATAGTTTTTAGCAAAGTACCACAGTGATTATGACAGGTATTCAAGAACTGTTGATATCGCTATTTGTAGAAAATTAAGCTAAACGTATCAAATCAATGAAGAACTATTTGTTTTAATTTTTCCAAAAATATTGTTTGTAGTAAAATTGCTGACCTTAGCTTGCCGTTCCGCCCCGTTCCCGCCCCACGAATGACTCAAATAACCACAAAAAAGCGGTCTAGGACAAATGGGCGCCACCATCTGGGCGCCAGTATAAAAACATAATAGTTTTTTTTTTACTAAATATTAATTTTTGGAGTTGTTTTAAAAATATTTAATAATAGAGGAAACTAAATTTGTATATATTTATAAAGTTAGACTACTTGATATTATAAAATTTTGAATTTTTTAAAATACATAACACAAAAAAAAACATGAAAAATAAGAATTTTGCGTAAAATAAGCAACGTAAAGATGAATTAACCTAACATAACCTAACTTAACCGACACCTAATTGTTTGTTTCAATTTTTTTACAATTATAACATCCAACAAAAAATTTACCCTAGCACCCAGTTGTCCGTATCCGGTACAAAAGCTCGTACATAAGGTTGTCTATGTTAAGGCGACCTCCCTCGTAAGCTTGGTAGCGCTCTTAAGATAGGAAAAGAAGATGACATTATCTTCACAATCTCGACATCGAGGAAGATGTATACATTTTTTTAAAGTTCTCGAAACGACACTTGGTTAGTTAGGAGAAATTAATCACTTGGCGTGTAAAATGCGCCCTTTTGAAATATGCGGGGTGAGGGGGGTGGGGGGTGAGTTCTGTTATCTTCAGACGTACATCTGAACTTTTGTCTGAACGTTTCAGAGTGATCCTAATTACAGTCTCAGTCTGAATGGTGGGGGTAGGTCATGGTTTACTTCAACTGGGGGAAGTTACATTTTACATACTAGTGATGGGAACAAGCGTTGGACCCGCATCGGTGGCCGCGTGGTCTAAGGCGCTACTCTCGTGTTGGACTAAACTGCCGATGACAGGGAGATCGAGGTTCGAATCTCGGTCAGATGTACTGATGGTATTTTTTTTTCTAAAACGGGTTTCTACTCTCCTTCCACGCAAATGTTGTTGCACTGTCTACTAATATAACCTTCCTATCGTAATCAGTAGCTATGCGTACAAACCGAACGGGTAGTAAGACGCGGTGCTAAGACAAACAGCCTTGGGTCTGTAGAATGATAATAATAGGAATGCAGGCGAAGTTCACATTTTAAATCTGAAGCAAAGTCGAAGTTGAAGTAGAAGATAAAGTTTTTGTTGTTGTCACATATAAACTACCTTTTTTTAGCACCACGTCTTATTACCCATTCAGGTTGTACACTTATGTACTAATTACGCTCATGGGTTTAGGGATTAGGAACGTTATATTTAGAGAAAGTGTACCCCCCATTTGCGTGTAGGGAGAGCGGAAAGGTATTTTGGAAAAACCACCCTCAGTATATCCGACTTAGGTTCGAACCTCGATCTCCCCATCATCGGCAGTCTAGTCTACCGCGGGGGTCCGGGATTCAATCCTCGGTCCAGGCACAGATTTATCCGACAGCCAAACCCTTTCCTTCACCTCTGACAAGACGTGTATTAATCACAGCTTGTGAATGTGAGGAATGCCAGGCCTCCACCGTGGTTCGGATTCCACGTTAAACTGTAGGTCCTTCATTTCATCTCACAATCACCCTACCATTACACATTAGTGTAAGTGCATATAGTACAAACGGGTTGTAAGACGTGATGCTAATAATAATAGTTTACTCTGAAAGTAGCGCGTTAGACCACGCAGCCACCGAGGCGGGTGAAAATTAACAATGATTGTCCTTTGACCTTAAAAAAAAAAAAATATATATATATATATATATATGAAAACAGTGTCTAAACACCATACAATAATTTAATGTGATAGTGAAGGAAGGAGAGTTAGGTTATGCCTTAATAGAAAACGACCCGCCTCGGTGGCGTAGTTGGCTAACGCGCTAGTCGTGTTGAGCTCGACCGCCGAGGACGGGGAGATCGAGGTTCGAATCTCGGTCGGGTGAACTGGGGGTGGTTTTTCCTGAATGGTTTTCCACTCTCCCTCCACGCAAATGCGGGTTCACTTCCTCTAAATTCAACCCTCACAATTCCTAATCCATTAGAGTAATTAGTACTTAAGCGTATAACCCGAACGGGTAGTAAGACGCGGTGCTAAATATTATTATTATTATTAATAGAAAACGAATTTCTTCAAACTTCCATTTTCTCGTCACTTTACAGGTAGGCCCTACACACGATTCTAAACATGAAAAAAGAAATATTTCCCCAAGATTTAAAAATCATGTGTGAATATTAAATTGATGAGATGATAGACGTGAGAAGAAATAATGTTGTATTAATGCGCCATATTTTTATAGGCCGGTGTCAAGTACGGTAGAACTTTTCAATTCGAAGTCCAAGGGGTATCTAAAAAAAATTTCGCATCAACCATTTTCATGACTATTTTATACAACTGGTACACAATAAATAAATCAATAAACTCAAAATATGCTACATATAATCACACACAGTGTACATATATCCTATATATTATTTCTGTTGTCAACATCCCTTTTTATCAACCAATACGAAGCCTACAGCTATGAATAAGGTATCAGTGGATAGGATATTTTTACCGACTTCTGACATAGCGTACTCAGTTTACGTTAAAACACATTGTTTGTTTAAAATTCAAGTTAAAAGAAAAGCCTAGGTATTATTTCCGTTGCCTTTGCAATGACAATCAATAAGTCTCAAAGACAGACGCTTCAAAGAGCTGGATTGTACTTGCCAAATGCTGTTTTTACTCTTTCAACAAACAAACAAAAGATTAAATTAAATCTTTTTTTTGGGGGGGGGGGGGCGGAGGGTAGGGGAAGGTTAAATGTGCGAAAGTTTCGCATGGGTTTACTGATATCATATATAAAACACACATTCATAATTAAATACATACATACAAAATAAGATAAATTCCAACACAAAATATAAAAAAACTTGGAAAAATTATCATACTAAAATTGAAGACTTTAAATCAGAATAGGTTAATTCCGACTTTATTTGACATTCTCGGTTTAGTAGAGATCGTTAAGATTGGTCTGAAATTAGTACAAACTAGAACTAATTAACAATATATAGGCTTCGAGTTATCCAAATATTTCCTTATAAAATTAGAATTAAATGTTTTAATCTTTTACTATTAATTTTAGTAGAAATTTTACCGGGAATCATGGTGGGATCGAACTAAATAGTTTTTCGAACTAATCAATGTCGAATTATCGAAATACCATTGTATCGAGGAAATCTGCAAAGTGCGAGGTCTGCGTTCAACGCCATCTTCTGCTTAGGTTTGTTTTTATTCTTAGTAAGTTCTCACGACTTTGTTTAGACTGTATGAGAGCTGTTCTAGGTTAAGTTAATTTCTCTTGAACCAGACTTAACCCACTTCCCTTTATTTTTTATTTTTTTCAACTATTCCAAGTAATTAAAGGACAATCACACCCTCCAGAGTCCAGAGCGCATACTGTCAATGTGATCATTTGTAAAATTACACCAATAATATTTTTTTACATATATTTTTACCCTGCCTAGAATCAAATACAACACCCTTTTATCGGTAGCCGGATGTTCTAACAATTTAACTTAAATGGACTGCGCTTGTTTTGTAAAGAAAGGACAGTAACCAAATTCTGCATTGGACTAAGCATAGTTAATATATATATATATATATATATATATATATATAGTATAGTTTTATATATCAGATAGGCCGGTGGTATTCAAACTGGGGTAGGCGTGTCTCGAGGGGTACATGGACACATTTTAGGGGTTGCGTAACATTTTAATATAGGGTTACATATATTTCTCATTAATTTGGGTATAATTTATTTCATTTATTACAGATGTAGACTACAGAATATCTATAACTTGTATTATGAACCAACAACTTTTCGGGTACACGAATAAAAAAAAGGTTGAATACCACTGGTATGAATCGTATTTAAAAAAACCTTGAAACTTCCCTTGGTGTTGTAAACCTTGGTTTTGTATTATACAAATTAAGAATCAAAAACGAGGCCAAGGTAAAATGTTTGTTTAGCGTTTTATCAAACAACACAAAAAATGGGTTTATTACAAATTTCTAAATACATTTTTTATAGCCTTATTGAAGTAATATTTAGGTCATATATTTGAAACAAAAACACAGTATATATATATTTATATATATAAATATATATATAAATATATATATACTGTGTTTTTGTTTCAAATATATATATATATTTATATATATATAAAATATATATATATAAATAATGCCATTATGATTATGTGTATATGTTTTTATTTATTTTTATTTTTTCTTGAGTTTTATTTTATTCATTTACATCTATTTTAATGTGTTCATAAATTTACTCAGTTTTATTAATATATGTGTTTATATTTAATAGTTTGCTGTAAACATATCACACATTATTTTCTAATTATTACATCAATAAATAGGCTCTTAGTACACGTATGATCATACATTGTTAACTTAAGTGTTTAACTTAAGAAAAGGTGGTCGCATTAACTTCGATTAAATAAAGGCGATATTATTATTATTAAAATTATGAGAATTTTCCTAGCATTATTTTATAAAATATACATTTCTAGACCATAACAGTAACCATTAAAGTAATATTCCTTTAAGGCGACCTGGTGGTTTAGGGGGTAAGGTCTCAGACTTCTGTGCTGGGGGTCCGGGGTTCAATCCTCGGTCCCGGCACACATTTATCCGATCGCCAAACCCTTCCTTCACCTCTGACAAGACGTGTATTAATCACAACTTGTGAATGTGAGGAATGCCAGGCCTACCACCGTGGTTCGGATCCCACGTTAAACTGTAGGTCCTCCATTTCATCTCACAATCACCCCACCATTACACATTAGCGTAAGTGCGTACAACCCGAACGGTTAGTAAGACGCGGTGCTAAATGCTTTATTTTAAAACAACTCTCACTGGCTCGTGACTACAAATATGTAGTTTTAAATCGTTAACGAGCCGATATTTATCGATCTAACCGTGTTTTCAAAAAGCGTCTTAAACTGTTTTTCCCCCCAGACACGAACAATTGATAATTAGTGTTTTAGCGTACATTGGAAGCTCACTCGAACAAGCCGAGCGAGCGAACACGTGGAGCCAATGTACTCAACAATCCTAATTATACACATTACCTAGCGATTACTTGCAGAGGAAGCTAACAAACACACAATGAAATATGGCTGCGCAGGAGCAGGTGCGCAGTCTGTTCGACAACTAACACACTCGAGAGGAGAAAGAGTTCGCTTCTTTAACCCCGGTCTTTATGTATTCTTGGCACGCGACTCGTTCATAATTAATAGCTTAGTATCATTAACGAGCTAGTCTGAAACTCTACCCACTAGTTTTACTTATGTAAACTATTGAATTACGTAACCGATAACTGTTGAGTAAAAAACCACAGTTCGGGTGGTGGTTTGAAATCAAATAACTTTAACCAAAGTCAAAGGTTTCGTTGGACCTTAAAATTGAAAGTGGGGTGAGAAAGTAAGCTAAGGTATTGAATGTATACGGTTTGTTTATCAAACAACCTTTTTGGGCCAAAATGAATCAAATATTTCCCCTGCAGATACGTTTATTTTTATTTTATTAATTAACTTACCTACTCTATTGCCATTGGCGCACCCACGCCACCTATTTTTGTCATCTCAAACACTCCACAAGGATACATTCTAAACAGAATCAATAAAGCCATTTTCAAAATATTTTGAAAATCGCTGTTATTGAGGAGATCAAACACTCCTTAGATAGATATTTATTTTAAACAAAATCGATAAAAACATTTTCAAAAAATTTGGAATTTCAAAAATAAATCATTAATCAGTAAGATACCCTTAATTTGAGGGCAAGTGTCAAGTAAATAAATAAATCATAACTGATATACCCTTAATTTGAGGGTAAGTGTCAAGTATATATATATATATATCGAGGTATTAATCAAACTATTTCTGATCTGTTGCCAGGGACAGACCGACCGACAGACAGACAGAAAGACAGACAGAAAGACAGACATCGGGGACAGGTGGTATGATAAAATCCACTTTTATGGATTCAGACACACATAAAAAGTAAAGATTCATAATAAAAAAGAGGTGGAAAGTTTTCATGATTATAATTATTTATCTTGATATGAGAAGGTAAAAAAAACAAAAAAACACGTAGAGCTATTTTACAAGTATTAAATAGCCAAAGCTATTATATTTGTTTTAGTGAGGATCTACTCGCATTCAGATATAATATTATGAAAATTGAATAAGCCAACTACTACTACAGCAATAAGTCAACTACTACTACAGAAATAAGCAAACTACTACAGCAGAAATAAGTCAACTACTACTACAGAAATAAGTCAACTACTACTAAAGCAATAAGTCAACTACTACTACAGAAATAAGTCAACTACTACTAAAGCAATAAGTCAACTACTACTACAGAAATAAGCAAACTACTACAGCAGAAATAAGTCAACTACTACTAAAGCAATAAGCCAACTACTACTAAAGCAATAAGCCAACTACTACTTCAGCAATAATCCAACTACCTAGTCGAAGGTGGCTGCGTTATCTGACAGCTCGTGATCTTAATAAAATCACTCATATGTAGCTGACAATCTCCGTATGTCCATCACAGAATCTGCCCAAAAATATCAGTGAAGAATGACCCTGGGCACGGGACGACTCCTGGATAGCTCAGTGGTTAGAGAATTTGCATACTAAGCCAAAGGTCCCGGGCTCAATTCCCGTGTCCAGGAGTCATTTTTCAATTTTCAGAATATTTTACATAACAAGGGAAGATCAGTTTGTTTTACCATTAAAAGTATTACAAATAAATTCACTAAACTAAAATAGAACCTATTTGTATTTAGTTATATATTTTGTTTGATAGACTAAGATTATTTCGATATTATTAAAGTTAGTTTCATAATCTGTTACTTCATGTTTGTTATATTATGGTTTAAATCTTGGGTAATACAACCTTTTTTTTTATAAAAACGAGAACGGGAAAATGTGAACTAACTTTCATCGCGAAAGTGAAACAGGAGTTCCCAAAATGTGGTTCACGATACATACAGAGCCCTTGAGCTTCTTGTGATAGCACCTGACAGTTTTATACTATACAAATATAATAAATAAAAAATATATTAATATCTAAGTGGTGGAGATTTGATATAAATCCAAGTTATATAATATATATCTTGTGATTAGACCTAAAAATAAAATGTTTTAGTAATTATATTTAAATCAAGTGTAGGATTCTCCATGAAATTAGGGTTTTATAATTACCTATGGTAAATACATTTGAAAGGCATTTTTTATTTTAGGCTATTAATATAATATAATCTATATTTTTAGAAAATAAAAAAATATGTTTGCTTGGCTTGCTGTCCGCCAGCCATGTTTAGTTTTAGAACTGACCCTTCAACTAAAATCTTTGAGAATCCCTATTCAGTTAAATTTTCATAGGAAGAAAGTTCAAAACAAAAAATAACATAAAATATTAGAATGTTATCAATGTTTATAGCGAAAAAAAGTTTGTATTTTTTAGAGGTTTGCGCAGTCACATTTTAAATGCGAAGCGAAGCCAAAGCGAAGTTTGAAACCTGCGAAGCAAAGATAAAGTCGAAGATAAAGTAATGTTACTGTAAAATAGCACTACGTTTAAATATTGTAACTATTCACCAAGTTCATCCAGGCAAAGAGAAAGGCTTAGAATAAAAACAAAGTCCACTGTATTATTTTATGCTGATAAACAAATCTCACTATATTTTTTCTGTTGAATGTATCTTTGTTTACGTTATAGATGTCATAAAATAGTCAGTCGGTGTTAAAACACTGTTTAGCGGCTGTTACAAAAATGATTATATTTTGAAATATGTTATATTAGTTGAGATATTTCAAATAATTATGTTAATAAATAATGTATCAGAGTTTTACTCTTCCTTTTGAAAAGTTTCCAAGACTTGAAAACTATTGTGGATGTCGGAACTCGAAGCGAAGAAGATTTGAATTCAAACTCGAATATTTCCAAAATTCACAAGCCCCTTAATATTTTTCCAAACGATCCTTCCTATGAAAATTGTATTGTACTTAAACCCCTATGTCTTTTTCATAAAAAATTTTTTTTATTGTATTTCAAAAATCCGTGATTGTAAGAAACAATTGATCGAAAGGCAAGCTCAGTCCCAAACGCGACTCGGATGTCAAAAAGTTTTCTCGAGGTCTACCGGCCATTTCATGACGTCGTTATGATTACGTTTCTCTCTTTGCGAGAGATTCAACAGGAAGGAAATATAGGATGTACTGCCAACAACCAACACTCGACATTATTCACAAACCAGCTCCTTTCTGTCCGGGAGTAGATCAGTTTTTAATGCGCCCTTCGTGAGAAGTCGCTTTAAAAGAGATCTTGACATTCTCAGAGTCAGATTACGGCCGCTTTTACGGGTGCGACAAGGTCTTAAGTGACAATGGGGGGGAGGGGAGGACTTTTACAGCCTTAAGGTGGGACTGAAGGGGTGGCGAGAAAAGGCCGGTGTTTTTTGAAGTTTTTATGGTAAAACATATTTTGGCCAAAATAAATCAAATATTGCTCCAATACGAACATAAAGTTTAATTTTCTTCACACGGTGACTTCAACAATACCTGAATATCCATTAGGAGCAATGGTGGCCATTATCTAACAAACTTTTTAAATACGTAAAGAGAAAAAAGTTGTCATTAAATTTCAAAACACCCTTGACAGATATTCAAGAAATTTTGAGGTCACCATGTGAAGAAAATTAAATTTGATGTTTGTACTGGAGCAATATTTTATTTATTTCGGCGAAAAAAAAATGTTGCCATAAAAACTTTTCGGTCTTTTTTTCACATCCCCTTCCATCCCACCTTAAGGTTGCGGCTCCGAAGATCACGGGTACAAAACAGCGCAAGGTTACAGTTGTACAGATCTATCAAGTGTTTCGTGACCTCATAGCACCCTCTTTCTTCTCCAGAACAGCGCAAGGTTACAGTTGTACAGATCTAATCAAGTGTTTCGTGACCTCATAGCGCCCTCTTTCTTCTCCAGAACAACACAAGGGGAGCTGTGTTTAACTGTGGTAGCAATAGCAGCCTTAACATGGCTTTCAGTTACTGGCATTGAGCTTTTAGGGTACGTTAGGTTAGGTTAGGTTAGGGTAGGTTAGGTTAGGCTAGGTTAGGTTAGGCTAGGTTAGGTTGTGATAGGTTATGTTAGTCTAGGTTACGTTATGGTAGGTTAGGTTATGGTAGTTTAGGTTAGATTATGGTAGGTTAGGTCAAGTTATGGTAGGTTAGGGTAGACTAGGTTAGGTTAATGTAGTTTAGGTTAGGTTATCGTAGGTTAGGTTAGGTATGGTAGTTAGGGTAGCTAGGTTAGGGTAGGCTAGGTTAGGTTAATTTAGGTTAGGTTAGGTTATGGTAGGTTAGGTTATTGTAGGTTAGGTTAGGTTAATGTAGGTTAGGTTAAGTTAGGTTGCAGGACAATCAGGTGTCAAAGGATGAAGTTGAACAGCTGTTAATTCCAGTAGCCTACGCATTCCAAACAGAAGAAAAGAAACAGACACTCGACTTTTTTACGGCAATTAAGAATTACGCTCTTTTGTACCCCAATCGTTCACGCATTCATGTACCCGAACTCTTCAGTAGCATATTCTACCCCAAGGCTCTAGATAATCACCAAACAAACAAATACACTCCGTTTACATCACGACCGGCCCTCTTATCACCAACATAACATTCACAACACAAGGAAAGTATCAAGGGTTCCGACGACTCTGTAAATCATTAAGGTTCTCTAGTTATTGGGAACCAGATTTACACGCCCTACTTCTAGGGAACAATATATTACTAAGAAAAAGTCTAGAGTAATTAAATTAAACCTAGTTACGTTCCATCAAAATAATATGAATATCACAGAATATAAAACTAAAACATGTTTTTTATTATTGTTATTAATATCCACACAACTCTAAGGTTTGTCTGTACATTACCATGGTAAGCTATTTAGCATCGCGCTATAATCGAGTGAAGCAGTGTAGAAAAAAATCCTAGTGTAAGCAGTGAGCATACGTCGCAGCTGGTGTTGCTAGTACATAAGACACGCAAATGCGGGTATACTTTCTCCAAATTCAACCTTATTCATCCATAACACAATAGCGTAGTTAGTAAACTACATATTATGTTAATGTTCCGTAAGAGGCGGTGACATAAAACAAAAGAGTTTTTTGAGTAAATTTTAAAAATTTTTTAGGTTACTAAAATTAGGTACTTGACAACTAAATTTAAAATTAACTAGAATAAAGTTAACTAACCTTGAGGATTTTTTTTTTCTAAATTAATTGTGAATACATTCTAATCGTTTCCTTGTCACTTTCATTCTTGTAACCATCGAACTCTTCTTCCGGTCATTGTTGGAATCACTTCTCATGATTGATTATAAAATTAATAAATAACTTAGATAACTTTATCTAGGAAACGTTTTTTAAAAATTCCAGGTCCCTCCCCCCTCCTCCACAACCAGATACCCATAATCCACCGCGACCACGGATAGTAAACACACGCTTTACGCCATTGTTGCGCCCTACAGATGCCCAGCCGCCTGCGGTGGTTAGCATTGTTGCGCCTCCCGCTTCCCTACTGCGCCACGTGATGATGGCATTGTGTGGTAACTAAGCGACAGTCAGCGCTCCCCGCGGCGCTAACCCGCACTATCTTCTCTCTCCACAACAATAACCAGCGCCATCTTGATTCCCTTACAGATCTAGTTCATTGTTGCTTCTGATGCACCAGGACTGGTCAAGTTGGTTGTTTTTCTCTTAGGAAACATCAATAGGCTAAGGTTTATTTGTCATCTTATTGTTCGGAGGGAGGAAAATGTGGACGTGAAAATGATAGGATGACGCAGCATTCACGACACCAGAGGGAACCAACTTTACGTCCGAATTATTCATTTTTAAATTATGCTTCAGGTAATAATAATAATAATGATCGACTTTAATGGCGAAGTTAAGGCTACCACCTTTTCTTACATTTAACCAATACAATTAAAATGAATTTTAACGAAATAATATATACAATAACACAAAAAAAATGTATAAAAATTAGAGCTAAAATACACAAGGATTACGTAATATGAGAACACACACACAAGAAGGTGTGATAAGGTCTTACATCCCTCAACTCACGTATGAGCTTCCACAAGCAGATTATTTGCGACTTTTCGTTTGAAAACATTCAATTCTAATTTCTTTATTTCGTTGGTTAGGGTATTCCATGAAGGTGCGTGGGTAAATAACAAATCCTTCTTTATTTTTGGTGACCTGGTGGTTTGGGGGGTAAGGTGTCAGACTTCTGTGTTGAGGGTCCGGGGTTCAATCCTCGGTCACGGCACAGATTTATCTGATTGCCCAAACCCTTCCTTCACCTCTGACAAGACGTGTATTAATCACAACTTGTGAATGTGTTGAATGCCAGGCCTCCACCGTGGTTCGGATTCCACGTTTAAACTGTAGGTCCTCCATTTCATCTAACAATCACCCTACCATTACACATTAGCGTAAGTGCATACAACACGAACGGGTAGTAAGACGCGGTGATAATAATAATAATAATAATAATTCTTTATTTTTTAACAAGATTTTCCGAATTTGTTTTTCACTCCAAATATACTTAATTTCCTTACCATTATTAGAGTCCAATTTTTCATAGGAAGAATCTTATCTGACAGCTAGAAAAACTATTAGATCTACTTTCACGTGTTCATACGCCAAGTCATGTGATCTGCAACCGTCACTTTTAATATATTAACGATACCTATAAAATAACAACAATAATAAAGTAAGATGTTATCAATGTTTGTATTTTCTAAAAGGTTTTTCAGCCAGAATTATACAATAATATTAACAAAGCTTTAGTAAATTGTCCTAAATCTGCGAACAATAAAGGCTTAAGGCGCTGTAATAGTAACTTATATAAGAAATTCCTAAATGCCAATAATTAGATGAGCTTATAACGTTCATGTGTGAAACTATTCGGCAGTAGGAGAACAAACAGGGGATTGTGGTCAAATACAAATTACAATACTATTCGTGTTGTGAAACCCCCCCACTCCCCTATTTTTTTAACACTGCGTCTTACTACCCGTTCGAACTATACGCTTATGTACTAATAACGCTATGCATAAAGGATGAGTAAGGTTATATATATACAAGAAGTGTAACCGCATTTGCGTGGAAAAACCAATTCACGAAAAAAAAAACACCTTTGGTAAACCCGACCAAGATTAGAACCTCAAGCTCCTTGTCATCGGCAGTCTAGTCTATTGTGAGAGTGACGTCTTAAACTATGTGGCCACCGAAGTGGGTTGACCTCGTTCTCTTCACAAAGCTCCGTTCCGCTCTCCAATAACAGTTACCTTTATCTTCCCGTGCATTTAGCTCTATGTTTACGGGCCTATACACGTATAGGGTCATAGAATATAGTTTTGTGCTCATTCCGATAGACAATAAACTCGTGTAGTGTTGAAGGTTCTGTCGATATTTAACCTAAGCGCAACATCTGAGTGACAATATATCAGCTACCTAGACAGACTCCTTAGTTACACCGGTCTGACTGCGAAAGTTCGCTGATAACTTGTATCTCGTTGCAAAATCACCCGCGACATAAATCCAATACTACCCTTTCTACGGTGTTACACGCCGGGTTGCATTCAGCTCTATTCAGGAGCAAACCTTGTTCATAGGTCACGAGTGACTATGTTCATTAGCTGCTAGGTAGTATTCAGTTGAGTACAATATTGCAACGTGCAAGCCCACACTTAATATTAAGGCTAGTTCAAGAGAAAATTAGCTTAACCTGGAGCAACTCTTTTTACAGTCCAAACAAAATCGTGATAACTTACTAATAGGGGCTGCTCTTGACGAATAGGGGCTGCTATTGAAGAATAGGGGCTTTGTTGAAGAAACTGGGATTCTATTGACGAATATAGGTTTCTATTTACGAATAGGGTGTTATTGATGAATAAGGCTTCTATTGACGAATAGGGGTGCTATTGACGAATATAGGATTTTATTGACAAATGGGGTGCTATTGACGAATATAGGCTTCTATTGACAATGGGGTGCTATTGACGAATATAGCTTCTATTTACGAATGGGTGCTATTTACGAATATAGGATTATATTGATGAATAGGGTACTATCGACGATATAGGATTATATTGATGAATAGGGGTGCTATTGACGAATATAGGATTGTATTGATGAATAAGGGTGCTATTGACGAATATAGGATTATATTGATGAATAGGGGTGCTATTGACGAATATAGGCTTCTATTGACAAATAAGGGTGCTATTGACGAATATAGGATTATATTGATGAATAGGGTGCTATTGACGAATATAGGCTTTATTGACAAATAGGGGTGCTATTGACGAATATAGGATTATATTGACTGATAGGGGCTGCTATAGAAGACGTTTGATGAAGGAAAGCTTGTTCTACCTGAGTTTGGTTCCAATACAAATAATCGACGCGTCTGTTTGATAAGAAGACCAGCTCAACCGGACTATTTAGATGAAACAATAGAAGAAGAAGAATAGTGATAACACCCCCTCCCCCCGTTGTTAATCTCTATATTCAGTTCCCGGGGGGTGGGAGGGTGACGGGAATTGACAGCTCGTCAGTCGGGAGAGGAAAAAAACTCTGCTATTGTGGAGTGATGGAAGTGTGTGAGCCGACAAACTTGGGAATTAAAATAATAAAAAACTAGATATATAGCACAAGGGTGAAGTTGACTCCTGGGGGATGTTATCAATCACTGTCTGATTATTTTCGCGCCATTCTTTCCCCTCCCTCTCTCTCGCTATTATATTTATTATTTCTCGCGACTTCTCTTTTGTCGGTTCCTCTATGGCCGTACTTCTCAACTTTTCTCTTCCTCACTCGATCTTTTACGTCTCTTTTTTCACCGGTGTTCTTTTAGCATCCTTTTAAAATAGATTGTAACATGTCTCACCTCTTTACTTTAAAAAAACAAAAAAACATTTACTTAAACTTGAAAGGTGACCTGGGGGTCTAGAGGTAAGGTGTCAGACTTCTGTACTGAGGGTCCGGGGCTAAATCCTCGGTCCCGGCACAGATTTATCTGATTGCCAAACCCTTCCTTCACCTCTGACAAGACGTGTATTAATCCCAACTTGTGAATGTGAGGAATGCCAGGCCTCCACCGTGGTTCGGATCCCACGTTAAACTGTAGGTCCTCCATTTCATCTCACAATCACCCTACCATTACACATTAGCGTAAGTGCGTATAACACGAACGGGTAGTAAGACATGGTGATGATAATAACTTAAAGCTTGTATTGTTCGTAAAATATTGGTTTTATGAAAATATATTTCAAATAAAAGTTGTTTTTTTATTTATAATGGTTTCACAACTTTTCTAGGATAAGATATTTCTTATCTCAAATAGTTGCGGAGATATTATCGATCAAAACTGGAGATATTCCTACGTGCGAAGTACCCAACTTAAGTCATTTTCATGGTATTTTTAATGTTAAACAGCGCATGGAAGTAAACTACCCTTAATTTTAGGGTTGGACGGATAATTCCAAAAAACACCGCTGGAGAACCTTATAAAAAACTAGATACAAGTTTTTGGATCCAGGCAGATATACAAACAGACGGATAGACAGACCAGCGGATAGAAGGACAGACGGAATCGCTAAAATATTTTTTCTCGGGTTCATGGGGTCATAAAACGTCAAAATCCCTCAAAATCTTGAATTATATTTCTTGTATTTTCTCTTTCCAAGAGGGCACGAGAAAGTAGAAAGGGTTTTTGTTCCCTCTCCGAGGGGGAAGGAGGGGTAGGTATAAACAAAATTGTTCCCGTGTGAGCAAATTAAAAAGCAAGCATCTCTTCTGCAGCCTTTGTTCTCCGGAACTAGTTTTATAGTCAGACCACCAAAAGAAGGACCTTTCTATAAGCTGAGCTCAGTGCTACCAACAACAACAAAAATAAAGTTTCTAGACTTTTCACCCAGTCTTTCAAAACTGATACGAGTCTTTACTTGGCGTTTGAACGCGTGAAATTAGTTCGGGTGTTTTTTTTTATGATTTAAGTGTGATCCCGGGATGTTCCTAAGTCAAGCCGACTATAGTTGATGTATATATATATAAAAAAAAGTTGTTTGGAATGTTGGGGATTATATTAAGGAGACGTGTGGCATTAGCAGCTTTACTGATGAGCTGTCTCCACCGCGGGCAAGAAGGGACTAACGCACACTTCTAGCTTCATAACGGGCCTTGGCTATGGGCGAGTGTTTCAGACCAGCCGGGTCTGAGACTCTGGGTCTGGGTATGGTTTTAAGGAACGATTGACCCTTTAAAACCAACCTCGCTCCATATTCCCGTCAAACCCTTATTAAAAACAATACGAGTTAGCTAACGACATTTATACACCGATTTTGATTGCAAGTCCGTTCTGAAAGGGTTTTTTTTCTAAACAAAATCAGCCTATACAATGAACTATCACCTTCCGCGGCCAAGAGCATCGAGGAGTTGGTCCAAAATGATCACTTATAAGGGTTCGGTGTTTGAATCCCTGAAGAAAAACTTCGGGGTTATGGATTTATTGGACAGGGGTAATAGGTTCCCGGACCTTAAGGTGGGGTGCTAGTGAGCTTAAGTTTAGGGCAGTATTTTCGAAGTTTTTATAGCATAAACATTTATTTGGCCAAATTAGATCAAATATTTCTTCTATAGATACATATAGTTTAATTTTCTCCACGTGGTGATATCAACAGTTGTTGAATATCTGTCAAAGATGTCCTGGAATTTAATGACAGCTTCGCTCTTAATTTAAAAAGTTTCTCATCTGATGCCGACAGATATTCAACAAATGTTGAGAGCCGCTTCGGTGGCCGCATGGTCTAAGACGCCACTCTCATGTCAGACTAGACTGCCGATGACGGGGAGATGGAGGTTCAAATCTTGGTTGGGTGTACCAAGGGTGTTTTTTTTACAAAATGGTTTTTATCTTTCCCTCCACGTAAATGCAGGTACACTTCATATAAATTCCTAATCCCTAAAACCATTAACATAATTAGTACACAAACTTATAGACCGAACGGGTAGTAAGACGTGGTTCAAAAAAACTTTTGAGGTCACTATGTATAGAAAAATTATAATCTATAGCTACTGGAGCAATGTTTTATTTATTTTGGCAAAATTAAATGCTATAAAAACTGTAAAAAAAATACTGCCCGTAACTCACGCCCCCTGAAGTCTCCACGCAACATAGAACCTTCCCCGATATCCTCTTGAGCCACTGTTGCACGAAGCTCTAATCCTGCATCCTCGCATCCTCCCTGGACCTGAGAGGGGGGGGAAGACACTTCTTATTCATGGGATAAACGACCCATTCATGTGTTGTTGTGTTTTTTATACCGATGTTGTTTTTATCCCCTCCTTCCATTCCGGAGAGGCTAACAATAGTTGACTTGTGGCTTACTAATTGAATCGGTAAAAAAACCCAGACAGCAGCAGTCAACTATTGATGTTTGACCAACCCGCGCGGTCTCTCAGACAGATAACATGACCTGGAGGATGTGTGAGTGTGTGTGAGTGTGTGTGAGTGTGTGTGAGTGTGTGTGAGTGTATGTGAGTGTGTGTCTGAAAGGTGGAGGGCTGGATACATTAAAATACTGATGGGAATTAAATATATTTTAATCACCTCGTCTTACTACCTGTTCAGGTTATACGCATTATAATAATTTAATAAGGTAGGGATGAGGAATGGAAGTATTTTAGAGGTAATATACCCACGTTCGCGTGGAAGGAGAGTGGGAAAACTATTTAGAGAAGTACCGCCACACTACACCCCAGGCCATTGCAGTTGGGCCATGGGACGCCTGGTCCAACATTTCATAGCTTAGTTGGGTCACGATCACTGGCCAGGAGGATTATCGTCATAGCTTAGTTGGACCACGATCACTGGCCAGGAGGATTATCGTCATAGCTTAGTTGGACCACGATCACTGGCCAGGAGGATTATCGTCATAGCTTAGTTGTGCCACGATCACTGAACAGGAGGATTATCGTCATAGCTTAGTTGGGCCACGATCACTGGCCAGGAGGATTATCGTCATAGCTTAGTTGGACCGCGATCACTGGCCAGGAGGATTATCGTCATAGCTTAGTTGGACCACGAACACTGACCAGGAGGATTATCGTCATAGCTTAGTTAGGCAACGATCACTGGCCAGGAGGATTGTCGTCATAGCTTAGTTGGACCACGATCACTGACCAGGAGGATTGTCGTCATAGCTTAGTTGGACCACGATCACTGACCAGGAGGATTATCGTCATAGCTTAGTTAGGCAACGATCACTGACCAGGAGGATTACGTCATAGCTTAGTTGGACCACGATCACTGACCAGGAGATTATCGTCATAGCTTAGTTAGGCAACGATCACTGACAGGAGGATTGTCGTCATAGCTTAGTTGGGTCACGATCACTGGTCAGGAGGATTGTCATCATAGCTTAGTTGGGTCACGATCACTGGTCAGGAGTATTATCGTCATAGCTTAGTTGGGCCACGATCACTGAACAGGAGGATTGTCGTCATAGCTTAATTGTGCCACGATCAGTGAACAGGAGGATTATCGTCATAGCTTAGTTAGGTCACGATCACTGGCCAGGAGGATTATCGTCATAGCTTAGTTAGGCAACGATCACTGACCAGGAGGATTGTCGTCATAGCTTAGTCGGACCACGATCACTGACCAGGAGGATTGTCGTCATAGCTTAGTTGGGTCACGATCACTGGTCAGGAGGATTGTCATCATAGCTTAGTTGGGTCACGATCACTGGTCAGGAGTATTATCGTCATAGCTTAGTTGGGCCACGATCACTGAACAGGAGGATTGTCGTCATAGCTTAGTTGTGCCACGATCAGTGAACAGGAGGATTATCGTCATAGCTTTGTTAGGTCACGATCACTGGCCAGGAGGATTGTCGTCATAGCTTAGTTGGGCAACGATCACTGGCCAGGAGGATTGTCGTCATAGCTTAGTTGGACCGCGATCACTGGCCAGGAGGATTGTCGTCATAGCTTAGTCGGACCACGATCACTGGCCAGGAGGATTGTCGTCATAGCTTAGTTGGGTCACGATCACTGGCCAGGAGGATTATCGTCATAGCTTAGTCGGACCACGATCACTGACCAGGAGGATTGTCGTCATAGCTTAGTCGGACCGCGATCACTGGCCAGGAGGATTGTCGTCATAGCTTAGTTGGACCGCGATCACTGGTCAGGAGGATTATAACAAATAAGAGACCTGCGGGTAGATATGAATTCAGCCCCAACAAACTTTTTGCCTTTTATTAGGTTAGGTTAGGTTAGGTTAGGTTAGGTTAGGTTAGGTTAGGTTACATTTTTGTGTGTCTTACTATCCATCCCTTGCTCTTTTTCGCTCAGCTTGAGAAAACACTTACAGCTATCCTAAATGGATCTCCACCACAGCCGGGGCCGAGTTAGTACAACAGTCAGTACGACTTGTTCACAAGTACCAAGAAGGAACACGTGGCCCAACCGTAATACGCCCGTACACCCAACCGGTATTCAAACCCCGATCACCGCGTCATCGGCAGTCCAGTATATCGCGAAAGTAACATCTTAGACCATTCGACCACCAAAGTTGGTTACTAAATTGCTAAAGTGGGTAGAAGAAGGGCCATTTCGCAACAACAAAACTGCCACTAAAAATTATTATTATTAGCACCGCGTCTTACTATCCGTTCAGGTTATAAGCACTTACGCTAATGTGTAATGGTAAGGTGATTGCGAGATGAAATGGAGGACCTACAGTTTAACGTGGGCTCCGAACCACGGTGGAGGCCTGGCATTCCACACATTCACAAGTTGTGATTAATACACGTCTTGTCAGAGGTGAAGGAAGGGTTTGGTAATCAGATAAATCTGTGCCGGGACCGAGGATTGAACCCCGGCCCCCAGCACAGAAGTCTGACACCTTACCCCTAGACCACCAGGTCACCCCCACTAAGAAATGAAACATTTCGTGACCATATGCATGAAATTACTTAAGTCTTGGTATCTTCAATGTCAATTGAAATTTTAAAGCAGACATTTTGTAGGTTGTGTTTAAATATTAGTATTTTACTTGATAAAATTTGTAAAATATTTCTCCTTTATCTATAAACCTAAAAAGAGACATAAAGTTTAAAGTGTATCACTCTATTTTAACATAGCTCTCTTTTAACAGGCCAAAAATAGAGCAATTTAAGATTTTGAAAATTTCTAGATTAGACAGATTATATACCTTTATTGGTCACAAGTTAAAAGTATGATTTAAAAACAAAAGGTGTTTGTTTACATTCCAAACTCTTGTAATTCCTTAGGTCTTTCTCCCTTTGACCTCCCTTCACGCATCTTTCCTATTGTATCACTGTATTATTTTACAAACAATAAAGTTTACGATACGACAAAATAGTTTGAAGGTAATTTAAAACTAAGCAATATAAAATATTACATTTAGTTTGCATATCAAAAGTTGATGATAGAAAACTACAATCTGATGTCAGCCTCCGGATTAATAAATGTAGTGGTTCATACTGTATTGTTTTAATTACGTTATTTTATGTGTACTTTATAAATACAAGAATATATTATCACACGAATTACAAACTACCGGAGATCTTAGACGCTTTTAAGAGGTCCAGAAATCCCGCGTTATTTAAGGAAAAGTCTGCTTTGGTCTGAAAGGTTACTGTGGGATTAGGTTATATAATTATTTTTTTTAATCACGATAGGGTATCATTATATATTTTCAAGGACAATTAACGTGAACTATTTCAGCTCTTAGATCAAAGTAAATGGTTAAAAACAAAAATCTAGCCTTCCTTGAACAAACAATCATTATTTAACAAGGTCATAACAGAACATTCTGAGATAGTTGAGGATTGTTTTAGTGTTTGGAAGCTAGAACTGACATTACCATAAGAAATACAGCAGTGTGAGGTCACAACAGAACATTCTGAGATAGTTGAGGATTGTTTTAGTGGTTTGGAAGCTAGAACTGACATTACCATAAGAAATACAGCAGTGTGAGGTCACAACAGAACATCTGAGATATTTGAGATTGTTTTAGTGTTTGGAAGCTAGAACTGACATTACCATAGAATACAGCAGTGTGAGGTCACAACAGAAACCTGAGATAGTGAGATTGTTTAGTGTTTGGAAGCCTCAGAACTGTCATTACCATAAGAAATACAGTGTGTATGTATTCTCTTCAAGTAGGCGGTGCCTGAAAGTATAAGCACCCAACTTGAGTCCCGTAATTAATGTAATACACTATTAATAAAACTATCCCATCAACAAATAATCCTTACCTGAAGAAATTAGAGATCATCTGGAATATAACTAGGAACCTCTAGAACTGTAATCGACCTCCTGAGCCAACTAGACTAAACAGGCAATTTAAAACAACATCCAAAAAATGTCATCATTAAAAATGATGATAATATTCAATATTTGAAATAATAAACTAAATTGCGGCATCAGGGAACTTTTAGGCCTAGAACAAACAATGTCCAACAATGACTGAATTAATACGGTACCTATTTAATGTATTAATAAAATAGCCGTTTGATTTAACTTTTAAATAAATGTTCATTTTATCTACTAGCCATTGGATTTTAATTGTTTGTATATTTTTTGCATCAAAAATGTAGGTCGGCAACTATGGTTTCCTTACATCTTTACACTCGTAAAAACTTACTAATTAGTTTTAAAAGTTACTATTTAATTAAGATCGATTAAATAACCAAGCTATTTATTTTATTTGCTATTTACTGTTACATCCACATCTAAATATCATGTTCTTTAAATTGAGAATTACACCTAGACATGGGAATCGAACCCGGGACCTTCGGTTTAGTACGGCATTACTCTAACCACTAAGCTATCCAGTAGTCATCCCATGTTCAAGGTCATTCTTCACTCATATCTTAAGGCAGAGTGTGTGATAGACGTGTGAAAATCATCAGCTACATATGAGTGATCAATCAAGACCACAAGCTATCAGATAACTCAGTCAAACGTCCCGGGCTCGATTCACGTGTCCAGGTATCATTTTTAAATTTAAAGAATATTATTATATAGTTGGTTAAGAATTGATTGAAACTAAAAAAAAAAGCTTGTTTGGTAGATGAGGGTGAATATTTAACGAGTGAAATAAATTTGTATTAATTTATTTAATGATCCTCCTTGTAAAAACGCACATATGACTAGGCATGTATAACAAATAATAATTTTATTATTAATCCCATAAAAAGAAAAACCCTGCCTTCACCTCTGACTAGACGTGTATTAATCACAACTTGTGAATGTGTGGAATGCCAGGCCTCCACCGTGGTTCGGATCCCACGTTAAACTGTAGGTCCTCCATTTCATCCCACAATCACCCTACCATTGCACATTAGCGTAAGTGCGTGTAACCCGAACGGGTAGTAAGACACGGTTCAATAAATATAATAATAATAATAATAATAAATAATAATAATATAATTAGTAGACCTATCTTAATTTAGTTTTTTTCCCCCGTATCTTACTATTCGTTTGTGTTATACGCTTGTATAATAATTACTCTGATAGTTTTTAGGTATTAGGAAAGCAATATTTTGAGGAAGTGTACTCGAATTTTTGTGGAAAGAAACTGGAAAACCTTTTTTTGAAAAAAAAAAAAACACCTTCAGTACACCCGACCAAGATTCGAACCTTGGATCTCCCCTTCATCGACAGTCTAGTCTACTGCAAAAGTTGCGCCTTAGACTAGGCAACCACCGAAGCGGTTAGTTAGTAGTTAATATTAATTGTAACTTTGTTTAGTTTTGAGCCATCACTCAACCTGAATACATAGACCTCGCTAACTTTTAATTACCTTGAGGCTTAGAGCGAATCCAGTCTCACTTTAAATTATAAAATGAAATTAAAGTCTTAACAACGGAATAACACAAATAATATAGTAACGGAATTAATTCTACAAGGCAAATAAAGAAGTTACATTAATAATTGATGCATTTCTCCAAAAGTGAATTTTCAAATTTCGGAATTAAATAATTTCATGGTTTCTTTTGAGTAATTATTATTGTAACGGGAACGGGGGGTAGGCGGGTGTCGACTATAAATTATTATTATTATTAGCACTACGTCTTACTACCCGCTTGGGTTACACACACTTACGCTAATGTGTAATGGTAGGGTGATTGTGAGATGAAATGGAGGACCTACAGTTTAACGTGGGATCCGAACCACGGTGGGAGGCCTGGTATTCCACACATTCACAAGTTGTGATTAATACACGTCTTGTCAGAGGTGAAGGAAGAGTTTGGCAATCAGATAGATCTGTGCCGGGAACGAGGATTGAACCCCGACCCCCAGCACAGAAGTCTGACACCTTACCTCTAGACCACCAGGTCACCCACTATAAATAATTAAGTATGATTGAATCTAGACTGGAATATCTTCATATCACGTTTAATATTGAGATATTACGACACCTTAGCCCAGTCAGTATCTTGTCTGACTATAGAGTTAAGGGTCCCGAGTTCGATTCCTTCAATGGCCGAAAACGTTATCATTGGTGAAAAATGTGGGTTTCCCCTTTAAAAGTTCTGGCACGTCGGATTCCTCAAATAAAAATTATTAAAACAAATATATCGAGTTGTAACTCAAATATTGCTGTGCAAGATCTTAACCTTGCACTGATGGACACGCGCACCAAACGTCAAGCTCATAGTCTGGCTGTCTGGTGATAAGGTTCGAATCCCGACCGGGTACATACTAATGATTTTTTTTTTACCCCCTAAATTAGTTTCACACTCTCTATCCTATCAAATGAAGGTACATTTTCTCTAATATCTACATTTCTCGTCCCTACACCATTAGTATAGATGTGCATATATCCAGGACGGGTGTAAGGACACGGTACATAGACACAATAAAAAAAACAACACATAGTTTTTTTTAAAAAATACCTACCTTAGGTTGTCTTCGAACCGGCGGCCTTCGTATCGATGTACAAATATAATATTTCTCTTTACACGGTCAAATATTATGTCGTCAGAGAGTAAAGTCCCCACGTCCCACCGGTGGTCAGGGAGTCCAGGGTGTGCGTGAAAGAGACAAGCTCGCTCGCGGTGAATAATGTCGCGCTTGTTACCTCAGAACGTAACTTCCTGGACACACTATAGTGATCCCCCTCGACAGTTCCAGGAACACTAAAACAACAATCATCATCTATCTTTGTCAACCCCACCCCCCTCTCCTTCCTCAAAACAAAAACAATGACAACCTGACAGGTATGAGAGAAATAAGCCTATAACTGGGTCGACCCGTCCGCGTTAAGCCTTTTTACCTGTCATACACCGACTTCTAGGCCACGCCCATCGGAACACATATTAAAAAAAAAAGAATATAAGAAGAAAAAAAAAAAGAAGACGACTCGTTGCATTGTTTCTGGGATCACGCTGACGTCACAGTAAGGTGTCACGCTAAAACGAGCACGCGATGTTTCGGAGCTCGCACTCCCATTGGCCCAACGCGGGGGTTTGGGGGGAGGAAAGTGTTTAGCATGAGAACATTAAAAATAAATGTTACAGCAAGCCACGCCTCCCCCCTTCATAATGCCTCATCTCGCGTGCAGCACTCATGAGTGAATTCCTCCCCTCCTAGTCATATACTATACTATGCTATATTACCCCTGGAATAGTTAATAACGCAATACGTGTTACTCTGTGACAGGTTTTTAAGGCCAGAGAAAAGTTTTTAACAACACTAAAGAACTGTAAGATATATGACTCTCAGAACTTTGCTGCTATGTATTTATATATATATATATTTTTTTTAATATTCCACCCCTCTAACCCCCCACGCCACCCTACGCGCTGACTAATGATGACGTGTGGTCTGTTATTTTTCTAGAGGTGAAATTAATTTTTTTTAAGAATATTATTTATTTGCGCGTGTTTATGTAAAAAAAAAGAATTATAATCTAAGAGACGGCATCTTCAAGATAGGATTCATAATATTTTTGAAAAAATATATATATGATTTTTTTTTTTGCAAAAATCACTACATTAAAATAACTAAATAAAACGCTTGACAGGTTTGGTTGAGGGAAATTTGAAATCGAAATTAAAAACAAATGGTCCGGTGTGGACCGGAAAGACTTTATGTCTTTTTTTTTAACTGAAAATTAGAGACATTTAGTAAGAAACTTGGTAAGATTTGTGAAATGAAATAATACACATAGTTGCAGAAACACTCCACCAAAGACCATTAATGTGATAATATATGCGGTTACAGAAACATCGAGAAAAGAGGAATCTCTCTGTCCACCAAATATCATAATCATCAATTTTACATTTCAAAATTTCAATAAAAACATATACTCATATATTTGCTTATAGCTCAGAAACTATTGGTTCTATAAAATAAATACGTATACCCGAACGGGTAGTAATATGCGGTGCTGATAATAATAATAATAATAATAATAATAATAATAATAATAATAATAATAATAATAATATAAAATAAAATTAGATATTAAATATTGTAACTATGAATAGTACTATAACTTTACTATGATGATTTATTTCGTATCTCAAATAATTGCGGAGAGGTGATCAAAATTGAAATTTTCTGCTGATGTAAAATACCCTCAAATTCATTTTCAGTTTAAAATGAGAGTTTTCATTTTTTTTTGTATAACTTGATACAGAATTTAATCAAATCATTAGAGCGAGTTTTGAAAAAATAAATGTTAACTCTTTTTGTACTTCAGTCAACTACCCTTAATTTTAGGGTTTGATATCTTAATTCTAAATACCCCTCGGGGGGAGGGGGGCCTTATTGAAAGCCTAGAGACCAAGTTTTAGCTCATTCGGTAAAATTGTTTCTGCTCCAGGCCAAGATATAGGCGGACAGACAGACGGCAACGCATCAGGGGGTCATCAAACGTCAACAATTATCAAAATCTCGGGTTAAATTTTTTTACGATCACAATACTATGCTTATCGTATCGACCCACCTCGGAAAACGAGTAAAGCCTCGAATGGGTCATGTTTTCCAAGACAATGCAACAATCCAGAGATGGTGTGCACTCGCCTTAAGTCGTCAGTCTCATCTGGTATGAGCTTTAGGTGACGGGGAGGCCAAAGTTAGAATACCGGCTGGGTATATTTAGACGGTTTTTTCTCTCTAAATAGTTAAACACTCTCCACGCAAATTTGGGTGCATTTGATCTCACTTCTACCTTCTTAATCCCTACTACATCAGTGTAAATTTGAAGATATTTCGTACACGAGTAAGAAGGGCAGAATACAGAGGAGAACTTAAGGAGGCGTTGTCAATCATGTAAAGAAGTGCACGACCTCTATGTTGTAAGCCAGCTGACACGGTTATTTAATAGATCCACACAACTTTAAAACATAAGTAGGAAAAAATAATAGAACTTAGAGCTTTGATCAACTTAATTTGAAACTAGAAATAATGATTTTCCAAAATTCTTAAGCATAATCTTTATCTTGTGGACTTCCTTCTATTTTGAAACTCCTAACCATCAGAAACCATGTGGTTTTATAATGTTACTATGTTGAGCTATCCGGCAGTAGGAGAACAAACAGGGTAGGAGGAACCTTTAAATGACAATTCAATACGTGTTGTAAACCACCGTCCCTATTAAATGACATAATTCTATTCATAAAGATCCGTTCCACGCTCCTATAAAAGTTACCTTTAGTTTTCCGAGCATTTAGCTTTTAGTTAGAAACAGAAATGATGTGGATTTTTGGACTTTTCAGAATGGAAAATTTTAAATTGTGGCTATGTTTATTACTATGTGTTTTGTCTTACGACAGGTCAATTTATTTTGTCAGTGACCTTAGACCACCAATGCACCTTGTCCTCTGCCTCCTCCTTCTTCCTAAGCTCCTCTTTCCCTCAACCTTTCCTTCTATGACGTCGTTAAGAAGACAGTTCCTCCTAAGGATATGTCCGAGCCAGTTTGCTTAGCACCAAAGAATCACATCCAAAATAGTTCTCTTCTCATCCAATCTTCTCAGGACGTGTTCATTTGTCCCCCTGTCTACCCACCTGATCTTCTCAAGTCTTCTCCAGCACCACATTCCAAGGCTCTACAAGTATTTCTTTTACATCTTCCTGAGAGTCCAAGTTTCTGCTCCAAACGTAGCATTTTATCATTTTCTTCCTCAGTTCCAAACTCAACTTGCTAGTCATCAATAGCCTCTTCTTGTTGAAAGCTTCCTTGACCATGGCGATCCTTGATCTAGTTTCCCTATTGCATCCTTTGTCAGCAGACTTTCCAGGTTCTTGAACTCCTCTATTTTTTCCAACTCCTGGTTTCCAATTTTGATTTTCAGCGGCTCTTAATTTTTTAAATCACCATCACTTTTGACTCCTCAATGTTGATCTCCATGCCATATATTCTCTCTATCTTTATCACCCGGCTCATCATTTACTGCAACTTTTTTTTAATTTCTGGCCAGCAATGCTGGATGATCTGCGTATTTTATTGTGTTGATGACGTGTCCTCCTATTCTGGAATTGCCACGTTCCTCTAGGGTTTCTCTGACCAGCCACTCGTCATACAAGTTTAGCAGACTGGGTGACAAACAGCATCACTGTCTCACCATCTTTCTATCTTTACTTTGTTGTCTCTCCATCATTTAGCCTCATCTTCACTCGTTGTCCCCAGATACAGGTTTGCAATCAGCCTTCTGTTTCTCCAGTTGATGCCGATCTCCTTGAGTATTTACATCAGTTTCTTCCATTTCACTCCTTTTGCCAGTCGATGAAACCAATGTAGACCTCTTCCTTGACCTCCAGCACTTTCTCTGAAATTATTCTCAACATCCCAATGGCATCTCTAGTTCCTTTTCCTTTTCTGAATCCAAATTTATCTTCTTCTATTGCACTTTCTCTTTTATGTTCCAGTCGTCTGTTGAGCATTCTTGCCACGATCTTCACCACATGAGAGATGAGGCTGATGGTCCTGTGTTCGCTGCATTTCTTGGTTAGTTTCCTCTTCTTTAGAGCCACCATGGATACGTCTAGAAAGTTCTTGAACCATTTTCATGTTTCGTAGATAAGGTTTGTCAGAGCCACCAATCCGTTGTTTTCCAGTTCCTTCAGAAGGTCAGCTGGTATGTCTATGTTTACAAGTATATATTTATATGGTAGTAAAAATAGTTTTGTTTTCGTTCCAACGAACACCAAACTCATTTAATTATTTTTAAAGATTGTGTCATATTTAGCTTAAGTACAACATCTGATTGGCGATATATCTGCTTCCTAAGCAGCCCCCTTAATATATTAACGATGCCTTAATATTTAATGAACTGTTACGTCCGGTGGATGCACACATTTGGCCATGATACAAAGACTCTTCTGTTCTGCGAAACTAAGAACTATTTACTGCTACCAAGAACTTATCTATGAATTAACTAACAGCTCCTACAGATACTATATAATACAACAATTCCAGTTAATTAGGGGCAATCCTTCTCTATCACATGCACACGTGATTATATCCCCCCGTTCTATCAACACACTCGCACACATTGTTAGATTGGTGCTGTGGTTGATATTCTAACAGTATAATCTCAGTGCTGTGGTTGATATTCTCACAGTGCTCTGGTTGTTGATATTCTCATAGTAATATATCAATGCTCTGGTTGTTGATATTCTCACAGTACTATCTCAGTGATGTGGTTGTTAATATTCTCACAGTGTAAGCTCAGTGCTGTGTTTGTTGATATTATCACAGTATAACCTCAATGATGTGTTTGTTGATATTCTCACAGTGTTAGCTCAATGCTCTGGTTGTTGATATTCTCACAGTATAATCTCAATGATGTGTTTGTTGATATTCTCACAGTGTTAGCTCACTGATGTGGTTGTTGATATTCTCACAGTGTTAGCTCAATGCTCTGGTTGTTGATATTCTCACAGTATAATCTCAATGATGTGTTTGTTGATATTCTCACAGTGTTAGCTCACTGATGTGGTTGTTGATATTCTCCCAGTATAGGCTCAATGCTGTGGTTTCTGATATCCTCACAGTATTATCTCAATGCTGTGATTGTTGATATTCTCATAGTAATATATCAATGATGTGGTTATTGATATTCTCACAGTATAATCTCAATGATGTGTTTGTTGATATTCTCACAGTGTTAGCTCAATGCTCTGGTTGTTGATATTCTCACAGTACTATCTCAGTGATGTGGTTGTTAATATTCTCACAGTGTTAGCTCAATGCTCTGGTTGTTGATATTCTCACAGTATAATCTCAATGCTGTGATTGTTGATATTCTCATAGTATTATCTCAATGCTGTGATTGTTGATATTCTCACAGTAATATATCAATGATGTGGTTGTTGATATTTTCACAGTATAAGCTCAGTGTTGTGGTTGTTGATATTCTCAATGCTGTGGCTGTCAATGGCTAGTTAAAAGGCAGTATCTATAATTGAGTTGTTGGGGTGTGCTATAGAAATTCATTTATTGGCTCGTTACTTAAGATGGATGACAGGGACTTGGATAGGTAACACGTCACATGTAGGAGGATGGGTCTTTTTAACAGGGTGGCCAACAAACTAGTTCAATAAAGAGTTGTCTTATACTATAGATAGGAATGTGATATTAAACTATGTTATTAATAGTGCTAGAAACTAGACATTGCACTAGTAATTGCACATTAACATATTACTTAAAATAGTTCCATATTTTCATACGTCAAGTCTTATGAATCACAGATGTCGCTTTGGACAGTAAATAACAATACAGTCAAATTTTAATAGGAAAGGTTTTATCTGAATTATAAAAGTTCTACTTTCACATATTCATACGTCAAGTCATGTTATATGCAGTTGTCACGTTTGATAGATAGGCCTATTATCAACACCTATTTAATAAATATAACACTATGGTATAAGGTTATCAGTTTTGGCAACAACAAAAAATGAATTTGTATTTTCTGAAAGGTCCTTCTTATGAAAACTGGACTTTATCTACGAAATGAATTATTATTATCATTATTATTATTATTATTATTATTATTATTATTATTATTATTATTACCACGTCTTACTACCCGTTCGGGTTGTACGCACTCACGCTAATGTGTAATGGTAGGGTGATTGTGAGATGAAATGGAAGACCTACAGTTTAACGTGGGATCCGAACCACGGTGGAGGTCTGGCATCCCTCCCATTCACAAGTTGTTATTAATACACGTCTTGACAGAGGTGAATATAATAGAATATATTTACACTTTTTAAAACTGTTTTCCTACCTGAATTCTACAATAAGTATATCTACAGTGGGCTGGACTCTGATGATATCCAATTATATCCAATGATTGATATTTGTAGCCAGACACGTAAAAAATAGCATAACTCAATTCCTTCTTAACTCAAGCAAATATTATTTTAAAAAGTCACTAGTAGTGTACGACAAGGAACAAGGATTTTAAAATTAGAAAATAATAGATCGTTGCAGCGATGGTTGCAGATCATCGCGGTAAAATATATTCTAAACTTGTTATTGGTAAAAATTATATTGTCTGAGGCTTCACTCGACTTTAGTTTTAAGAATCCGGTGTTTAATTTTAATCAAAATGTATATTTCCCCTTCACACCCCGATGAGAACTTTAAAACTACCCCTCTCCCAGCTCTCTATCTATTTGTTATTATATTTAACCAAAGAGTAATATTTTATTTACCGATACACAATCATACACAAATAATGGTTTACATGGAGATGTAAACAAACCATGATTGTACAGATGAACCACTGACCACACAGAAGGTAAAAAGTGAAATTCCATAGGAAAATCAAGTTTTCTTTAGAAGCAACATCCTGGTCCCCTAACCTTAAGAATGAGTGTTCCTTTGTCAAAATAGGTTCAGCAGTTTTATTCTAACTTCAATTACTGAAAAACGGTTTAATCAAATTATATAATTATTATATAAAAGATTTAAAAAATAATCGATTAAATTAGTTAATTAATAAAACTAATAAACTCATGGTAAATGGTACTTGTAATACCCTTTTTTTAGTACCACGTCTTACTACCCACGCGGGCTACAGCGCATATATACTAATTACTTTATTGTGTTAGGGATGATGGTGGTGGTTGAATTTAGAGGAAGTGCACCTGAATTTGCTTAGATGGAAATGGAAAACCATTTAGTAAAAACCATCCTCAGTATAACCGACCGGGATTTGATCCCCGAGCTTCCCAGCAGTCCAGATTTGGGCCCATTCGACCACATTGAAGCGTGTAGTTAAGTAAGTAGTTATAAAAACACTAGTATGACTAGGGGAAAAGGTTTTTAATGATAGATGAGTCATTCGATTCCTTGATTCTCAGAATCACATGTGGTATTCGAGAAATTTGAGATTCGTAAAATTATCAAAAAAGTATCTCAAATACAATTATAGGAGAGTGTCGATATTTCGGAAGTCATTAATATGGATTGCCAATCAAAATATTATTTATAAAAATAACCACAATGTGTTTCCCTGTAACTAAAAATAATTACACTACATAGACCTATCACGTGTTATACATCAGTTAAATAAATAAAAATTTGACTAAACTCATACAACTGTAATTTAAAATTCATGAAAATACTGTATCTCTGTATTCTCCCGGTTAATCCGAACAAACTTCGGTATCAATTAGTTTGGATTAACGAGTTCCCAGTGTTCCATTTTTACAAAAATCACCATCACAGTGCTTCTGACCCAACGAAAGACACAAAAACGTTAATCCCTCTTACTAGAATGTGACGACAGACTCGCTAACTGTGACAGTTGTTGCCAACTTTCTGGGCAACTTGATTCAGAGTCAAATTGTATCTGTATTCAATAATTATTATATCAGAAAATATGACAGTATATTTTGTGACGGTGTTACAAATATCCAGCTTATTATTATGAAACCAATTCAAAACCTGAAAACGCAGTCACCTGAAAATCAGAATGAACCTGACATTTAGACAGCGTGGCCATTGGCTCAGATGAGTCCAAAATAGTTTTAACATTTAAAAACTATAAAGAAAAAAAGAAAGGAAATATAAATTTAAAATTAGCATACTTTGTTTTAAGAATTAAATAGACAGAGCTATTATTTTTGATTTTAATGGGAATTACTCAATCTAGATATCATATTCTGAAAATTTAAAAATGACACCTCGACACGGGAATCGAACCCGGGTGAAGAATGACCCTGAGCACGGGACGAATTCTGGATAGCTCAGTGGTTAGAGCATTGACGTACTAAGCCAAAGGTCCCGGGTTCGATTCCCGTGTCCAGGTGTCATTTTTCAATTTTCAGAATATGATACTCTGTTTTCCCAACAGGTTTTTGCTGTTCATAAAAAAAAATTGTAATATTATATAGCGTAGTTGAAATTGAAAATAGATCTATTGTAAAAGCGTGAATGTTAAAATGATGAAAAACCTCTGGGTCTACGGGTCTACTATTAGAACAATTTACTCTCATGTACTTTGATCCTCTGATTTTTCTAAACATTAATTTAGAAATCTCTGAGCTATGAAGATCTTGGAAGTCCTAAGTGGCGTACAAGGAGAGGGGAGAGGGGGGAGGAAGAGAACAAAAGAGAGAATTAAAAATCTCAACAATTTCCTTCAACATCTGGTAGAAATGTACAAGGCCCATGTTTTTACCCCGTCTCCCTCCCTCCCTCCTTGTTTGTGTTTTAATGTAGGTGTCACGGCAAGCGGGGCTGGACTCTTAATTTCGGACATGTCAACACTTCCAGGCGGGGACTGACTTACACTGAGTGGGCTCTGACTAGCTTCACATGGTGGTGTGATATTGAAACCAACCGCCCTTCATTAACAGCGTAACAGCAGATTTGGCAACTCATTTTCATATTTACTCTTACTAAAACTTATATTTAAATTGATATTAAAAACTTACATCTTACATCAGTACAATACATTATTATTATTATTATTATCATCACCGAGTCTTACTACCCGCTCGAGTTACACGCACTTACGCTAATGTGCAATGGTAGGGTGATTGTGAGATGAAATGGAGGACCTACAGTTTAACGTGAGATCCGAACCACGGTGGAGGCCTGGCATTCCACACATTCACAAGTTGTGATTAATACACAGTACAATACAATACAATAGAATACAATACAATACTGTATATAAAATGACGATAAAAGATATAATCCGATTCCTTGATATAATAAAACAGTTCGGTTAATAAATAAATGTGATATTATGAAACGTGATTTTTAGTATTTTCTCTAAGGTCAACCGTTTTGTTTGGTTTTAGTTATTTTACTTAAAATTTTATATTTATCATGGATTGTTGTCAGGGTGTGGATAGTTTGTTTAAAATGTACCTGATATATTTTATCATCAATCAGTAGAACTCTCATTGGTCAGGTGTCAACATTCCCATTTGAGTTGTGTAGAACAGAGCTTGTGTATGACTGGTCAAATGGGGACAGAGTGGAACCAAAATTCAAGTTTTTTCATGATGAAAGATCAAATATTTATTTACCATAGTATAATAATATAGGATCTCAAGACATACTCGTACATACATGCATAAATGAACAAATGCATAGGGTTAATTTATTTTTTTTGTTTTCTGACTTCAAGATGAAGTTCAAGCGATGTCAAATTTCGTACATAATATGTGGATCTCAATCTTCCATATCAGAAAATATGAACTTTTATGTGAGTATCAACAAAATGTACACAGTTGAACTCATTTTATGTGGGTATCAACAGAAATATGCGCATTTGAACTCATTTTATTGACGTCCATCGGTAAAAGTGTTCTCGGTGGGGATAGAACACACTCCTCTTGAACTACGCTGAAGCGTAGGGCTAGTAGTGTCCAGTGACTTTGTGAGTACAGAGAATATATTATGATAAGGTGTTCTGTCTTTCGACAGGTGTGTTGCCCTGTCCTATCAGCAGTTCCCTATTTTACCTCCTGAAACTTGATCTTATTTCCTTGTTTGAGGTCATCCATCGGTTGCATCCCTCGTCTTCCTGGTCCCTTTTCCCCTTCCGCCCTTGCGTTCTATGACGTCATCAAGTTGACCTTTATTCATAGAATCACCTGCAGAATGAGAACCTCGTTAGTCACATGATCTGTCCACTTTATCCTTTATATTCTCCTACAGCACCTACACAGTTATTTTAATTTTATTACTAGCATTTTAAGTAACCGGCTTTTAACGGGAGAAATGTTTAGAGTAAAAAGGACCAAAAATGGTAAAAATATTAAATATATAAAAAGGGGGTTAAGAGATAAATTTTAAAATTCCGGTTTCCAGGTGCATGTGTTGATACACAGGGGGTACTGGTTTTAAAATGGCAGCCCTCTTCGTGTGGTAGATATCGCGCAATACTCGTGACAGACAAACTTTTCATTTTATTAATAGAAATTATTGTATTTCTCTACCAGCCAACCGTCCCCGTGGTTTAGTGGTCAGCGCAACTGAGGGTACGAGCTAAGAGGTCCCGGGTGTGACTCCCGGCTGGTACTTTGAGTGCTTTTTTTTTGCCGAAAAAGGAATTACTCCATCGGTGACCTTGACCTGATTAATTAGGCTCAAGTTAGGTTTAAATGTTTCCACTGGTTTCACACCCTCATACTCACCATCACCTCATGAGGACATGGAAAGAGACTTCACGAAAAGGATGTACGAATAGTACATTCGGACGTCTCTTAGGCAACGTTAGGTTAGTACGGGCTCATCTTTCTACTAGTGGGCTATGAAGGATGCAGCCCAGACGCGTATTATATTATTATTATTATTATTATTATTATTATTATTATTATTATTATTATTACTATTATTATTAGCACCGCGTCTTACTACCCGTTCGAGTTATACGCACTTACGCTAATGTGTAATGGGTAGGGTGATTGTGAGATGAAATGGAGGACCTACAGTTTAACGTGGGATCCGAACCACGGTGGAGGCCTGGCATTCCACACATTCACAAGTTGTGATTAATACACGTCTTGTCAGAGGTGAAGGAAGGGTTTGGCTATCATATAAATATGTGCCGGGATCGAGGATTGAACCCCGGACGCTCAGCACAGAACCCCTAGAACGCCAGGTCACCTATTATTACTATTACTATCTCCTATTCGTGGGGACTCACCCTGCAGTATATTTCTGTAAATGTTATCCTGGCCTACCCCCTTGTTAAAAAGTGTACGTAGCTCCCCCCTACAGTGTGCGACAGTCCCTCGGGTTTAAGAGAGACATCACCTTCAGCTCCGTGTAGTGTGTGAAGTATGGTATTGTGGTGTACCGCAATACCGACAAGCCGCCGACCTCTTGATTTACTTGGCCGCCGCTCCAAGAGGCGCTATAGCAATGAGCCACATATTTCACACCTGGGTCTGACTACACCACATTCTTCATCGCCGCTCCCGAGGCTAACATCCTGAGAATAACACTAGGATAGACGGTATGGGATACAAATAGTTGTATAGGCGCAATAGACTTACTAAATAATCTATTATAGTTACCTTTGATCCAACGGTAGTCTTGCTTATAGTGGTCCAAATGTTGCCTGTATTTCAACACTAGTGTCTCAGTACTCTATACTAGTGTCTCAGTGCTGCAGACTAGTGTCTCAATGCTCCAGACCAGTGTCTCAGTGCTCCAGACTAGTGTCTCAGTCCCCTCGATCATAGAAGAACCTATTTAAAACACAATATTTCGGCGGGTGTAAATTATGAATCTTTTGTTCATTCAAAGACAATCTAGAGTTTAGTGTTTGTTTCTTACCACAACTCTAGAGTTTAGTGTTTGTTTCTTACCACAACTCTAGAGTTTAGTGTTTGTTTCTTACCACAACTCTAGAGTTTAGTATTTGTTTCTTACTCCAACTCTAGAGTTTAGTGTTTGTTTCTTATCACAACTCTAGAGTTTAGTATTTGTTTCTTACTCCAACTCTAGAGTTTAGTATTTGTTTCTTACTCCAACTCTAGAGTTTAGTGTTTGTTTCTTATCACAACTCTAGAGTTTAGTGTTTGTTTCTTAACACAACTCTAGAGTTTAGTGTTTCTTTCTTACCACAACTCTAGAGTTTAGTGTTTGTTTCTTAACACAACTCTAGAGTTTAGTGTTTGTTTCTTACCACAACTCTAGAGTTTAGTGTTTCTTTCTTACCACAACTCTAGAGTTTAGTGTTTGTTTCTTACCACAACTCTAGAGTTTAGTGTTTGTTTCTTAACACAACTCTAGAGTTTAGTGTTTGTTTCTTACCACAACTCTAGAGTTTAGTGTTTCTTTCTTATCACAACTCTAGAGTTTAGTGTTTGTTTCTTACCACAACTTTAGAGTTTAGTGTTTCTTTCTTAACACAACTCTGGGGCATCCCGTATTTAGTTAGACTAATGGACTAATTAGGATGATATAATTTAGAGAAAAGTACCGGAATATGTGTGAGAGGAGAAAATTATCAAACAAAAAATAAACTTAGTGCACCCAGATGAAATTCAAGTCCTGATCTCCTGGTCTAATACAGACCAAACTAGATGAGGTACTTTGAAATCGTGTACACCTGCTAAACAATGCATTTATTATCTATTGTTAAACTAAACAATACTTTTAGTAAATTATACCAAGATGGCTGTCTTCACCTTCTTTATCAAAACCTACACTCAAAATATCGATCTATATCAGTTTCTCCCTCTCCTGTGCTTCATAGTTCAGGTGGGGTTGTAGGGGACGAGAGAAAAGGTCAGTGTTTTTGCGGGGTTTTTTTACAGCGAAAATTTGTTTTGGCCAAAATAAATCAAATATTGCTTCAGTAGAAATGTAGAGTTTAATTTTATTCACGTGGTGATATCAACAATTGTTGAATATCTTTCAGGAACATGGCGGTATTGGACGAGGAACATTTTAAACCAAGAGAACATTCTCGATACATTCACCAGAGAAACATCCAGGAAGAGAAACAACCAGAGGACGAAACTTCGAGAAGAAACTTATTGAAGAAATATTATTATTATTATTATTATTATTATTATCACCGCGTCTTACTACCCGTTCGGGTTATACACACTTACGCTAATGTGTAATGGTAGGGTGATTGTGAGATGAAATGGAGGACCTACAGTTTAACGTGACGGGACTTCTGTGCTGAGGGTCCGGGGTTCAATCCTCGGTCCCGGCACAGATTTATCTGATTGCCAAACCCTTCCTTCACCTCTGACAAGACGTGTATTAATCACAACTTGTGAATGTGTGGAATGCCAGGCCTCCACCGTGGTTCGAATCCCACGTTAAACTGTAGGTCCTCCATTTCATCTCACAATCACCCTACCACTACACATTAGCGTAAGTGCGTATAACCCGAACGGGTAGTAAGACGCGGTGCTAATAATAATAATAATAATAATATTAATAGTAATAATAATAATATTAATAGTAATAATAATATTAATAATAATAATAATATCGCTAGGAGAGTAAAGTATTTATGCACGTGAGAATACCCCGCGATCTTCAGACGCCAGCAGCGCGCGGTCCACCTGCCTAAGTGGCAACCTTCTTAGGACCGTATAAACAAGACAACTCCTCCAACAAGGGGCCAATTAGTCCTGGGTATTGGCTGGTACCACACACACACACACACACACACACACACACACACACACACACACACACACACACACACACACAAGTACACCGGGTTGAGCCACGGTCCGACCACCTAATGGTATCCAGAGCAATGTCACAAATAATATTTTTACTCTCTCGATACCGATTCTTATATTTTAATCTCGACTTCTCGGTTCTTGATTACAGTTACTCAACTTTTTTTTTTAACACCACGTCTTTCTACCCTTTCTGGCTATACGCCTACCTACTATATTACGTTTTAGGGTTTAGAGAAGTTATATTTAGAAGGAAGTGTACCCTAATATGCGTGGAGGGAGAGTGGACAACCATTTTGGAGAAGAAAAAAACCACCCTCAGTACACTCGACCAAGATTCTAACCTCAATCTCTCCATCATCGGTAGTCCATTCTACTGTGAGAGTAGCGTCTTAGACCACGAGGCCACCGAAGCGGGTAGTTAATTATTTAAATTATTTGCCGTTCATCCAAGATCCGACCTCACACATACCACGTGTTAGTATTCTACAGCCGCACACGTTCATATTAAAATGTTTCATTTTACTACGTTATTACCGATTGTGACCAAATGAGGTAACTTTGGGCACTATAAGATTATTTATGGGTACCTCGGTGGTATTGGGGTAGTGTGTTTGCCTCGGGACCCGATGTTCATGCGTTCAAACCCATCTGAGGTCAATGTATTTGTTTTGAGTGATTAAAACCCGTAGCACAACTTCTTGGTGGACAGGGGGTTAGGGGAGTAGTAAGCCCGTCCGTTCTATGTTCGATTGTGGCATGTGAAAGAACCCTGGAAAGGTATGTGAAAAAAATACCTTTCCTGGTAAAATGTACGGGCTCTTTCTCGCTTGCTCGTAGAAATCTATGGGGTGGTTAGGGCTGATAGCCCATTCCACCAGAAATTACCCCATTACAAAAACTACAGTAGCCCCATGGCTTCTTTGGTGCTGACTGACAGCTGACGGCTTTGAAAAGCTACCAGACCAAATTATGTATCCCTACGCCGAACCATATGATCTGCAAAAAACATGTGTTTAGCAGCTGTCACTTGTGACAGTCAAAATGTAGGTATATACCTAAATGTTGACTGTCAGAAGTCAACACCAAAGAAGCCATGGGGCTACTGTACAAGGAATAACCGGAGTAGCAGCTCTGTACCCCACATCTGGAGCTAAACGAATTAATAATAATAATAAAATATTATTTGAAAGTAGTTAATATATCTGCAAGTTTAGAAGACTCAAAGATCTACTCTTAAGGGGGGCCACCTCGGTAAGCGAGAAACTGCCCCGAAGCAATATTTAAATTTATTATGTATTTCAAAATATGGTTCACGCCAAAATAAAGTAGAATGATTTCAACAAGACTATATACATTTTGAGTTTTATTAATAGAAAAAAAAGTGTAAAAATGTGACATTAGCTTATTTTCAACGTCTGTTTAATCATATTCACGGATCTATGAGGCCAGTCTCGATGAAAAAGAGCTCTAGATTTAGCCTCCCTCTAACAAACAGTCATCTTTCTTTCTTCTTTACCTTGAGATAACAAGTTTCGTAGTTTCCTTTACCCTCTTTCTTATTGATATAGCAAAGGGTGGTTGTTGGAAAGGAGCGAAAGGGAGTATAAGCTTAGACAGAATAGAAAGGTAGTTTCAGAAAAAGACACAAACCATTGTATTTTAAGGTAGGACGGAAGGTATCGCGAGAAAAGGCCAGTATTTTTACAGTTTTTATGTCAAAACATTTTTTTTACCAAAATTTAAAAAAAATTGCTCCAGTACAAACAAAGAGTTTAATTTTCTACACATGTTGATATCAACAGTTGTTGAATATCTGTCATGATCATAGCGGCATAAGATGAGAAACTTTTTAAATGAACAGAAAAAGTGGGTCATTAAATTCCAGGACACCCTTCACAGATATTCAAGAAATTTTGATATCATCATGTGAGAAAAAAAAATTTCATGTTTGTACTGGAACAATATTTGATTTATTTTGACTAAAAAAAATATTTTGCCATAAAAACTGCAAAAACACTGGCTTTCCTCGCATTCTCTTTCATCCCAGCTTAAGGCACGCGGCCTTAAGGTGGGGTGCTAGTGATCGCCAGTTTAGTGCATTAATTTTGCAGTTTTTATAGCATAAACATTTATTTGGCCAAAATAAATAAAATATTTCTTCTATAGAAACATAGAGTTTAGCTTTCTGCACATGCTAATCTCAAGAGTTCTTGAATATCTCTCATGAGCATAGCGGCATTTGGTGACAAACTTTTTAAATGCAGAGAAAGAGTTGTCACTAAATTCCAGGACACCCTTGACAGATATTCAAGAACTGTTGAGATTAGCATGTGCAGAAAACTAATCTCTATGTTTCTATAGAAGAAATATTTGATTTATTTTGGCCAAATAAATGTTTATGCTATAAAAACTTCGAAAATACTGCCCTAAACTTACGCTCACTAGCACTCCATCGTTTTCTTACAAGATCAACTTTAAAACTGCGGCGGTGATTCAACCTGTTAGCAGACTCCTGCCTCAGGCGGGGTTGATCCAATATTAATCTGATACATGTCTCCTGAACTAGTGTCAGTGGTAATCTCCTGACTAGGTAGGCTGCCATGTCGGCGACGATAAGGGGACAGCCATGCGACCTCCTGGAGGTACTAATCGCGCAAGGACAATATTTATAGCCGTCATTTGACAAGCTCTTTTACAGACGATCTGATGAGGAACACGAAACACACCGTGTTTTATATGGAATGTCCCCGACTGCACACAGAATCTAGCGAGATGCGGCGATGATAGTAACAAACCACACAAGCACCGGGGGTTGAAAACTATATCCCCCACCCCCCACCCCCCACCCTGCCCCCTGATGTCGTTTCTATCGGCACAAACACATACACTTACGATAAGCTGGGGGAAAAAAAAGAGACAAATTATTGTTTGTTGTTTCCTGGGCGACAAAACAATAACGGATACGAATCGCTAGGTGAGAAGGTAAAAAATACATTACTACTGAACGGTCGCAATCTTTTTGACGCGGAATTGATTTAAGGGTTGATTTTCTTTGTTTCGTTGTGAACCTAATTTTTTTAATCGGATATTTTCTCTCTCTTTTTTTCAGGTTTTGAAATATTTTATCAAGTGAAATTTTTTTTAAATCGATTTATGTCGTTTTGTTTATTGATTTAATCTTGTTGTCACTGGGAGAATACTAATGGAGATTTCTTCTCCTGTTTTTGTTTTTTTTAATGTTTCCCCTCATGATTGACGACTGTTGGTAGTATGGTGTGAATCCCTAAGGCCTTATTTGACATGCATAGAAGTTACTAAATCTACGTATTCATAGGTCAAATCATGTTGGGACATTTAAATCCTTATGTTCATTGTAAGGGAGGTATATTTAAGGAATGTTGGTATCTGCTCGGTGCTGAAAATAGCCCGAACCTATCGTTTAGCCGCAACCTTTGCTTTAGGAGTTTCCAGAGAATAATAATAATAATATTTAGCACCGCGTCTTACTACCCGTTCGGGTTATACGCCTAAGTACTAATTACACTAATGGATTAGGAATTGGGAGGGTTGAATTTAGAGGAAGTGAACCCGCATTTGCGTGGAGGGAGAGTGTAAAACCATTTAGGAAAAACCACCCCCAGTTCACCCGACCGAGATTCGAACCTCGATCTCCCCGTCCTCGGCGGTCGAGCTTAACACTTTCCAGAGAAGGTTGGCCATCTTGTCTCTTGTCATTTCGCTGGGAGTTGTTCTCGAGTGTGTGTGTGTGTTTTGCATGCGTGCATATATCACCTGTATATTTTAACAGCACCTGACCGATAATCACCTAAATTGTTTTTATATGAAACCTATAAATGTGCAATTTATAGTTAACCTTCAGGGAATGGCGCTGTTGCGTTTTCACAACAGATGTATTTTTTTTAAACTAGGGTTAATTAGATCGGATCCCTTTCTGGTATTCCTTAATAAATTCCTGGTGCCTAGTATGATGTCATGATACAATCAAAGAAAATGTTTATTTTCTGAGGTACGGGAGTTTTAAATGTCACCATGCAAGAATGTTGTTAATATGCAACGGCGCCAGTTGTTATGTCATACGTCTGGATTATTGCTGACGTATGTTTTCATTGCATAGTTCGTGCAGGTTCTATCGCGTGTCTGAAAGTTATATCACGTTGATTTAGTTGGCTGTAGTTGATATATATGTGCGGTAGCTATTCTATATAAAAATACGAATTGAAGGAAATCAAGGAAGTAAAGGCTCTTAAATCTAGGTTTTTTTCCTTAACAATTTAACGTTTTTGTAATATTTTTTTAATAAAATGAACAAAAAAACACAATATTATTCAAATATTTATCTAATAGGCTAATATTGCTTCAATAATAATATTTTATATTAAAGTATGTGTTTTGAAATATTATTTAGAACATTATAGATTGTTGCAAAAATGCAACGGGACAAGTCCTTATGTTATTTTTTTTTAGCGCCAGTCCACGAAGGTTAATAAACATTTTTTCTATAACTGCGAGAAATATATTAATGCAAAATTAAGGCAGTACACTGATTACTTGTTTAATTTTTTTTTAAATTCACTATAAAACCAACGAATTGTTTTGTTGCTAACAAACAATTCTATTTAAATTGATGACACGGTAAAACATCATCACTTTTGAGATGTTTTATCAATTCCTATAAAATAACAATAATCATACAGTAAAATGTTATCACTTTTGGCTACAAAACATGTTTGTAATTTATAAAAGGTCCTTAATATGGAGATTGGACTGTATATCCAGCTACAAAGGCTAAACCTAATGGACATGGGACGGATATGATTTATCTTTTTTTTCTTATCGTTTATTCAAACGTATCACTTTTAAATATTTTTCCAAATCTATATATTTGTTTGGACATGTTTCTAAGTTAAGTTTTAACTGACACCAGTTTCAATCTTTAATCAGAAAATTGCAAACTCTTATCGATGAATTCCTTTTACACGCTGTGTGAAATTTCAAAATGATAAACGGAAGAACGGGGGGGGGGGGGGGGGGGGGGAAGAGTTAGAGTTCAAATTTTTAGTGTAAAATATACGAGTATTTTTTTTATAGTAGCTTGAAGATTTCACAATGGGAGAAAAAAATAATATTAAATCCAAGTCTTTATAAATTAACTTTATTAGATGGAGCTGTAAAAAGTATTAATAAATCAAATTTGGTGTTATTAATTTTAATTTTCTAAACAGAGGTTTATATCTTAATATGACTTACAAACTAACTTAACTAGCTTGTGTATGTGTTCGTCTTGTTACCTAGATAGTACCATTCCTGATGCTAATGTTGGATGTTTAATGTTGCTGTCTTAGGTTGAGTAACTTAAGATTTTTTAGTCCATGCGCTTAAATGTAAGGTATTATCATATGGTGTAGATATGAGGAGAGGTATTCCTTGGAAATGTACCACCATTAGCGTGAATGGGAATATGAGGAAACCACACCTAGCCGAGATTCGAACCCCCAGTTTAAAGTCTTGTGATCCTTAAACTAAATTGTTCACTTTATTGAAACTACAGGAGTAAAGATCGTAACTGCAAACATACCGACATACAAACAGTTTTGTGACCGAGTCAAGGGACTGCAGGCGAACACCTGCAGACAAACACCTGCAGGCCAACTGTACAGGACGTGAATGGCTACCATCAGACCATGATATTACTGGCGCGATTTATATAGTTTATTTCTGTACTCATCCTGTTATCTAAATATTACAATTTATAGGGCTATCGTTGGGCGTTGAGTGTTGCTGTCCTAGGTTGAGCTAGTTTGTAAGTCGTTGGATGATGTAACCCTCTGTTTATAAAGTATACTCTAAATTCACCGAATTAAAAAACTCTTGGAGTTATGTATTCAATAAATTAATCTTTTCAACTCTTAATGTAACTTTGTTTAACTTTATAACAAAAGACAACAAATAACTCACTCCTCATGTCTGTCCTTTTATCCCCTCACCCCTCTTTTCCTACCACCCCCTCCTCACCCCGGTCTAACAAACTAATTTAAAGAGGAGTACATTCTGGTGTTCGTCATCTGTACTAATCCATTTTCCTTTCTTGAAATTGTGTAAACACCCTTTGAAACAATAGCGGCTCGCCCCTTCTGGTGGCGTGTTATGTCGGTTGCCATGGCAACGCCGCTAGGCAACACGTCATTTGTCAAGGGAGCCCTGGGATTGGTGGAGGCTCTGCTGCTTCCAAGAGGGAGGTCTATATCGACAGGGGTAGCTCTGATAACATGGCGGGAATAACAAGTTCCTATTGCAGTTAGTTCACAAAAGAAGGGATGATTTGGGAAATTATGTGAGCCGATGTACTGGTGAGGGGGTGGGTACGAGCTAGAGGGAGGGGGGTGGGCTCAAAATGGACGCACCACGGAATTAATTTGTTTGTAATAAATATTTCAAGGGTTCAAAGTTATATCTGGGTATGACATACCCCAACGATATTATCTTACGACTGATGGTTTTGTATACCAAGCAGCTACAAGGGAATACTTTTAGCATCACGTCTCACTAAGCTATTGCCCATGTGCTGGATATGAGGAGGGTTGAATTTAGAGAAAGTGTACCCAAATTTATCGTGGTACTTTTTTTTACATCCATTACTGTTTCCAGCCTGATTTTATTCAAGCCATATATTCTCCACTACCAGCTTGATAGGCCTGTCCTAGCTTCATATACTTTATAACCCAACTTAAGACTAGGACCGGCACAACATCCAGTCCCCGACTGTTAATTTATCAATGTGAAAGGGTAAATCCTTATTTTCATCAATGATCAGGAGGCAGACACGCTACCGACAATGCTAAGGTGTCGGACTGTAGTGCTATTAAAAATAAAAAATAAACACTTCATTTGAAATATATTTCTATAAAACCAATAGTTTCTGAGCTATAAACAAATAATATTTTTAAATGGAGATCAGTGAAATGGGGAGTTGAGTGTTATGATCTTAGGTGGCATGTGATGCTCTCTTTCTCATCGTGTTTCTGCAACAATCTATATTATTTCGTTTCACAAATCTTACTAGATTTAAGTAGATGTCTTCAGTTTTAGATAAAAAAGAGAGCAAGTCTGCTCGGTGCACCAAACAGTTTGTAAAGACCTATATAGATTTATTGCAAAACTGACGCCTTAGACTATTTTACCAGCAGTACGGTTATATCTAACACTAAGACAAATATAAATATGAGATTTGGTATAGGTTTACGACGCACGCTAGGAGACCTTATTGTTTGCTTCGTTTGTATTTGTTGTGAGTCTGACATCCAAACCACATGACCAGTAGTGTGAGTAGTACGAACCTGACGTCACATTGTGACTTTAGGAATTAAGACCAGTGAAAAAATTTCCTTTCCATATTTTATAAAAATACAACAAAATTTAAAAAAAATAATGTCGTTAAAAATATAAATTTGATCTCAATGTATCTGTTGTTAAGTAAAAAAAAAGAAGCAGAAAACCACATTTCAATACTTTTTGTTGTTGTTGTTAAAGAGTGATCTTTTATTTAATAACCTGGTTAGTAGGTAGCGAAGCAGGCTCTTAACAACATTATTATTATTATTAACACCACGTCTTACTACCCGTTCGGGTTATACGCACTTACGCTAATGTGTAATGGTAGGGTGATTGTGAGATGAAATGGAGGACCTACAGTTTAACGTGGGATCCGAACCACGGTGGTAGGACTGGCATTCCACACATTCACAAGTTGTGATTAATACACGTCTTTTCAGAGGTGAAGGAAGGGTTTGGCAATCAGATAAATATGTGCCGGGACCAAGGATTGAGCCCCGGACCCCAGCACAGAAGTCCGACACCTTACCCCCTAGACCATCAGGTCACCCTCTTAACAACAACAACAAATTGTTTCAAATAATAAATTGATATGTAACAGTCGACCTCGGTGGTCTTGGAGTAAAAGTGCTCGTCTCAGGACCCGATGTTCCTGGGTTCAAACCCAACTGAGGTCAACGGATTGTTCTTGAGCGATAAAAATCCGTAGCACAACTTCCTTCGGAGGGAAAGTAAAGCCGTCGGTCCCGTGTCGATTGTGGGATGTAGAAGAACTATGGAAGGTATGTGAAATATCTTTCCTGAAAAAAAAAAAGTAGGCCCTTTCACTCTCGCTCATAGAAATTCTCGTGTGTTGATATAATCAGTCAGTTCAGAAAGTGCACGTTAAATATCTCAAATGGATAAATAAAATAAAACAATATTTTATTTTAAAGTCAATATTCGTATCTGGAAATAATTTGGCTACGATAAAGACCAATAATTAAATTTCTATTTCTAAAAGAGTGTGTGTGTGTGTGTGTGTGTGTAAACGTTCTCTCCCCTCCCCCCTGTGCAGACTAATAACACCCCCCACCCCCTTTATAGACTCTAGTTGAACTGTCAATAGTCCCCAACTCAAGTTTGAACGATGCCCTCCCCCTGAACTGTACAGAAGAAGATAATCCTGTTATCGCCAGTAACACTCAGAGACAGAATCTGCGAACCATCAAAATAACCCCCTCCTCATCCTACTCCCCTTTGATGTGATTTGATCCCGGACTCTACGCCACGGTACAATGTTATCAATACAGGCTTATCACAGACGCAGGGGCGTCGATACGCTCGGGTAGGATGTCACACGGCGTCGTTTAGCCAAGAGGATTATAAGGACCCCCCAAACCCTTCCCCCCAACTCACCATCTTTCTCTCTCTCTCTCTAACATACACACACATATTCAACCCCCCTCTGGTGCAAGGGGTGTGTGTGGCGGGTAACCTACCCTCTCATCGACGATGAAAAATTCGATGCCCTGCCATCCTCGTAACCCCCCTTCCCCCTACTTCATCAGCTCCAGGGGATGCTGTAGATACCCCTCTATGTGATCTCACCGCTGCTCTATCCACTCATATATATTCCCCACCCCTCACCCTCCGGTAGAAAAACAATCATCCTTATCCCGAGACCGTATCAAGATAAAAGTTGGGGGGAGGGAGGGGGTAAACAGAAAATTTTAAAACCCTCGTAGACGACAAAACTTACTCAATTTACTAAACCGACGCACTTTTGTTTGTTCAGTAAAATTAGTTGTTCTTTTTATGTGCGTATAAAATACAGTAGGATTGTGCTAATTCGAGAGGGTTGGTTCGGAAAAATGGTATAATTAGAACCCATCATGATTACCCATCAAGTTTATATTTAAATCAATGGTAAAAAATATAACATTTAATTCGAATTTTAGAAGGAAATATTTGGATATTTCGAACCATATACTTTGTTGATTTGTTCTAGATTGTACTCATTTCAAACCTAACTTAACGATCTCCTCCCCCCCCCCGATATTCCGAGAATATCATATAAAGCTGTAGTTGCCTATTTACACACAGTAAACCATAAAGCACCGGCGGCGAGCGGGTTGCTAATACAGGTGTGTTGGCTCGGCTTGCGTTAATTCTGATTTAAGTCTGCAATTTTCGTTTGATCATTTTTCCAATTTTTTATATATTTCTTTATTTCTATGTATGTATTTATTGTGTGTTTATGTTTTATACACCATATACAATTTATTTTTATTACAGGCCTATGTACCATATTTTGACGTTATTTGCTTATTATGTAACAGCTATTACTTACGAAAATGGTTAATTTGGATTTTTGATATTTCAAATTTTTTTAGACATCCCTTGTACTTCGAATTAAAAAATGTTTCACTGTAGATGTATGTATATATAATTTTGTGTCATTTAGTAAACGGGCGTTTTATAAACTGAACGTATACCGAACACAAACTATTTTGAGACAAGTTTATATTATTGTTTAGATTATTTTTTTTTTGTAAAGAAGCTGTGTTAATTAAATGTTCCAAGTTCAAACATAAATATTTGATCGAGGGCATAGCTTGAAATATTGTTTATTATTATGTTAACGGGTTTTTAATATTTGACCGAGCGTAATGTGGCTCTGTTCTAACTTGATAATTTGGCATTTCGTTTGTTTGTCTGTCTGTCTAGATGTTGGTTCCGCAATAACTGATAAATTTATGGACCGATTCTAGCGAAATTTGTCAGGGACATTCTTTGAGGCTGGGCCGAGTGACCTGTGTACATGTTTTTTAAAATCTAGTTCTCCGTTTCAATCAGGTTCTCCGTTTCAATCTGGTTCTCCGTTTCAATCTGGTTCTCCGTTTTAACCTGGTTCTACGTTTTAACCTGGTTCTACGTTTTAATCTGGTTCTCCATTTCAACGTGTTTATCCGTTTCAATCTGGTTCTCCGTTTCAATCTGGTTCTCCGTTTTAATCTGGTTCTCCGTTTTAACCTGGTTCTCCGTTTTAACCTGGTTCTACGTTTTAATCTGGTTCTCCATTTCAACGTGTTTATCCGTTTAAATCTGGTTCTCCGTTTTAATCTGGTTTTCCGTTTCAATCTGGTTCTCCGTTTTAATCTGGTTCTCGGTTTCAATCGGGTTCTCCGTTTCAATCTGGTTCTCCGTTTTAATCTGGTTCTCCGTTTTAATCTGGTTCTCCGTTTTAACCTGGTTCTCCGTTTAACTGGTTCTTCCGTTTTTAATCTGGTACTCTGGTTTCAATCAGTTTCCGTTTTAACCGGTTCTCCGTTTCAATCTGGTTCTACTTTCAATCTGGTTCTCCGTTTTAATCTGGTTCTCCGTTTTAACCTGGTTCTCCGTTTTAACCTGGTTCTACGGTTTAATCTGGTTCTCCATTTCAACGTGTTTATCGTTTAAATCTGGTTCTCCGTTTTAATCTGGTTCTCCGTTTCAATCTGGTTCTCCGTTTTAATCTGGTTCTCGTTTCAATCAGGTTCTCCGTTTCAATCAGGTTCTTCCGTTTCAATCTGGTTCTCCGTTTAATCTGGTTCTCCGTTTTAATCTGGTTCTCCGTTTTAACCTGGTTCTCCGTTTTAACCGGTTCTCGTTTTAATCTGGTTCTCCATTTCAACGTGTTTATCCGTTTAAATCTGGTTCTCCGTTTTAATCTGTTTCTCCGTTTCAATCTGGTTCTCCGTTTTAATCTGGTTCTCGGTTTCAATCAGGTTCTCCGTTTCAATCTGGTTCTCCGTTTTAATCTGGTTCTCCGTTTCAATCTGGTTCTCCGTTTTAATCTGGTTCTCGGTTTCAATCAGGTTCTCCGTTTCAATCTGGCTCTCCGTTTTAATCTGGTTCTCCGTTTCAATCAGGTTCTCCGTTTTAATCTGGTTCTCCGTTTTAATATGGTTCTCGATTTCAATCAGGTTCTCCGTTTTAATGTGGTTCTCCGTTTCAATCTGGTTCTCCGTTTTAATCTGGTTCTCGGTTTCAATCAGGTTCTCCGTTTCAATTTGGCGGTCGCTCAAAAGATTTCTTTAAATAGCTCATCTCAAGTGATTTGAAGTTATTGAAATATTCTAAGCAATCGAACAGGTTCCTGGAGGGTATCTTCTTTTTTAAATTTTGACATATTGCGAGACTGACTTCTTAAACCACGTGAACAATGGTTATTTTCTTTTAATATAATGCGCTATTAAACATAGTATTAATTTGTTTCCTGTTTAATTTGATCATCAAGGAAAAATTATAGGATATATTTCAACTTGAAATCCAGGCAGTCATCATCAACAACTCTTTCCAGCCAGTGGCCGGCTCAGTTTAGTAAAATGCCTCCATCTTCCTCTTTTCTTCTACTACTCTTCCTCCTTTAATTGCTTCCGTCTTCTCCTCTCACTTGCACACTTTCTGTTATCTGCTCCTCCCATCTCTTCTTGTCTCCCTTGCGGTATTTCTCCTAAATGCTTCATTCCCATAATTTTCTTTGGCATCCTTTCGTTCTCCATCCACATCCTCATTACATGCTCATACCATCTCACCCTTGCTTGTGAATGTGAGGAATGCCAAGCCTCCACCGTGGTTCGGATCCCACGTTAAACTGTAGGTCCTCCATTTCATCTCACAATCACCCTGCCATTACACATTAGCGTAAGTGCGTATAACCCGAACGGGTAGTAAGACGCGGTGCTAATAATAATACTTTATTAGGACTTTTACGAATCTGAATACAGCCTCAGACTTTACGTTCTAATAAAGTTAAAAAAGCAACACCTACCAAATTACAGGTGTTATGTCCCGAGTGAGACTGGCATTCCACACATTCACAAGTTGTGATTAATACACGTCTTGTCAGAGGTGAAGGAAGGGTTTGGCAATCAGATATATCTGTGCCGGGACCGAGGATTGAACCCCGGACCCCCAGCACAGAAGTCTGACACCTTACCCCTAGACCACCAGGTCACATGTAACACTAATTAAAGGCATTCAAGGCTGTGGGTTAATCTGGTCTAGCACTGACCCTTCTTCAGTAACTCACGTCTTTGCAGATAACTGCGATCAGGTTATCGGTAGTTAGTTACCAAGTCTGCAAGTTCCCTCGATAAAAAAAAACACATACATACGTCTGTACACACACTCCCCCCTCACCCTTCCTATGGCAGAGGGGATGAATGTGGGGGGGGGGGCTGTTATGAGCTATTGCCCTGTGTGTTTTTTATAGCCCGACTCCACCCACAAATTAAACAGGATTTGCGTCATTTCGTGAGGGTGGGAGGGGGTTAGATGGATGTAGAGGGGGGTCAGCTACCCCCCTTCCCCTAGCCCCAAACCTGGTCATCATGGGAACACGTCGTGGAATAAAAGAGCCAACCTTTTTTCTATCGCGAGGGGAGACAACATTTTTTTCTAGTAGGGTGAGAAGGGGTAGTTTTTATTTTATTCCATGCAGCAGGAAGTTTTGAAGGGTTGACAAGGGGGTTGGGGGGAGGGTTATGTATCGTATTCCAGAGCAGAGGGTAGGCAGTTTTTACAATTACAACGTGTTCGAGGGTGTTGTAGAATAATTAGATTTGTTGTAGACCTGAAGACACAAGGAGCTTGCCCAGTGCGTTTCTGTTCTGTGAGGCTTGAATGAAGAGCTGATTATCACGCTCCTGAGCTTGCTCTTAATTCCCTCTCTACGTCTTCCTCTTGCAGATAGCACAGTCACTAGATCAACTTTCACGTGTTCATACGTCAAGTCATGTTATTTACAGCTGTCTCTTTTGATACGTATTATCAATACATATCAAATAATAATAACAATAATAATACCCGCCTCGGTGGCGTAGTTGGCTGACGCGCTGGTTGTTGTTAAGACAGACTGCTGAAGGACGAGGAGATCGAGGTTCGAATCTCGGTCGGGTGAACTGGGGGTGGCTTTTCCTGAATGGCTTTCCACTTTCCCTCCACGCAAATGTGGGTTCACTTCCTCTAAATTCAACCTTCCCAATTCTTAACCCATTAGAGTAATTAGTACTTAAGCGTTTAACCCGCACGGGTAGTAAGACGTGGTGCTATTATATATTATATATAAATAAAAAATATATATAGATAGTGTATATATATATAATGTATATATATATAATGTTATATATATATATTAATAATATAATAATAATATATATAATATATATTATTTATATATATATATGTATATATAGTAAAATGTTATCTATGTTGACCACAAAAAGATTATTTGTATTTTCTAAAAGAACCTTCCCATGAAAATTGGACTTAGACCGAAATCAATATTGTTATTATTTGAGGTATTTAACGTGCACTTTCTAAACCGACTGATTAAATCAGAACACGACTTATAAACTAATTTAATTCCAACGTACTCTAGTGGCCGAACGGTTTAAGGCGTCACTCACGTGTTAGACTGGCCTGCTGATGACGTTGAGTTCGGGATTCGAATCCCGGTTGGGTCCAATGAGGGTGGGTTTTCCTAAATATTTTCCCATCATCCTTCCATGCAATTGCTGGTGTATCTCCTCTAAAATGCTTCCTTCCTCATCCATACTCCATTATAGTAATATTATATATGCTTACAACCTGAACAGGTAGGAAGACGTGTTGATAAAATAACTTAAATCTAGAACAAACACAACACCCAGCCCCCCCGCCGTTAGTTCTTCACTGTGAAAGGGGGAACTCACCAATGATAAATTGTTCGGGCATGGCGAGAATCGAACCTGAGACCCTTTGTTTGGTTCGTAGACACGCTACCGACTGAGCCAAAGTATCAAACACCAATTAATATTTTAAGGCCTACTTTAATATCAGATAAATATTGCCCCGAAAATAAGTTACATTCACTTTTCCATCTGTTATAAATAGTCAGGGCAGTTACTTGGGCTGCAAAGGTTCTAAGGCCGCTTTACAACATATTTTATAGTCTTAAAAAAATAACAATTTAAATTAAATAAGTTAATAAAGAGCTAACATTTGGATACAATCTAATATAAAACTAGCGGACCCGACAGACGTTGTCCTGCCCGAACGTTGGCTTTTAGTTTGGGTGGTATAATTGATTTCGATAATAAAACAAATACTATGTGATCATCACAATTACCAATTCACAATGAACTCCAATTAGTGAGTAACACAAATATTACAAATATTGGGGGGCGGAGGGGAGGTGAAATTTTGAGGTTACATGTTCTGATATGCGAAAAATCTAAAAAAAAAAAAAACCCAAAAAAAATTCCCTAAAAAATAAAATATATTCCTAGAACCCGATTGCAGCGCCACCTACCGGGTCCAATTGTGAATCTAAGCCATCCACGGACCCACTCAAACACACACAGAAAATTTCATCAAAATCGGTCCAGCCGTTTAGGAGGAGTTCAGTGACATACACACGTACAGAAGAATTATATATATTAAGAAGATAAAGAAACTATATTTTTAAAGATTGATTAGCAACATAATCACTTTTATGGTTTTATGACTTTCAGAATCACTTTGTCGGCGAATCACTTTAATAACTTAATCAAAATCTCCCAAAAATATTAAGAGAAAGGAAGGGAAGAAGGGCTAATATTTCTACCCACATTAAGTTGGGGATGTAGGAGACGCGAGAAAAGGTCAGTGTTTTAGCAGTTTTTATATCAATACTTTTTTTGGATAAAATTTTGCTCCAGTACAAACAAAGAGTTTGATTTTCTTCACATAATGATATCAACAGTTGTTTAATATCTATCATGATCATAGCGGCATTAGATGAGAAGCTTTTAAATTAAGAGGAAAAGTTGTCATTAAATTCCAGGACACCCTTGACAGATATTCAACAACTGTTGATATCACCACGTGAAGAAAATTAAACTCCTTGTGTCTACTGGAAAAAATCTTGATTTTTTTAGGAAAAAAAAAGTTTTACTATAAAAACTGCTAAAACACTGACCTTAACTCACGTCCACTTAAGGTGGAGGGCTGCCACTTTTTAGAAATGTATTTATCTCTTTTTATTGGCTAATATTTTGGCACTTTATTATTACTATCTTGTGTCACACAGAGGGTGCGGTTTATTTATGATACACAGAATATAGTTTGGGGCGCAAACTTTAAGTCTAGCCCAGGGCGCAAGAAACCCTTGTGTCGGACCTGTAAACAGTCTGACTGTGTCTACACATACAGGTATGATGGTACAGGTATCATAATATGATGTTATATCCCTCGGTTCTGTTTCATTGTTATAAACTACATACAATACAATCCCCGTGAGCCAATATCTTAAAATTACAAATAAAATTACGTAGGCAACATTTGACACGAACGCCAACAGCGGCGGTCACGAATTTGAGGTTTATTTGTAGCCCATAATTCCGTTCCGGGCCCTGTGTCTGAAATCCATCTCTTTTCAAAAATACACGATTCATGAATCCGAACATAAGTTGCCGGATATAAGAACCTATTCTCTCTCCCCCCACCGTGCGGGCAAACAATAGAACCCGTGAAGCACAATGAAAGAGCAGCCACGCGCATGCGCATAGTTAGTTCGCACTTAATCCGCTATTTATGTGCGCGGGAGCAGGAGGCGCTGGCGTCGCGACACGTGACCTTGACGCGTGGCCTCAAAGTCAAAATGTTAAGTGTTTCGTGTGAGGGAAAAGTTTTTTTTCACCCATTCCTCTTGTTTAATTCAACTTGTCTGTTACTTGTGCATTGTTAAATAAAACGCGCGATTCCTTTTTATGAGGCTCGCGATGAATAGAAAACATTTTATAGTTTGAAGTTACAAGGAAGTGTAAAAAATTATATATAAAGGAAGGGTGTTTGTTAGGTTAGGTGTAATTGAAACCACCACGCAATCAATTCGGCATTCATTCTGTCGACCAGGAGAACATTATCCATGAGGAGTGAGCGCTTCCTTTAGACCTGGAAAAGTTACTATCAAATAACACCCTCAAGAGCCCGTCTCACCCCACAGATAGTACCTAACTTATGTAGGTAATACAGCGCGAACTAAACGTCACATCTTTGTTCAGTGTTCTGTTGTCTTCAAGAACAGTGGAGTTGAGACCATAAAACAGTTTTATATTTTAATATAACTTAATAATGGAATATAATTATTTTAAAATGAAAACCTGCTAAACTGATCCTAATTTCGATAATGTCAAGTAAGTATGTGAAAAAAACCGCATGGTTTTATCGTATACATGTGGTAACAAACCGCATGGTTCCATCGTATACCTGTGGTAACAAACCGCATGGTTCCATCGTATACCTGTGGTAACAAGCCCCATGGTTCCATAGTATACCAGTGGTAACAAACCTCATGGTTCCATCGTATACCTGTGGTAACAAAACCCCATGGTTCCATCGTATACCTGTGGTAACAAACCGCATGGTTCCATCGTATACCTGTGGTAACAAACAGCATGGTTCCATCGTATACCTGTGGTAGCAAACCGCATGGTTCCATCGTATACCTGTGGTAGCAAACCGCATGGTTCCATCGTATACCTGTGGTAACAAACCGCATGGTTCCATCGTATACCTATGGTAACAAACCCCATGGTTCCATCGTATACCTGTGGTAACAAATCGCATGGTTCCATCGTATACCTGTGGTAAACAAACCTCATGGTTCCATCGTATACCTGTGGTAACAAACCGCATGGTTCCATCGTATACCTGTGGTAACAAACTCCATGGTTCCATCGTATACCTGTGGTAACAAACCCCATGATTCCATCGTATACCTGTGGTAAGAAACCGCATGGTTCCATCGTATACCTGTGGTAACAAACCGCATGGTTCCATCGTATACTTGTGGTAACAAACCCCATGGTTCCATCGTATACCTGTGGTAACAAACCCCAGGGTTCCATCGTATACCTGTGGTAACAAAACCCCATGGTTCCATCGTATACCTGTGGTAAAAAAACTGCATGGTTCCATCGTATACCTGTGGTAACAAACCGCATGGTTCCATCGTATACCTGTGGTAACAAACCCCATGGTTCCATCGTATACATGTGGTAGCAAACCGCATGGTTCCATCGTATACCTGTGGTAACAAACCGCATGGTTCCATAGTATACCTGTGGTAAGAAACCGCATGGTTCCATCGTATACCTGTGGTAACAAATCGCATGGTTCCATCGTATACCTGTGGTAACAAACCACATGTCTCCATCGTATACCTGTGGTAACAAACCGCATGGTTCCATCGTATACCTGCGGTAACAAACAACATGGTTCTATCGTATACCTGTGGTAACAAACCACATGGTTCCATCGTATACCTTTGGTAATAAACCACATGGTTCCATCGTATACCTGTGGTAACAAACCGCATGGTTCTATCGTATACCTGTAGTAACAAACCGCATGGTTCCATCGTATACCTGTGGTAACAAACCGCATGGTTCCATCGTTTACCTGTGGTAACAAACCGCATGGTTCCATCGTATACCTGTGGTAACAAACCCCATGGTTCCATCGTATACCTGTGGTAACAAACCACATGGTTCCATCGTATACCTGTGGTAACAAACCCCATGGTTCCATCGTATACCTGTGGTAACAAACCCCAGGGTTCCATCGTATACCTGTGGTAACAAACCCCAGGGTTCCATTGTATATCTGTGGTAACAAAACCCCATGGTTCCATCGTATACCTGTGGTAACAAACCGCATGATTCCATCGTATACCTGTGGTAACAAACCGCATGGTTCCATCGTATACCTGTGGTAACAGACCACATGGTTCCATCGTATACCTGTGGTAACAAACCGCATGGTTCCATCGTATACCTGTGGTAACAAACCCCATGGTTCCATCGTATACCTGTGGTAACAAACCGCATGGTTCCATCGTATACCTGTGATAACAAACTAATCATCCACCACCGGACGTTCCTTTATTAAACTCCCGCCTGTGAATTATCGCAGCCAATAGTTCTTGGAAAGAATGGAACTAGTTCAAATGGCCCTTTAGTTTGGTTTCAACACCTCGTGTTATAATAAATAAAGGTCAAGTCCTCCCCAGAAAGTCGGGCAATGCAATAAAAAGGCATTTATCCTTTATCCTTTCCCTCGAGAACAAAAGCTTACCCCTCCCCCCCTCACCCGTTCTATGCCTCAGAGTAGAGGGTGCAATGTATCAAGAGTTGGTACAGAGGGGCAGGGGTACACAGCATCCCATGTGGGGCCCGCTCTCCTTGTACCAGTTATGATTTATGCCTAATGAGCCCGCTTCACGAAAATAGTGCGATATTTCTTCTGCTTACGTCTTTCCTAAAATGTTCTCTTTTTCCTATTTAGCCCCTTATATTTTACTTACACCTTTCATCTAATGTGTAAAGTGTTTCTTTTCTTAGCACCGCGTCTGAGTAACCCATTCGGGTTTTATACACATATGTACTCATTGCACTAATGTGTTAGGAAATAGGTAGGTTGAATTCACTTAGAGGAAGTGTTCCCAAATTTTAATGGAGGGAGATTGGGAAACCATATAAGGAAAAAAAAATCCTATGGGGATATGAGCCCTGATCTTCCGGTCATAGGTGGTCCAGTCTATTAGGGGAGTGTTAGACTATGCGGCCACCGGAGTCGTGTAAAGTTGACGTTGCCGAGGAGTAGCTATCAACCAAACATGAGACTTGAAATTGATATGTTATAAATAGTCGTAACTAGAGAAAAATCATTTATTTTAATTCTAGCTCCAGCTCAACGCCTTAGCTAAGTCTGTAGCGTCTGTAGCGGATCTCAAGTTCGATTCCCGGCTTGGGCGAAAATTGTATCATTGGTGGGAATTTGGGTTTTCCCCTTTAACGGTGATGGATTAACGATCGAGGGCTCGATGTTGTGTGTGTTCTAGATTTAAGTTACTTTATAAAAGGTGATAATAAAACCAGTTGGTTTGGAAAATGCACGTTAAATACATCAAATTAAAAAAAATCTAGCTCAAAAATCGAAGGTAAGTTTATTGATAACCGATTTATAAATTTGTTTCCAGATTGTAATTAAAACAATCCATAGTGAGGAAATATGTAGGATTTGTTGTATCACTTATTTATACGTTATAGTATAATTTAAACGTTTAAATCTTTGTAATAAATAAATAGTGTTTTGTAGAAATTTCAACAGACCAAGCGAGTAGAATGATCGGATTTCGTCCTTAAGTTAAAAACTCTAATATCGGAACACACATTGGTATTCTGGTATTTATACTAGAACATCCGATATTATTAGCTTCTCATTAAGGTTAGAGTAATTCATTGGTGGACCAGATGTAAGAGAACTTTCTTTGTAATAATAAATACTATTAAATTATTCCCTGGTAAATACTGTATGTAACCTTCGTTTATCATGTAGGGTAGTAAGCTTACCTTGCATTATTCCACTATGGTGTAGTTTATAAGATAGTCATAGTGTAATCAGTCAAGGTAAGACTGCTACCTTGCTTGGTTCCACTATGGTGTAGTTTATAAGATAGGGCCATAGTGTAATCAGTCAAGGTAAGACTGCTCCTTGCTGGTTCCACTAATGGTGTAGTTTATAAGATAGTGTCATAGTGTAATCCGTCAAGGTAAGACTGCACCTTGCTTGGTTCCACTATGGTGTAGCTTAAAGATAGAGCCATAGTGTAATCAGTCAAGGTAAGACTGCTACCTTGCTTGGTTCCACTATGGTGTAGTTTATAAGATAGTGTCATAGTGTAATCCGTCAAGGTAAGACTGCTACCTTGTTTGGTTCCACTATGGTGTAGCTTATAAGATAGGGCCATAGTGTAATCAGTCAAGTTAAGACTGCTACATTGCTTGGTTCCACTATGGTGTAGCTTATAAGATAGGACCATAGTGTAATCAGTCAAGGTAAGACTCCTACCTTGCTTGGTTCCATTATGGTGCAGCTTATAAGATAGGGCCATAGTGTAATTTGTCAAGGTAAGACTGCTACCTTGCTTGGTTCCACTATGGTGTAGCTTATAAGTTAGGGTCATAGTGTAATATGTCAAGGTAAGACTGGGTTTCATGGTAAACGGAGTAACTTGTGCATTCTATAATTTGTATGTAATTTCGTTTATAGATTAAAACAAAAAAGGAGATTGAGGTTCGAATCCGGGTCGGGTAAACTGAGCGTGGTTTTTCAAAATATTTTTCTACTCTTCCTCCACACAAATTCGGGCACACTTCCTCTAAATTCAACTTTCATAATCTCTAACTTATATCAAGTAACCGATGATACTTTTATAAGACTATAAAAAATAATATTTCTATGAATTGGTTTGAATGTGTAATAGAGAGTAGTCAGTTCCAGACAAGTAGAGGAATAAACATCTTTAATAAAAAGTTACCATTCATTATAAATGTTCATGGAACACTCGTTTGGGAATTTATTTTTTAAATATTAAGGAATAAAGTTTTTAAAATTCCCGCTAAGAACTACTACCCCTATTTTAACCACCCCTATTTCCCACTAGAAGCACCACCACCCCTATTTCCTACTAGAAGCACCACTACCCCTATTTCCTACTAAGAAACACCACTACCCCTATTTCCCACGAAGCACCACTACCCTATATTTCCCACTAGAAGCACCACTACCCCTATTTCCTACTAGAAGCACCACTACCCCTATTTCCCACTAGAAGCACCACTACCCATATTTCCCACTAGAAGCACCACTACCCCTATTTCGCCACCCTGACCCGTCATACCAAACATTTTCACACCAGTAACCACCATGGTAATCTTTAATCCCTGCAGGCTGAGGTATTAAGTTAACCCTACACGCACGAGGGTTGTAGGGGGGTGAGGGTGGAGGGAGGGCTGATGATCAATCATAGCATTAGCAACTACTCCTCCCCCCACCCCCGGCAGGTCTGGGGACTAATGCGAGGATCTAGTGGTCATTGATTGATCTGTGCCTGAACAGTGAGCACTGCTCGGATATGTCGAGATACACAGTACACCCTTTTCTCTCTTTCTAGCCTATTCTGTAGCTCTCCTTCTTTCTCTCTTACTCTATAGCGCTCTCTTTCTATCTTATTCTGTATCTCTCCTTCTTTCTATCCTACTCTCTAGCTCTCTTTCTCTCCTATCTATAGCTCTCTTTCTATCTTATTCTGTAGCTCTCCTTCTTTCTCTCCTACTCTCCAGCTCTCTCTTTCTCTCCTAATCTCTAGCTCTCACTTTCTCTCCTAATCTCTAGCTCTCATTCTCTCGCCTACTCTATAGCTCTCACTCTCTATCCCACTCTCTAGCTCTCTTCTTCTCTCTTACACTTTACATCTCCCTCACTCCTTATTTCCTTCTCTTTATCTCTCCCCCTCTCTCTCTTTATTCGCGAGAAAGTATAAATATTTTATTATAAACTGGGTGACTCCACGTGCTGTTTCTTTTAGTGGTGATGTCCTGTTGACCTTCAGACAGTAGAACACTCCCAGGGACTGTTTTTAAATAAATAGGCCTGTACATGTGTGGTATTATTGAATGTATATATACATTCTTTATCCTTTATTTAGTTCTTCTTTCTTCATTTTTTTAATTTTAATATGTCGATAAATGTTAAACTATATGAAGAGCTACGTGTTCAATCTAAATATTTTGTATTTATTTTTTGCAGACATTATATATATATATCAGACATAAATATTTGGAGTTAATAAGCATGAAGAGGAAGATAAATAAAAAGAAAAGGTGTTAGACAAAGATGCAACCTTTCTCCAATTATATTTAACTCGTATGTAGGAGAAGCGCTAACAGAGGTAAAAGAAGAAATCATATCTGGAATTAGAATAGCAGAAGAACTTATCAACACACTTTGTTTTGATGATGACATTGCTGTTTGTGATGAAAGTGAAGAGGATCTTCAAGAACTTCTGAAAAATAATGGATGAAATATTGAAAATTGAATAATGACATGAAGATCAATAAAAAATAAAACAAAAGTCATGATGTGCGGTAAAGGAGAGATCAATCAAATTAAAATAGAGCTAGAAGTTGGGCTACAGCAAGTAATGGAGTTCTGATACTTAGGAAGTAAAATAACAGGAGATAACAGAAGTAAGAAAGTTATTGTAAGTAGAATAATGCAGGTAAGAAAGCTTTTCATACCAAGGAGACATTACTAACCTCGACTAGTATAGATTTAGAAATCAGGAAAAGGTTCCTAAAGGCACAAGTTTGGAGCGTCACGCTTTACGGATGTGAAATATGGACCATTGGCGCAACTCAAAGGAACAGATTAGAAGTATTTGAAACTGGAGATGTAGAAAATGTTGCAAATATCATTGATGGAGGTGGTATCAAATACAGAAGTGATAAGAGAAGCAAATTAAGAAAAGGAAACTTTGGAAAGGTGAACAGCAAAGAAGAGTTAACATGGTAGGATATCTGAGATATGACAGTTTGATGAAGATAGTTATAGAAGTGATGTGAAAGGGAGAAATTCAAGATGGAGACCAAGACTGGAATACAAGACTCAGATAGCTGACAATGTTGGCAGAAGAAGGTACAAAGAATGGAATACAAGACTCAGATAGCTGACGATGTTGGCAGAAGAAGGTACAAAGAATGGAATACAAGACTCAGATAGCTGACGATGTTGGCAGAAGAAGGTACAAAGAATGGAATACAAGACTCAGATAGCTGACAATGTTGGCAGAAGAAGGTACAAAGAATGGAATACAAGACTCAGATAGCTGACAATGTTGGCAGAAGAAGGTACAAAGAATGGAATACAAGACTCAGATAGCTGACGATTTTGGCAGAAGAAGGTACAAAGAATGGAATACAAGACTCAGATAGCTGACAATGTTGGAAGAAGAAGGTACAGAAGAATTTGGCTAAGGATGGACAAAAGTGGAGGCTGCAGAAAACCAATCTCAAGATTGAGATGATGCTGATTATGATGATATTATTAATTAGTTTTATGTTTATTATATTAATAGTACGTAAGGTCTAACGTCTTATCTCGGTTGGTCACATGTTTGTCTACTGAGCTAAAGGTCCCGAGTTTGACTACCGGCATGACAGAAAAATTTGTCACTGGCGAAATGTGAATTTACCCTTTCACAGTGATGTATTAACAGCCAGAGGGCTGGTTGTTGTGTTGTAACCCTGTTAATATTTGGCTTTATTTGTAAGAGGAAGGCTGTCTCTTTTTTCTAACCAGTCACTTTGATCTCAGAACTGAGACATTTCACGCGAGACGTTGATAATGAGCTAATTTCACACTTTTCATTATTTATTTTTAGATAATTTCATCCTTTTCATGATGTCTTATTTTAAATTAGAAAAACTTAAAATGTAAGGTTTATTAATCCTATACACCCCACTTCGGTGGCCACAAGGTCTAAGGCTCTACTCTCACAATAGACTAGACTGCCAATGACCGGGTGATCGAGGTTCAAATCTAGGTCGGGTGTATTGAGGTTTTTTCCAAAATTATTTTCCACTCTCCCTACACGCAAATGTGGTACACTTTCTATAACTATAACCTTCCTAATCCCTAAAAGGATTAGCGTAATTAGTATATAAGTGTATAAGCTGACCCGCCTCGGTGGCGTAGTTAGCTAACGCGCCAGTCGTGTTGAGCTCGACCACCGATGACGGGGAGATCGAGGTTCGAATCTCGGTCGGGTGAACTGGGGGTGGTTTTCCCTAAAATGGTTTTCCACTCTCCCTCCACGCAAATGAGGGTTCCACTTCCTCTAAATTCAACCTCCCCAATTCCTAATCCATTAGCGTAATTAGTACTTAAGCGTATAACCCTAACGGGTAGTAAGACGCGGTGCTAAATAATAATAATGTATAAGCTGGACGGGTAGTAAGACGCGGCGCTAACGAATCACGCGAGTATTTCAGGACGACTGCAGCCCTCCTGTAGGCTGTCTCTGATAGTATTGGCACTATTCATTCTACTCATCCTGATCCCTGAGACTATATAGTTTCAGTGCAATGTTAGTTCTGTCCCCACGTCACTAGAGTGTGCTAGTTTCGCAACATAAGGTGGCTGTCAGCCAGAATTCACTAAGGGATGAAAGGGGGGTTGAAATGGGGTTGGGTCACTAAATTATTTTTTTTAGGGAGGGGATAGGGGTAGCGCAGATATAATGTAATATATTGTGAGCCCCCAAATTCCTCATTCAGACTCAGAACCTTAAATTATTTCAAACAGGAATATTTCATCAAACTCCCCGTCTAGACTATCTGAATATCTACACCTAGGTGCTAAGGATGAGTAGGGTCAATTATATATTTAAGAAAATACTTGCAATTGCGTGAAAAATAATGGAAACATTTTAGGGGGGGGAAGCTCTCAGTACACCACACCGGTATTCGAACCCCGATCTCCCCGTAATCAGCAGTCCGGTCTATTGCGAGAATTACGCCTTGGGTCATGCGACCACCGAGGCTGATGAATGAGGTTGATTACACGTCTAGTTATAGATTGAATAATAGTCCTATCAATGCAGCCTATAACGCAAGGGAAGTGAGTTATAGATAAAAAAAATAGTTTCCCTTCTTAATCTGCTACTTAGTTTTCCCGTCAGTTCACTGCCCCCGTCTAGCCCCCCCCTCCACCCCCCATTATTAGCTGATGAGGAAGTATTGGCGGTTAAATGCACCCTAACTAATACGATCACCCCATTAAATCCGTCCAGGGAGTTAGGGTTGTGCTGTCCCGTGTTATCATAGCAACATGTGTGAGTGTGTGAGTGTGTGAGGATTGACTCCTCTTTTCAGCCTTAACAACTTCTCAACGTCACTGCGCATGCGCACAGCATGACTGAGCATATTGTCGACATCTCCTTCTTTGTCTGCGAGGGAGCTATTAGCTCTGTTCCCACGGGACAAGGGACTAGAACATTGTCATTGTCATTGTCAACTGATGCAATGTATAACATTACAAGGGACTAGAACATTGTCAACTGATGCAAGATATAACATTACAAGGGACTAGAACATTGCCAACTGATGCAATGTATAACATTACAAGGGACTAGAACATTGCCAATTGATGCAAGACTACCCCTGACATGTATTCGTGAATTGTCGATATTACTTTGTGTGCAACATTTAACTAAACGTACTTACTGAGATCATCTTATTTGTTTATTTTGGATAAAAAGTATATATTTCTTATCATAAAAACTGAAAAATTGATCTTAACTCACGTTCCCCCCCCCCTAAATACCACATGGTGGGAAGGTGTTAATATCTCGTCACTAATACTTGTACCCTCGAACCTGAACCTGTCTAATCAAACCCTTCACCTCTCAACCAGTGATGACGACGATAGTGATTACCTCGATGATAATAGTGTTGGTTTTAAAGAGAAGGGTGTCAGCCATTATCAAACTGAAACGACAGATAGCAATAACGCTCTTAATAACAATAACAACGTGTTTACCTTACGTTCGCATACAAAAATAAAAACACAAGAACAATAAAAATTAAGTGTTTATCGAGCAGCGGATATGTATACAAGGATACTTAATATCCCGAGCCAACTCGCGGGCGAGCCGACGCCGAAAACGGCAGGTGCCGGCCGATACTAATTGGATAAGTCTTTTTAATTGGGGCTATGTGCTAGAAGGTGATATTGTCGTACGAAATAATTCCTCCCCTCCCTAAAGCTGTTCCCATATGATTATACACACAAGGTGCTTAATGATTTTATAAGCCATTAGTTAGACTTGTCTTCTTTTTTTTTTTTATATGTATACGAGTTGTCGTAAGTCGTAGCATATCTTTAGTTTAAGAAACCGGTAGGCAGGTGTCGCCATTGTCTTCCACAGGTCGACATTCTATTCGGCGAAGAAAGGAGTTCTTTTATATTATTAGGTGGGTATAAAAGTTGATGATGGCTTCGTCTTGAGGCGTGCGTTAGAGAAATTGTGGAGTAATGGTTCTTACGAGATCAGGTGATTGGGAGAGGGGGTGGGGGGTCAAAACGGTCGTGCCAGGGTGCAGGTTTCACGATAAACCATTCATCATTTCTAAGCGCCGTTTATCAAACAGGGCCTATGGCAATTAAAAAAAAAAGACGGGGAATTAATTTAAATAAAGTGAGAGCGCTCGTATTTTAACGACTACAGGATTTTAAATAAGACTTACAAACTAAATTGACCCGAGGTAATACTACTTTAAGGTGGGGTTGTAGGGGATGCGATAAAAGGTCAGTGTTTTGTTGCATTTTTAATAGCAAAACATTGTTTTGGACAAATAAATTAAATATTGCTCCGGCATAAACATAGGACTTAAATTTTTTTTCACTTGGTGATATCAACCATTTGTTGAATATGATATGTCCTGGAAAATAATGACAACGTTTTCTATTAAATTAAAAAGTTCCTCATCTAAAACCGTTGAAATCACCTTGTGAAGAGAATTTAGCTCTATGTTTATACCGGAGAAATGTTCGATTTATTTTTGCACAAAATAAAATGTTTTCACATAAAAGCTGCAAATGCATGGACATTTTACCGCGTCTCCTACCTACATCTCAAACTTAACATGTTCACTACAGTCCAATTTTCATAGAAACGGCCTTCTAGAAAAAAAATTAAACATATATGTTTTGTTAAGGCCAACATAGATAACATCTTAATATATTGGTTTTTTTTAATGTTTTAATAAGGAGAGATAATATTTTATAAGTATGAGAAAGCTTAAAGTTAATATTTGTTAGTCGTCCTATTTTATTGTAATTAATGGCTCCACAGTCCACATTAGGTAGTAAAACTATAAATATAAAAGATAAAACTTATGTAAGGAGCTGATTTGATATATTTAACAAAGGAAAGTAATAGGTGATTAATAACTAACAAAATGTTTGTATAGAATTGATTTGATAGATAAATAAAGACGTATGAAAGATTGATTTGTTTGAATTATAATTAAAAGTAGAACAAAAAACTAGCTATACAAAATTTGTTTGAAACATTAAAATTAATGAAAAGAACGAAATGGTTAACAAAAAAAAAATATATATATATAAAACATTGCTTGGAACATAATTATATAGAGTACATAAATATTAAAAACATAAAAATATTTTAAAAGTTTCTATAACTCTTTTCAAACGAAAGTAATTTTAATACCATAAATAAATAAATTAAAAGTATGGAATAATATAACAAATAAGTTAGGCCACTATTAAGTAATGTGAATGAAATATATATAATAATGTTTGAAAATATGTTGACTAAATATTATTTTTAATTATTTTATTTTTCTATAATAATATTATGTTGGATATTGATCCCTTTCTACTCTGGCTGTAACAGTTATTTTATATTTATAATATATAAATTTTATATATTTTTATCACCGCATCTTACTACCCGTTCAGGTTATATGCTTATGTACTAATTACTCTAATGGTTTATAGGGATTAGGAAGGTTATATTTAGAGGAAATGTACCCACATGTGTGGAGGAAGAGTGGAAAGCCATTTCGGAAAAATCACCCTCAGTACTCCTGACCAAGATTCGAACCTTGATATCCCCGTCATCAGTAATCTAGACTAGTGCCTTAGACCATGCGGCCACCGAAGAGGGTAAATATAGTGTTATTGTATAGGTATATTGATAATATCTATCAAAAGTGACGGCTGTAGATCCCACGACTTGGCGTATGAACATATGAAAGTATATCTAGTAAATTGTTTGTCTGTTCAGCTTTCTTTAAAAATTTGACTATAACTTAACCTGAAGTAACAGCAATTAACACTATCACAAGTTATTAACTGATTGATAGGATGCACACACAAATCATTATTAATATTGGGTGTTTCTTATTAAGTTTTGCTGTACTAGGTTAAGTTTTAGTTTGTTTGTGTTCGCACTCTTATCCATGTATATCAATTTCATAGTGCTAGTTTTAGGTGTTGCTGTCTTAGGTTAAGCTATTATATAAGTCGTGTGCTGATACGACACTATCTATAAAGTATATATTAAATAACTAAACTCAGTAGCGGGCCACCCCAGATCGCGAACCACAGTTAACCAACCGAGGAGTTTCCATAAGCCCATCTTACCCTTCCTCTCAGAAAGAAAGAAAAAAAACCCCTCAAGGTTTGAAAACCACCCGACATTTCAAGTTTTCCACAACACATTTTATATTTAAAAAAAATACATTTATTACCACCGGCTTTTATACGTTAAACGCGTTTTATAGCTTGTTTTCCGATACAACGCGATAATGTCTGATGTTACGTCCTTTTTTAAACTCCCCCTTAAAACTGATGTTAAGGGTCCCAATGCCCTAATTAAAATTAGAAGGCAGTGGTCTCTGACTTCCGGTGTGTCGCATAATTTAACAATCTTTTTTATATTTTTTTAAAAATTAGAGACAAGTTTTATGCAATTATCTCAAAGCGTGTGTGTGTATATGTATATATATATGTGTGTGTGTATGTATATCATGTTCTTTTCCTCCTTATTGAGGATTCAAGTCGCGTCAGACCGACATATGCTATTATATTACGTAATGGCCGCTTTTCAACTTGTGATAGCCTTCGTAGGAATAAAACTGATGAAATATTTGGACAAGTCACGTCTACGAAAGATAAAAAAAAAGATGATTTGCATTTAAAAAAAATTTTTACTGTCTGGTCTAATTTTAAAAAAAAAGGTCGGAAGTAAACGTATAACAAAGATGTAAAAAAAAACCAGCAATTAAAGACCTTAATTACTTATGAAATATTTGTCTGGTTTCTGCGAATGAAATGAAAAAAAAGGGGGGAGGGAGGAGCTATAATTTGCAGCCTACGGTGGTTCTCGCCCCCCCCCCCCCCCCAAAATTTCGTCTTACAAACTACGAATAATTCATTTCTTTCTAAAGAGGTAGGGCAGGGGGGTGGGGGGTTGTCCATGTTTACGAATAGAATTCTTAACGGGGGGAAAATTACAGTGGTTAGCGAGAGTTTCTGTGATGAATATCTTTGACGGAGTTAAATAGAAACAGACTCATTTATGGCTGAGGTCGTGTTATATAGCTGTTACGGTTCTTACTTTCTATTCTTAACTCTAAACTACAATCTTACAATGAACTGGTACTTATTAATATGCTTATTTAATATACATGACTTGAATTGGTCTCACAAGTCCATCACAGTGTCAACACACGCTCTTTAGTCTTGCCACTCTGAGTCCCGTTGCCCGACTGTCTTTTGTCACACCTGCCTACACTCGGCCCGTTGGAATGTCCCCCACCCCCTTACTAATAGGGGTGGCCCAAGCCTGGTGACTGTTCAGGGCTGGCCCAAGCATGGTCTCACTCGCTACACTATCCCCCCCATAAATTGGGCACGACCCCGTGCCCACAAAATTATACCCGGCTTGATACCGCTCTGGTACACGTGAGTCTCGTTTTGGGTAGCGCCGTTCGGACTCCGTCCCCTGCTCGCACATTCGTGTTTGTTGAAGCTGCTCCCTCAGTCCTGCTGGTACCAGTTTTACCTGGAGGTGCTCTTGTTGGAGAGGGTGGGTGTTTTGCCCCTCACGTGGCAGCTGGTTTGCCGGTGTCTTTCCCTCCTCCCGTTTTTCAGGTTCTCCTACAACCTTAGGGGCTTCTTTGTTCTCACCTTCGGTGTCTAGAGCCTGATACAATTTGAGCCTATTGAAATGGACAACTAAGCGCTTTTGGCCTTTCTTGACACGATACGTGACATCGGAAACTCGTTTTATTATCACGTATGGCCCTTCCCATGGGCGGTGTAGTTTCGGTGTGCATCCACGTTTAACGGCACTGCTAAGTAGCCACACTCGCTGCCCTTCCTCATAAGGGGAACCTGAACATCGTCGATCATAGAGAGTCTTCTGTACGTGTTGGCAATTTCCCAGTTTTTCTCGGACTCTTTCGTACGCCAACTCGAAACGGCTTCGCATGTCTTGCACAAATAGGGTTTCATTCAAAAACACTTTTTCCGGGTGACCGAACGCCACATCGACTGGTAGTCGTACATCTCGCCCAAACATGAGATAGAATGGTGTGTAGCCTGTTGATTCATGCTGACTAGACCTGTAGGCTAACATGACTTGGGGGAGGAAGTTGTCCCAGTCATTGTGTCGCTCATTAACCCACTGGCTCAACATGGCTAGAAGTGTGCGATTAAACCTTTCGACTAATCCATCTGATTGGGGATGGTATGGTGTAGTCCTCGTTTTCCTGATTCCCAGAAACAAGCACATTTCTTGAAATATCTTAGCTTCGAATTGACGCCCTTGGTCACTGTGTATTTCATCAGGAGCTCCAAATCGACACACGAATTCCTCAATTATTATCCTTGACACTGTCACAGTTTCCTGGTTAGGCATGGCATATGCTTCTGTCCACTTCGTGAAATGATCCGCTACAACCAGAATGTATTTATTGTTTTGGGCGGTCTCAGGTAGTGGGCCCAAGATGTCTACGGAGATCCGTTGTAATGGGTATCCTGGTCGACGATTGATGAGTGGTGCTCTAGCAGCCATATTTGGGGATTTCCTACGTGCACAATCATGGCAGGATTTGCACCACACCTTCACATCTTCCAGATGCCCAGGCCAATAGAACCGCTCCCGAACTTTCTCTAACGTTTTCTTAAATCCCAGATGACCTCCTGTTGGTGAACTATGGAGTGCCTCCATGACTTCATTTTTTAGGTCTCGTGGTAGAAGTAGCTGAAGTCGTTTGTTACTAATATCTCCCTCCCCCTGTCGATACACTAAGCCGTTCCTTAGCGTCAAACTATCCCATTGTTCCCATAGTCTTAGCACCTGACGACTTTCTTGCACGATTGTGTCTCGGGGTGGCTGTTCTCCCGCTTTGCACCACTGCACTGCATGTTTAACTACAGGATCTTCTCCCTGTTTCTTCTGTAGTTCTTCTAGAGACCATCCGAAGCTGTCGATTGCAAGAAAACTCACATCCACTGCTTTACTTAAACTTCCCTTGAAATTATTCGGCGTTTCCTTTCCTTTCATTGCTTCAAATGCATCTTCCTTCGCACTGTCTCTTCCACATTGTTGGCATGGTCGCCGAGATAGCCCATCAGCATTCCCATGGGACTTGCCATTTCGGTGTTGCACGGTGAACTCCAGCTCAGCAAGTTGTTCCAGCCAGCGTGCAACCTGCCCTTCTGGCTCTTTGAAAGATTGAAGCCAGCGTAAGGAGCTATGGTCTGTTCTGACAATAAATGGCTTGCCATATAGATAGTGTCGAAAATGTCTGGTGGCAACAACTAAAGCCAACATTTCCTTTCTTGTCACACAATAATGTCGCTCTGCCTTTGTCAATGTGCGACTCATATAGGCTACTACCTTCTCTTCATCATCGCATTTAATGCTCAATACAGCACCTATACCTATATTGCTTGCATCTGTATCTAGAATAAAGCTATCTTCGGGTGAAGGAAATGCCAGAACAGGACTGTAAGTAAGGCATTTCTTTAAGTCTTTGAAAGCTGTCTCACAGGTTTGATCCCAGGTATACCGTTCACCTTTTTGTGTAAGCTTGTAAAGAGGAGCAGCCACGGTTGCAAAACTTTTTATGAACCTACGGTAATATGAAGCAGTTCCTAGAAATGCCCGAAGTTCCTCTATGTCTTTTGGTGCCGGCCACTCCTCAACAGCACGCACCTTCTGTGGGTCTGTTGAAATTCCCCGTGCTGAGATGGTGTGTCCCAAGAAACTGACTTGAGGCTGCATGAGCTGACACTTTGAAGGCTTTAGTTTGAGCCCTGCTTCTCGCAAACGTGAGAATACTTCTTGAAGTCGAAGTAAATGTTCGTCGAATGTTTTCCCATAAACTATTACGTCATCTAGGTAAACCAGTGTGGACTTCCACTGCAACCCAGCTAAAATTAAGTCCATTAGACGTTGGAAAGTACTTGGTCCATTGCACACACCGTAGGGTAGGACTTTGAATTCATATAGCCCCCCTTCCCCTGTTGAAAATGTGGTCTTTGGGCGATCCTTGGGAGCCACTTCACATTGCCAGTACCCTGATGCCATATCTAGAGTACTGAACGATGTTGCACCTCCTAGTGAGTCCAGTAGATCGTCGATCCGTGGAAGAGGGTAAGCATCCTTTTGTGTTACTGCGTTTAGCTTCCTGTAGTCCACGCAAAATCTTGTTGTTCCATCCTTTTTTTGCACAAGGACAATGGGAGAACTCCATGGAGATGACGATGGCTGTATTATATCATCCGAGATCATGTCCTCCACTACCCGGCTCGCTTCTCCCCGCCGGTGTATTGGGAGACGTCTTGGTGGCTGCCTGATAGGAATAGCACTACCTGTTTCGATGTGATGATATATACGATTAGTTCTCCCCAGGTCATTTGATCCCTTGGAGCAGATATCACTAAACTCGTTTAGCAAGCTGCAAAGTCTTTGGCGTTCTTCCTGGTCCAGTTTGCATTTTGTCAAGTCAAAAAGATGTTCTACTCGTCCGTCACTCTTGTTTCTTTTTCCAATTGTTGCAACTTGCATCTCTTGTGGTACTTCAAAGAACTTGCCTACTGTCGTGCCTGCCCGCAATGTAATAGGCGACGGACCTGGGTTGATAAGTCTAATTGGTAATTCTTTGTTCTGTATACATGCCAATACATGGGCAGCCATAACTCCGTGCTTCTCCCTAAGGTTGTCCGAAGGTTCTAACAATCCAGTAACATTATCGTGAACTGCATTAACTGATCCACGAGTGAGCACCTCACTATATGATGGCACTATCATTGTTTTGTCCACAGCTACGTTCCACACGCTAGTTCCAGTCACATTATTCTTTTTTGGAACTGTTGTTAACCCTACCACTGAGTCACCAAGCCTTAGCTCTGAGCTAGAGAGTAAAACATCCCCCTGATTTTTTATGAGAAAATCTACTCCAAGAATGCACTGTTGGGTAATATTACACACGACTAAAAATCTGTGTAGCACTTGAGTACCACCAATCTTCACGGTCATTTCAACCTCTCCCTCAGTATTTATTGGATCTCCACTCGCGTTCACGATATAGGCTAATGTGGGTGCTACCGACATTTTAGACCGTCCTTTAACACTTTCCCACACATCTCTGCGTATTAAGGACACGGCGGCACCAGTGTCAATTAAAATACGAACAGCGCAACCTTCTACATGTCCATTCACGTATACTGCCCCGTCTGACTCTACACTCCATACCCCAAATGTGACAGGGTACCTGTCGATATCCTCGTGGTCCGCGCTGACATGTGGGGATGCAGAACCAATCTCGCGCCCCTCACGCACGTGTGAACTTACCTCACATCTACCATCCCCATGTGAATGCTTCTCAGCCCGCCGGCTTTCCGTGATCCTGGGTATATCCTCCTCGGGTGGTATGCGTTTACCGGTCTCTTGTGAAGCCTCCCCATTCGGTGCGCGTTTCGCGGTTCCGTGTGAAGCCTCCCCGTTCGGCACGCGTTTCGCGGTTCCGTGTGAAGCCTCCCCGTTCGGCACGCGTTTCGCGGTTCCGTGTGAAGCCTCCTCGGCCGTCGCGCGTTTCGCGGTCCCGTGCGAAGCCTCCCCATTCGGCGCGCGTTTCGCGGTTCCGTGTGAAGCCTCCTCGGCCGTCGCGCGTTTCGCGGTTCCGTGTGAAGCCTCCTCGGCCGTCGCGCGTTTCGCGGTCCCGTGTGAAGCCTCCCCATTCGGCGCGCGTTTCGCGGTCCCGTATGAAGTCCCGGCCAGCATGAACTCGTTCACACTGGCCGCTGGTCGTTTCCCTGAGGGCACTGTGCCCGTCGGTGTCCGTTTTCACCACACGCCCAACATCTAATTGATCGACCAGATGATGATTGTAATGGGCGTCGGTCACCCCGCTCCCGTGATGCAGAAAGTGTTGTTGATAATTCCTGCATCGCTGTTGTCATGGCCTGAAGCGTATTTTGTTGTTCCTGAAGCAGCTTGCCCATATCTTGCAGTGTAAGACCCGCCACCATGCCCGGATGGTTGGTGGGCGTCTCATTACCATTGGTGTGGGTTGGTAGCGTCCTCGAACGTTCCACTTCGAGGGTCGATTCTGTTTCTACAGCAACAGTCATAGCTTCATCAAGCGTTTTAGGTCTAGACTGTCGCACAAATAAACGCAATTGCGGGTCATTTAACGCCTCTATAAATTGGTCCTTGGCGAGAACATCTCTCACAGCCGCATCTAAATTTGGGAAAGCTTTAGCGGAAAGTCGGCGTAAATCCAGCCCAAGCGACGGGAGTGGTTCTGCGGGTGCATGACGTCGGTTACGAAACATGGCTTTAAAAAGTTCGTCTCCTTGCCCCGGGGCCAGAGCTTGTTTTAATCCATTTTTAACTTTGGAATATTGTTTTTGTTCTTCTTGGTCCAAAACAAGATACGACTGTAACGCTTTACCGGCCAAACTTGCCGCGAGATACGCGCACTTCGTTGCGTCATCCGACCAATTGTTCACTGTAGCCACTAACTCAAAATGTGCTATCCACTCCGACACATCACTTTGACCGTCAAATGTTCGGGGCAATAATATAGCGCTAGCCATTGTAGTTTAATATAACAAAATAAGTTTAATACGTACTATCCCACCGCTGCCACCACTGTTACGGTTCTTACTTTCTATTCTTAACTCTAAACTACAATCTTACAATGAACTGGTACTTATTAATATGCTTATTTAATATACATGACTTGAATTGGTCTCACAAGTCCATCACAGTGTCAACACACGCTCTTTAGTCTTGCCACTCTGAGTCCCGTTGCCCGACTGTCTTTTGTCACACCTGCCTACACTCGGCCCGTTGGAATGTCCCCCACCCCCTTACTAATAGGGGTGGCCCAAGCCTGGTGACTGTTCAGGGCTGGCCCAAGCATGGTCTCACTCGCTACATAGCGTTATAGCTTACCTGGTTGAATTCATCAAGGGACTTCACCACTGGAAGCTTGAAAAACTGGGAGTCACGTGATTTGTGTCCATAGCTAGGCTAGGTTATTATTATTTTTTTTAAGTTTCGTATTTTTCTCATAAAGATGGCATGCTCCATAGACCAAAACTTATCTATAACTTTAGCCACGTGATCGTGGTGTGCTGTAACCCCCATTTGGTGGGGCCACCCCCCTCTGTGATTAAATTCAATTTTAAGGATTCTGGGACTAGATACAGCACTTAATTATTCAGTGTGCGATGTTTCAGCTCTTTACCTTTTTGTTAAGTTTGATAAAAACTCTGGACAGACAAACAGACATCACAGACACCACAGACACCAAAGACACCAAAGATACCAAAGACCACTGTGGCTTTTAATAGGTCCTATATAAATTACGTCATAACGCTCTCATGACATAACGCTCTCATGACTGTTTTTCAGGGTTTGATGATTATGTCATAATTGTTTTATTCGTCACCTAAAATGCCCATGTGTACATAAACTCTGTTTATGATCCCCTTGTTATTGAAATGTGTACTTTATAACCCATTTTTTAGGCATTTTTGAGTCAATTAAAGGCATTCATGTTGAATTATTTATATTTATATTTTATGAATTCATAAATTCTCAAACATAAATTGTTTAATCACCCACTTGTTTGAATGAGAAGCTAATGCAGGCCATGAACTTTGTACCACAGTTGTCTGAATGAGAAGATAATGTAGGCCATGAACTTTGTATCACAGTTGTCTGAATGAAAAGATAATGTAGGCCATGAACTTTGTATCACAGTTGTCTGAATGAGAAGATAATGTAGGCCATGAACTTTGTATCACAGTTGTCTGAATGAGAAGATAATATAGGCCATGAACTTTGTATCACAGTTGTCTGAATGAGAAGATAATGTGGGCCATGAACTTTGTATCACAGTTGTCTGAATGAAAAGATAATGTAGGCCATGAACTTTGTATCACAGTTGTCTGAATGAGAAGATAATGTTGGCCATGAACTTTGTATCACAGTTGTCTGAATGAGAAGATAATATAGGCCATGAACTTTGTATCACAGTTGTCTGAATGAGAAGATAATGTGGGCCATGAACTTTGTATCACAGTTGTCTGAATGATAAGATAATGTAGGCCATGAACTTTGTATTCTCTTTGCTTATCTGATTGTAAAATACACGACATTGTAACTAGGCTGGAGAGGGTTGCTTTAGGAGGGGGTATCTATTACTTCTCAAGCAGGTTTTTGTAATTAAATATTATATTTAGCAGAATGCGAGAGTTTAGTTGTTAAAGGCTTTTCATTGCATTTTACATTTTGTAAAGGGGGTGAATGATTTAGTCGTGTGCATTAATTACAAGTCTTTTTCATACTTTTAGGTCATTTAAAAAAATATAAACGCATATTTTTTTTAAAGTTAGGTAATTTTGTATGTCATTTTTTGAACATAATACGGGCCTTGCTTATTATATTAGGAGGAATTTTGAACATGAGTTATGAAGCAGAGGAGGCGTTTGGAGGATAACTAACCAAGAAGTTGATCATCTTGTTCCGACCAAACAATAGCAACTGCCATTAGTGTCTATTAGAGTGGACTAATTATACTCCACATGTCAAGTTTAATGGAACAGATTAATTTGGAATGGAGCAGTAGATTAATTGACTTGGAAACAACAATGTATAGAAAGTGTGCACTAACTATAGTTTAGAAATGGATCGGACGCATCCTCAGGAGGAACTGTCTTCTGCACGACGTCATAGACAGAAAGGTTGAGGGAAAGAGGAGCTTAGGAAGGAGGAGGATTAAAGTAATGGATGATTTGAAAAGAATTCTGGAAGCTGAAGGAGGAGGCAGAGGACAGGGTGCTATTATTATTATTATTATTATTATTAGCACCGCGTCTTACTACCCGTTCGGGTTGTACGCACTTACGCTAATGTGTAATGGTAGGGTGATTGTGAGATGAAATGGAGGACCTACAGTGTAACGTGGAATCCGAACCACGGTGGAGGCCTGGCATTCCACACATTCACAAGTTGTGATTAATACACACCTTGTCAGAGGTGAAGGAAGGGTTTGGCAATCAGATAAATCTGTGCCGGTACTGAGGATTGAACCCCAGACCTTCAGCACAGAAGTCCGACACCTTACCCCTAGACCACCAGGTCACCCTGATAGAACACATAATATGTATAGTAATAAATAAAACAAATGCGAGCACACACACAAAAAAAAAGCTTGAAAGGAAAGTTATTAAGAGTTGAGGAAAAGTTTTAAACAGAGAGGAGAGGATGATATATAAAAGGGAAAATGAAAAAGAAAGGGAAGAAAGTACGATCATATGAACCCTGCGATCTCTTCTCCCAAAAGTTCAACTCTTTTTTTCATTTTCATCCCCTTTTATTTTTTGTTTGTTGTTTAAACTGTGTCTGTCATCAATCATCTGCTGTGTTCTCCGGCGCGAAGAATGGAAATACACCCCCTACCCCCTGTACCCCTTCATCCCCCAACACCCCAGTTGCGAGCGATACACACCCCCGGGAAAGAGTTAGGGGGGGGGGGGGCCTCGACACCAAGTTTTATAGAGATACAGAATGTTTGAAAGGGGGTGAAGGAAGGCGAGGAGGGGGGGAGTTGATTATGTAGACACACATACACACAATGGAGGGTTCTTCAAGCGGAGGGTGGGGTGTGGGGGTGTTCTAGTATTAATAGAGTGTCTCCCCCCCACCGTCGAAATACAGAGGCGCACTCTAATCAACTTTAGTGTCGCGCTTACAGTGTGACCCAGATTCTATGATCCGCGTTTGGCGCGTACTTTCTAAACACACTTCGCTAACTTTACCTAGAGCAACACAACAAACGCAAAGGTTTTATTTACATGTTAGCCTTTGGCCTCACGACGTTGCCTACTTATGTGTGA